>JAAGKR010000147.1:1098-238598 GCA_011419295.1 Clarias macrocephalus
GTGTACATTTAGACAGGCTGATACAGAGAAGGAGCAAATGAATCTTTAACCTCTATAATGAGATTTTCTTTTCCTTTATACATGTGCACATGTGTGTTTATAATAAACAGTACATGCGCGCTTTACAAACACGAAATAAAAGATGTTTTACGTGCACACATGTGGTGTTAAAGTAAACAGTACGCATGTGCATGGATGTTGATTATACCAGTAAGAGACCCAGCAGGGGAGATGATTACCCACAATTCTGCAGCACAAAAGAGAGAAAAACCATTGGCTCAGTTGTGATTACATAACGCTCGGCGTCAAAACAAGAAGCGCATGAGATACAAGACTTGCTCGTTTTTCAAGACAAAATTTATTACAAATCTTTGCTCGTCTTGCAGAACACTCGCAAACCGTGTTACTCGCAATCCGAGATTCCACTGTAACTTTATGTAAACGTTGTATCTCCATGAACACACAAACAAACATTTAATGGAGTGTAAAATCCAGATATTATGGACTGATAAATAGTTTTAAATTTAACCAAGTGCATTGTATTGTTAATGTATTTCTGTACATTATTGTTTTTTCTGTGAGGAATATAATACAAATAGAAATTGGTGATTTTTTTCTATTATTAACAAGTATGTTGTGTTATTTTGTCGAATTTAAATCTACAGACAGAAAGTATGGTTTAGCCATTGTGATTTCCCATTTATCGTAATTGTTATTGCTTGCAAAGTTAAAAAGTCCTATGTAGATATACAATTTCATTATCTTTCACTGCAGGTAGTGCAAGAGATCACAGATGAGAGTCGTGTCTTCCAGGTTCTGGGGACAAATAAGTAAGTTTTACAGCATTTACCATGCAAGCACAGAAACACAAGAAACAAGCTTGAATTGTGTTAAATTCTCTTTTCTATAGGGATATCATCTTACAAAGCACACCCACGGCCGACCCATCTGCCATGAGCAACCTGTATATCCTTACTGGCCATGAGAGCAGCTTTTAATACAACTCAGGAACTTTTAAACGAATCTGCACTCATGAAGATATTTCTGTCCTCTACAACAAATGAAGAGGGGGTCCCTCAGATCCCATAGGGGAGACCGAGAGCATCGGCATCTTTTCTGCCAACGGGAGAAGACCTACAGCTTCATATAAAAGCAGGAAGAAGAGGATAGAAATTGAGCTGCCGCAGACACTGAACCAACAAAAAATCGGCAGAGAGCTAAAAAGATTAACTAAAGTTTACTACAGTTTAGGACAAATGACAAAATTAGGCAAAACTACGTTTCTTTGTACTGTACAGTAGGAATACAGTCTGCTAATTTATTGTAGCAGATAAGACTGATGGCAACATCTCACAGTTGTAAAAGCAAACAGCAACGCTTGTCCTGTTCTCTGTTTAACTGATACTGATAGATGTACTGCAGCAAATTTGACTGTCTTTGGTGGTACATTTGTAGAATGGTGTGTGTTTTGGTGTGCGTCTTGTAGGCAGCAGAGTGTCAGCTGACTCATTTGATCATCTGGTCAGAGAAATATAGTTGTACACTTCTTATTCTGAAAACCAAGAATGTCCACTGCACTGTGAAAATTAGGATGTAGATATTAAGAGAGTATTAAAACATGTTTTGAAGTGTTGATTAGTGTCTGTGTAATACTAATTCCTCCCCATTAGTATAGGCGTGAAATAACCCTATAATAAAAACACCTGCCACGAATGCACAATTGTATCTAAAAAGCAACTGAAATTATTATAAAATAATTACTTCAGTAATGTTAATGCTTTTCAATTGATCCCTAAACTACCCTTAACAATCCTTAACTACCTTCACTTGCATGAAAAATGTAATGTGTGTGGCGGTTACTGTTATAGATTCAGGTCAATATTTTAGCACATTTCATCAGTATTCAACAATTCACAATTTACATGGCAAATGCATTAATATTAATACTTTATCCAAAATTTAAGTTCCTAAAAAGGCAGTTTGAGGTCATGAAATCATAAAAGTGTCAGATATAAGCTACAGTATTTTGTGTTACATTTTGAGGTACAGAATTAATCAAATAATGTCATCTTTTCTCTCATGTTTAATTCAGTTTTCTGTAAGATGATCTGCTACACTTCATGCTCAATTTAATTTGATTCATACTTTAATGTCTTACATGTGGAAATATTTTTCATGGACTAATAAATGTAATTAATAAGTAAGGTCCTGTTCATGTATTTAATATTAACTAAATTGTATTCCATAGTTTTCCTTTTAAATATACAGTCCAAAACATTAATTCCAGTGTAAAATAGTGTGGCTTCATCAAACTCTTAGGCAGTGGCTACTCCTCGTCACTAATTGACATGTCAGTTAGCCGGATTAGAAAGGTGGGGGCTATCGCGATCCTTGATTTATCCTTTTGACCAGTGTATTATTATTCTTTTCACCAGGGGATGTGTGCATTACTGTGAAGTCAAATCACCTTTCTCTCTCAGCACTTTCCCCAACTCCATTTTGTGTCAGTCTATCTTGAATTACCCAAGCTGTCCACAACATCCTGCCTCAGCCACATTGCCACTTTCTGGCTATCCCTTATAGCACATTGTGGAAGAAGGAAAAAGTCGGGTTAGTATGAGTAGTTAGGCACACATGGCTGCTAAAACAGTTCTCTTTTCAAATACAATTTCAGGATTCTGCTTCTATCTTCTTCCAGGTACCCTACATATACTCATGTACTATATCACTTCTATACAAAGCATTCAGAATGCTATGAGAATGGAATGAGATTCCTCCTCCAGGCCAGGTATATAATCCTTCAACAGAGATTGATGCAGAATAATGTTTAAGACCTTAGGATGTAAATATCGGTAAATAAATGTTGAAATTTTCATTATTGTCTGTATGTATGTGTGTGTGTGTATATACACTCACCTAAAGAATTATTAGGAACACCATACTAATACGGTGTTTGACCAACTTTCCCCTTCAGAACTGCCTTAATTCTACGTGGCACTGATTCAACAAGGTGCTGAAAACATTCTTTAGAAATGTATTGATAGGATAGCATCTTGCAGTTGATGGAGATTTGTGGGATGCACATCCAGGGCACGAAGCTGCCGTTCCACCACATCCCAAAGATGCTCTATTGGATTGAGATCTGGTGACTGTGGGGGCCATTTTAGTATAGTGAACTCATTGTCATGTTCAAGAAACCAATTTGAAATGATTCGAGCTTTGTGACATGGTGCATTATCCTGCTGGAAGTAGCCATCAGAGGATGGGTACATGGTGGTCATAAAGGGATGGACATGGTCAGAAACAATGCTCAAGTAGGTCGTGGCATTTAAATGATGACCAATTGACACTAAGGGGCCTAAAGTGTGCCAAGAGAAGATCCTCCACACCATTACACCACCACCACCAGCCTGCACAGTGGTAACAAGGCATGATGGATCCATGTTCTCATTCTGTTGAGACATTAAAACTCTACCATTTGAATGTCTCAACAGAAATCGAGACTCATCAGACTAGGCAACATTTTTCCAGTCTTCAACTGTCCAATTTTGGTGAGCTCATGCAAATTGTAGCCTCTTTTTCCTGTTTGTAGTGGAGATGAGTGGTACCCGGTGGGGTCTTCTGCTGTTGTAGCCCATCTGCCTCAAGCTTGTGTGTGTTGTGGCTTCACAAATGCTTTGCTGCATACCACGGTTGTAACAAGTGGTTATTTCAGTCAAAGTTGCTCTTCTATCAGCTTTAATCAGTCGGC
The DNA here is from genome assembly GCA_011419295.1 of Clarias macrocephalus. Classification (NCBI taxonomy): domain Eukaryota; kingdom Metazoa; phylum Chordata; class Actinopteri; order Siluriformes; family Clariidae; genus Clarias; species Clarias macrocephalus. The sequence continues at coordinate 4,850 of JAAGKR010000147.1, forward strand.
CCATTCTCCTCTGACCTCTAGCAGCAACAAGGCATTTTCGCGCACAGGACTGCAGCATACTGGATGTTTTTCCCTTTTCACACCATTCTTTGTAAACCCTAGAAATGGTTGTGCGTGAAAATCCCAGTAACTGAGCAGATGGTGAAATACTCAGACCAGCCCGTCTGGCACCAACAACCATGCCACGCTCAAAATTGCTTAAATCACCTTTCTTTCCCATTCTGACATTCAGTTTGGAGTTCAGGAGATTGTCTTGACCAGGACCACACCCCTAAATGCATTGAAGCAACTGCCATGTGATTGGTTGATTAGATAATTGCATTAATGAGAAATTGAACAGGTGTTCCTTATAATCCTTTAGGTGAGTGTGTATATATACAGGTGCGTTAAAATGCGAAATTCAGTATCAGAAATTTTAAATTTTGTGAAAACATTCAATATTGGTGACTTATGGTGTCATGCTCTAATCAGCTAATTAATTCACAACACCTTTTGAATTAAACAGGTTTCCTGAGCCTTTAAATGGTCTCTTAGCCTGGTTCAGTAGGCTACATAATCATGGAATCATAATCAGTAGTCTTGACTTGACAGCTGTCAGAAGATGATAACTGACACCCTGTACATGAAGGGTAACACAGAAAGGTTTAAATGGAAGGAATACCAGTGGTAGAAAAAGGTGCACAAGCAACAGGGATAACCTAGCCTTGAGAAGATTGTGAAACAAAGCCCATTCAATAATTTGGGGGAAATTCGCCAGGTGTGGACTGCAGCTGGAGTCGGTGCTTCAAGAGGCACCACGCACAGACATATCCAGGACACGGGCTACAACTATCTCATTCTTTGTTTCAAGCCACTTTGAACCAGAGACAACATCAGAGGCATTTCACCAGGGCTAAGTACAAAAAGGACTGGACTGTTGCTCAGTGGGCCAAAGTCCTCTTTTCAAATGAAAGTAAATGTTGCATTTCATTTGGAAATAAAGGGCCTACACTCTGGAGGAGATTCTGACTGTGCAAACTCACTCATTCTGACTGTGCATCTCGTGCAGAATCCGAGATACTTGAGGTCCAGTGTAGAGTTTGCACAGTCAGTGGTTGTTTGGGGAGCCACGTCACTTGCTGGTGTTGGTCCACTGTGTTTTATCAGGTCCAAGGTCAGCGCAGCCACGTACTAGAATGTTTTAGAGCGCTTCATGCTTCATGCTGCTGACCACCTTTATGGAGATGTTGATTTCATATTCCAGCAGGACTTGGCACCTGCCCACACTGCCAAAAGTACCAATACCTGGTTTAAGTACCATGGTGTTCCTGTGCTTGATTGGCCAGAAAACTCTCCCTTCTAAACCCTTAGAGAATCTAAGGGGTATTTGTGAAGAGAAAGATGTGAGACACCAAACCCAACAATGTAGAAGAGCTGAAGGCTCTTATAATCATTAAGATTAAAAGAAATAAACACTTGAAATATATCAATCTTTGTGTAATGACTTTATATAATATATGCATTTTGCTTTTTGAATAGAATTACTGAAATAAATAAACTTTTCAAAGATATTCTAATTTATTGAGATGCACCTGTAGATAAATGAAAAGCACTGTCACTTCCTAGAACCACCTATTGCAGCTGTAAGTCTTTTGGGGTATTTCACTACCAGCTTTGCACATTTAGAGAGTCAAATGTTTTCCCATTCTTATTTGAAAAATAGCTCGAGCGCAATCAGATTGGATGGAGAGTGTCTGTGAACAACAATGTAACACGGTAAAACCTCCGGCCCTGGTCTCAAGTCTTGCAGACTCTAACAGGCTTTATTCGCCCTGTATTTGGCTCCATCCATCTTCCCACCAACTCTCACCAGCTTCCTTGTCCTGTAAAAAAGCTTCGACACAACATGATGGTGTGTTTAGGGTGATGTGCATGTGATTTTGCATTCAGGCCAAAAATTTACATTTACAAAATTTACAACCACTTTATTATATGTTCACAAAGAACAATACTATAGAAATGAAAATTGGATATACCTTAAAGTAGTCAATGTGCAGCTTGTATAGCAGTACAGATGTACTGTCCTCTAACAATAACTCAGCATGCAGACTTTATTGTCTAAATAACTGGCAATGGAAATAAGAACACCTCAAATAAACGTGTCAAAACTGTGTCCAAAGTGTCAATATTTCGTATGTGCACTATTATCTAGCATGGCCCTAATCCTCCTGGGCATGGAGTTCCCCAGAGCTGCACATCTTGTTGCTGGGATCCTTCACTCCTTCATAATGATATCAGGGAGCTGCTGAATGTTAGACACATGGCGTTTTGCCACCTTCCGCTTAAGGGTGCTCCACAGGTGCTCAATAGGGTTCAGGTCTGGAGACATACTTGGCCACTGACAAACACATGAACCTGATAAATAGGACATTTGACACTGCATGGTTAAAACTGTTATCACTTAGGGTGTATTAAATTCTGTTGGCAGCTTCCAGCACTTCCAACAAGACAACAGGTGTAAGGTTTTATAATATTGTAAGACATTGTAATCTAATCAGTTCATATTCCTGTGCCCTAAGAAACAGCCCCCTCACTGTGCTTCCTTACGCCTTCTGTGGTAACACCTTCTATATCCTGTACCCAGACGAATATACATCCAAATGGCTCTTGTCTGCTAGAACCCTTTTGTTTAATCAGGAGAATGCAAATGTATTTCCTCTCTCCTGTCTGTCTCCGGCTCTCTCCATCACTGACATGTGAATGACTGGTTCTTTTGATGTTCAGGACGTAGCACCGTTTAAATGTGCTCTCCTTTCTAAGAATAAACTAGAGATCTTCAGACATCATGCCTGCATGTGTGTGTGTATGTTTGTCTCTCCCGGTCGATCGGGCCCGGACCGGTAAGTGTATCAAAGTGCAGCGGACACAACAAGCTAAACTCTTCTACTCTTAGCTGAAAACTTAGCTCGGACACACTACCTCTTCATTAAGCACACCTAACAACAGGTTATCTCTATACCAAAAGTGTTCAAGTCAAGCTGGGATTTCTCGTGAATGAAGGCGTAAAACCAGATGACATTTGCAGAAGACTTCAAGCATAGTACAGTGATGAGATTTAGACTCAGTTGAACGGTGCAAACGTTTTAAAGAAGGTCAGTGAATGATGATCTGGCTTAGGACCCACTGCAGTCATCCCTATGAAGATTCAGTTAGTGGAACACCTGATCTTTAAATATTATTGGATAACATGTCTAAGTGAACTGTACACACAATCATTCATGAAAATCACTTGCACATTACAGGAACTCGGCAGGGGGTTATTGCCACTTCTCCTGTATTGTCCGGACATCCAAGCTATTTCCTGGGAGTCCAGTGTTTCAGATGTGAAGCAGACTGAAGGAAACTTTCTACCTTGATGCAGAATAGTGGCGGCACGGTTGCTTGGTGATTAGCACTGTCGCAGTGCACCTCAAGGGTCAAGTGTTCGATTCCAACCTCAGGTCTGTGTGCATGGGGTTGACATGTTCTCCCTGTGCTTGGTGGGTTTTCTCCCACAGTCCAAAGACATGCAGATGCACCCTGTCCAGGGTGACAATGTAAAAAGGATAAAGTGGTATAGAGAGTGAGAAAAGTATAGTAATTGACTATGAACTCACTTTTAAAGTTTGTCAATGATGGTAGAGAAACGTCATAATCCAGAAAATGGTTCTGAGTTTCTGTGCCATACCAGTGGAAAATGCATTACATAAGCCTGTTTATGCTTTGTTTCTCAGGTAGCACCTGTTTTGTAATATAATTTATCATACATGAATCTTTTCATTAAAAATAACATTTATGAATGCAATGTATTTATTTGTGGTATAAATTGTAATTCATAAGCCTGTTATAATCATTTATTTTTTTCAATAAAAGTCCTGTTTGAAATGATGTACTGTGAGATGGGACTGAGCGGTATGTATGTGGTCGCTAGATGGCAGTATTGTATATTCATTGTGTGTTGTAGGAAAGACTTTTCTGAGCAGAAGAAGAAGACAGGAAAATTTTGACTGTGGTTGTGGTTGAAATTTAAAACACAAAGCGTTACACGTGTGTACAGACAGTAACTTTTGTGTTATGAGTAATGCGCTATAATCTCATGCCTACTGATTTAACGTTGAGCATTTTTCTTCTCTCCGGAAACAAGCTTCACGTGCAGAAATACGCGCTCACATCTGGTGTGAATTTGGCTGAAACGTTTCTTAACTGTCGGCAACCCTGTTTATTTTGTTAATGTCTTTGGAGGTTGGTTGCTTGTCTTTTAGACAGCCATACGCAGGTCTTGTGTTGAATGGCGTGAAATCTATAGAGACACGATGGCGACCCCTGCTGGCAGAGATGAAGAGCTCCACGCTGGCCATCCACATTGCCCAGAAAGACTGGGAAGGAAACGACTGGAGACATGTCCTCACGGAGAGATTTGCAATGACACAGTCTGACGTAGAAGAGCTTTTGGAATCTGGGGAGAGATTTGGTCGTGGTGTTGTGGCAGGTAAAATTGATTGAATATTGATGCATTCTGTAATAGCATTATTACTATTTACACTTTTAAAAAGTTTCATTACAATTTGTCATTGATGGTCAGGTCTTGTGGATGTTGGGGAAACTTGGCTCTGTTCTGAGGATGTCCCTTCAGAGCAGATGAGAGAGCTGGAAAAAGCAGCTTGCCTGACTGGACTTGGCCAAAAATACCTCACAAAACTGTTCAAACCGCGCTGGCTCACAGAGCCACTCTATTCCAGAGGCCATAAAGACATGTGGATGGTAAAGATCCCAGCACATCTGCTACCTTCTGATCCTGTGGTTGAGGAATTATAGCAGTCACTGAGATTCGCAGTGCTGTCAAATTTACTTGCTGCCTTATGTTCCTGTGATGAAGTGTTTTAACTGATTACTGTTCTTTTGCCTATAACATTTGCCTATAACAGTCATCCTTCTTCTCCTCTGGCACCAAATGTCATTACTTTACTAGCTGTCATTTATGAATCACTTTTCACTCATTCATGCACAACATGTCAAAACAACATTGCTTTAAAATATTGCTTTTATGGAATGTAAGTGAAAGATATATTAGCAAACATGCTGATTTATTAAAGCTGTAATTTTGAGAAGTACAGAAACTGATTATCATGACCTTTCTTGTCTATAAGCAAATTTACACAGTCCTTTTGCTTTTACTGATACAGTTGTTTATAACTGTTGACACTTGACTTGTTTAAAAATAAAGTAATCATGTTTAAAATGTAAATTGTTGCACTCATTTTTTTTTAGATGGAGGAAGATGTCTACTTAAACTACAATTTAAATTAATTAACTTTTTTTGTTGTTGTTGTATTAGCTTATTTTGTAAAATAGGTATATTAATTCAAGGCATGGTGGTTTAGAACTGTTGCCTTGCACCTCCAGGGTCCAGGGTTTGCACCTTGGGTCTGTGTGCATGGAGTTTGCATGTTCTCCCTGTGCTTAGTGGGTTTCATCCCACAGTCCAAAGACATGTACATGAGGCTAATTGGCGTTAGTGTACACTTTATGTGTGTGCCCTGCCTCATTCCCAAAGTCTCCTGGGCCCCCTTAAAACAAGATTAAACCGTAGAGTCAGCGAGTAATAATATTATAATATCATCATATATAACAATATATAACATATAGCAATAAATTTAATATTAAAATATTTATACAAGTTTGTCTTTTCCTGAAGTGTGTATACATTTTTGGCCGACTATCTAAGAATATAAACTATTTTGTAATCTCAGACGTTCACACTATGCCGCAATGTTTTTGGGAAACATTTTATTTTAACATAAAATGTCCATGATTATAGCTTTAACAGTAATGAAGGAAATGCCTGGCGTTGCATGTTGGGTACTGTAGTTCTTCAGAGCCGCATCGCGATGACGTGGACGCTAGGCTTTGTCCGATCCTAAGGAGGTTTCATTTAAGAAATTGAGGAGTCGACTCTGCTTCTGATTCCATGTACTGGATATAAATAGAGTCGAATTAAAGAGTCAATGGTGACAGGATGATTAAATGAGTTGTGTCTGTTGTCTGAATAAAACGTAATGTTTGATCATGTCAGCTCTGTAAATGTGGATGGAGCCTTTAACTGAATTTGTCTGGAATTAGCGTTAATTTGAAGAACGCTGATAAACAAATGCTATTCAGTTAGCAGTTTGATTCCGAGCGCTATAACGGTAGATTCACTAAGTTATAAGCGACTAAACATACACCTGCCATGACAGCCTTCTGTGCATAATAAACAAAGAAATACTATGCGTGGAAATACGCATTTGTCCAACAACACTGGAATCTCCTGATGGTCTGCGACACGTAGCCGTTGGTAACTTTGCAGAGTCGACTCCCAATCAGAGAACCGACTCTTTTGGGAAGCTACTTCCAGCTCCCTGGAGGTTGAGGCAGAATGTGAGAAGTTGGACCGAAACCTGGCTGATTCTAGAAGTGAAACGTCTACAAAGCAAAGTTATAAACGGATGTAGAAACTCTGGGTAAAAAGGTATGGACACGAAGCCGTTGAACTGTGGACAACTCGACACAGAAGCAGCGGCGGCTCAGACAAACTCGAGCAGAAAGCTCCGGACTTCATGCAGCACTGAGTCCAGCAGCACGGACACCTCAGATAGGCGAGCACCTCTCGATCTCTGCACAAACAACATTCTCATTAAACACACTATTCTCTGTCAGCGTGCGTGAGTGATTCGGTGTTGATGAACGAGTGCTGTGCTTGTGTCAGGGCAATTTTAAATGAATGCATTTGTGTGAAACAACCTGGTTAATTTTCCTACAGCGATATTTACTTGTTTACCTGCTGGTGCAGTCCTACAGGTGCTCATGTTGAATGGTGCAAACAGTTGATTGCAGCCACAATGTCAAGTCAAAATCCTGGAGCCACCACACCAGAGGCCTTGTCTCGAGATCATAAGGTGAGACAGATAGTGAGAGCATTAGCAGGTCATTTACACATGCATACACCAACACACCAGATACATCTGTCCATCCTGCAAGTGTATGTTAGTCTCTCTAATCTGCATTTACCCCTCCTGTGATTTATAACTCACAGCCACTCTAAAATATATGAACAAATGTAAACAAGGGCACTTAACTGATTAAATGGAATTAAGTATAAATGTACATGTATGTGATTAAAATCTTATGAAGACATAAATTAATATGAGGTGCAAAAAAAAAAACAGGGTCCAAAAAACATGCAAAGTATCAATAACAAAACCATATATGGAAAAGATATCCATATAGTTATTGCAAGTGGACAGTGTGAGTAAAGGAAGCATAATAAATGTCTTTTCAAGCCCTACTGCAAAAGGCGTACTGAAATTTGAAAATCATACTTACTAAAGCTACTGTTCTATTCGTGGCTAGAATTGTACATGTCTTAAAATGGTCGTGAATTATATTAACCTAAAATGTAAAATGAATCAATGAATGAACGAATGATTGAATATTGTGAATGTACTCATGTGAAAGGGTGTTTAAATCTAAGACCTACTGTTCCCCATAGCATTAGTTCTTAAGCAGTCCAAGGTCCACCATCAACTTGCTGTTAATTATCCGTTACAAGAAAAGAATATGAGTCATACTTAAAAGGGATATTTTTCTCTAAAATCACTTTGGAATTTGTAAGTAGAACTCCGGTCAGAAGAAGCTCTTAGCCAGACTTACTCTGCTTTAATATACACTGTTTGGCCAAATGAGGAACCATTTGAGAAGGGCTTGTCTCAAGCAAATAATTAAAGAGATTACTGGAATTGGGTTGAGAACTGTCAAGAAAATTAAAACTTGGAACAATAATGTTAAAAAGTGAGTTTTACTTCCCTGTTAACATGGCCATAGTCCAGAACTCAAATTGGGAAAGCGTGGTACTGGGAGCATAGGGAATCATTTTCACACATTAACTGGACACCACATTGCACAACATAACCAAAGATAAATGTTGCTGAATAAAATTTTAGTGGATGTAACTTTTTTAGCCAGATTGTGTAGTTGATTTTATTTTTAATGAAAATACTGTTTGTATCACAATACCGCTAGAATGTAGAGGAAATAAACTTGATCACTCATGTAAAGTATTCAGGAGTAGTTATGCATGGGATTTTGTCTCATCACCATTACGTTATCTCTAAACACACTTTCTGTCCACACTTTTACACTAGTTTAGCTATGTGACTGACACAAAATTCTGATCAAGGAGTTATGTCATATATAGTGCAGTTATAAACCTAAAACTAATCATAGGAAGACAAGCACCTCAAATATAATTTTTTGCTTAGGCATTTTACTTATTTAAAACTCTCCAGTACTTCATGGTCTTGTCCACGTGACCTTTTGTAACATTTCAAATCCTCTTTCTCAAATCTGTTCTTTCACTGTAAGATGTTTATTCTGGCAATTCTGCATGAATGGTTCTCATTGTTCTCAAATCCAAGCACTGACTGGTCTAGTCTCTGTAACGGTCTCCTTCTTTTTTCTCTTCCCCATCCGTCTTTCTTCTTTGCCCATCTTCTTATCATTTCCTAATGTAGGATAATGATGGTGGAATTCTCTTGGACAACAATATTCAGCATACAGACTTCTCTTTGGTAATTTTGTGTATGTGTGTGTGTATATGTGTTTCCCTTGTCGCCATCAGACATTAATTTGGATTTGTTGTAGGTAAAGTTTATGCCAGCTTTTGTGCACAGACATTTTGAGTGGGGCACCATCTCCACCATTCCAATTTTAGTAAAATATGGTTATTTACCTAACCACAAATGAATTACAAATTTGATAATTGTTTTACATTTGAAAGATTAATGAAAGAAAAACTGCAGTCTGTTAATTTAAAACAGCATTGCAGATATAGTACTTTTGTAAACTAGTTTTAAGCAGCAATTGTGATTTATGTCTTGAGCTGAAACCTCCTGTATCTCAGAATGATTGTAAAAGACATGTACATGTATGAAGATCACAACCCTTTAATATGGCTCACTGCTCCTTCGTTTAATTACTCTAGTTTCTATAGATGAAGCTACAGAAAGCATTGAGACTTTAAGGAAAACATTTTTGAAAAAAAAAGTGAAAACCCCAAATGTACAGAGCACAAACATAAATTCTTTCAACTCAGATGATAGAGTTGATATTATATACATCATGTGAAAAATTAAAAGTAGATTTTCTAAATACAAATAATTGGAAATTGAGTGAGTACAATGCATCCAAAACTAAAAAGTGTTTGGTTGTACTTCTGTCTCAATGAATGAATGCCATAGAATGTCTGCAATACAGTAATAAATATTCTCGAATTATGAGCATCTGTGCCAAACCCTTTGTTCCCCTGTTTTATAGCTTGCTCGTTTCTCGTCCAACCAAAAAACAAGATATTTAAGGGCTTAAAAATCTTTACTACTCTGGTTAAAATCATGTTGTTCAAAAATAATTCAACCCCTTCGAACATCACCCTAAAATCTATGGAAAAATCAAATCTCTTTATAGACTCCAATGGGGTTTGTAGAGTAGACACACACACACAAAAAAAAAAAATTTAGACAGACTGCCATCATGCATACAGTTTTAATTTCGACAGGAACACCACCGAAGACAAGATCTTGGGAATATCGAGATACCTTTCTATACTGTTTACTAGAGATGGGACAATATAGTTATTTCTCCATACAATTCTCTACACAATATGATGGTTTATTGATGGTACAATATGATGATAATAGCTAGAGCTGGTTAATAACAAGGCACCATTGTGTTTTTGGTCATGACAGCATCCAATTTTGCTCTCTGACCCAGTTTTTGAGACCGAGCTGTACAGTGAATTAAAAGGCTGCATTCTCTTCAGCCTCCTAAGACTGTCAAACAATGGCATCATTCTAGTCGAATTTCTATAACTAATTTGTGAGGAGCTTCCATTCTTTTAACTTTGGTAACTGCTTCATGTCGGGCGTGATCATGATGGATCCAGGAACACTATGAGTGATGTGGCACTGGAGAGGAAATTTTGTGGGGAAAAAAAACAATCAACTACCAGCAAACTACTGTTTTTATACCAAGTTGTTTAATAATGTTTTGTATGTTTAATAATAAAATTGGTCAGATAATGCAGATAATTTATGCTATTACTAGTCAAAAATGATACATTTTCTATGTTATGGATCCCCTTAAGCTTTGATCTCTGAAAGTGACATCTTTATTCTCTATTCTCTTTGATGTGTATGTAAATCCTTTACTTTGATAACCTCCTCTAGTTTGCATCCAATGTGTATCCTCTGTAATTCTCCTACCCCTTGTTCTTCATATACTACAGTATATAATAATGTCATTTTTTATTATATTTTAGAATTGTTTTTAGGATATGCCCACTTTTGTCAGTTTTTCATAATTTTGAAATAATTTTATTCCAAACATCTTACCTGGACAGCATAACATTATAATTTTACCATGGCTGTGTAAGCAAGTAGGCACCCTTTATGAACATGTTGCTCTTGGTGTCCATAGGCTTGCTTGTGTGTTTGCTTTTCCTTTTTGTGTTGTTCTCCACTCAGGTTCAAGGCAATTTACATTTTTCAGATTGATCTTTTACAAACATAAACCTACAATAATCTTTAAAAGCTTTCCTGTTTTTTCCTGTCTTTAAACAGCTCTTTCTTTATGCAGCCATCTGCAGCCAAAATTATAGGCTTATTTTTTTGTATATTTTTGCCCTCCAGACATTGCACAGGGCGTGTGCCATGTCTGGAGGAATGTTAAGGAATCAGAATACTTGCAAAAGGAGACACTGTGCAATATTTTCATGAACCTACTATTATAATCTGCCATTCATTTTTAAGCTTTGAGATTTAACAAGTAGCGTTTTCCTTAACCCATTTGTGTTGCATTGTGTAATATTACAGTTGTACAGCTGTCTCACATAGTTCACTAATTGCTCTTTTTGAATGCACTGACTTGCCGTGGTTCATTTAACCTTTTTTGGTATGGTATTTAACTCGTACCTCAAGTGTGTCGTCACAGATTGTGTATAAAAAAAAAAGAAAAGAAAAAAGACTCAAATCATTGTGGGAATATGAGTGTATTTAGCCTTTGTAATTTTTTGTATTTCTTTTTTAGGCATTGAGGGAAGGCAATAAGCAAGCAATGCTGGAAGAGGCTCCCCGTGTACCTGGGGAGACCATCAAAGCTATAGGTAAGGTAATGTTGTAATCTGGATTTACCGAGTAATAACAAATAACAAATAATAATTTCTGATTTTATTAAAAACAGTTCATTTAAATATTACATTAATTTCTATAATACAGTTATTGTCTCATCCATAAATATTTTGACATTTCACAAAGTTATTGTTTATCACCTGGGTCATTCTGTCATAAAAATATATTTTCCAGTTAAAGACATGTTATTGTTTAATGTCTTCAAGGCATTTGAAGTTATTCAGACAAACTTGATTTTATCTGTCTAGACTGCTCAGAAGTCACAACAGATAAAGCTTTTCTCTTTTTTTTTTAAGTTGTTGGAGTTAAAGATTTATAGAATTAAGGTCACAGTTTGTGCTTATACTATTATATTTTATTGACTTTGTTTCAAGATTTGAGAGCAAGTAAGATAAGTTTAAAATTGGGTGTAGTTTTGACTTTTCCAAATGTTGATGTTGACTCGCTAGTAAAATTATGAATTCCCAAGGTGTTTACGCTCTGACATTGACCCACCTGAATCTCTTGACATCTGTTGTGTTTTTACCTTGGTTCATGTTTTGTGTGCAGTACTTGCCTTACCCACTACCAGTGCAGGTAGACAGTCCAGGGTCAACCACAACATTAGCACAGATTTCTGCCTGGGCTCCAAGAGTTTCCTTGCAAACAATTAGTAACACAACAATCATTGACCTGCCTCATGACATTTACAGGCTGTATTATTTACTAATGTTTGGAAACATAGTCCACAAAGGATCATGCAGAATTGTGAGTGTTATTACAAATCTATACCACTTTATCCTGTGGGGCCCTGGAACCTATCCCAGGAGGCTTAGGGTGCCAATCCCTCACAGAGCACACACACATACACACTCACACACTCATTCACACACTGTGGGCAATTTGTAAAATTGTATTTGCAAAATGTAAAAATATCCTGTAATTTGATACTACATCTACTAGATTTAGCTGTACCATCAAATTTAATCTGAAGGCCATACAGTACGTATAATATAGTCATATAATATAGTCTCATGTTTAATATACCAAATTCTCTTTAATTTTATTTGATGCACAAAAAATAAGGTTTGTACATGCCAATCAAGATGTGCAGTACATGCAAGCATTATCTCCTAAGGTCCACGCATTGTCTGATTTGATTCTCACTTTAGATCAGATTCTTACTTTGGCAGGTACTGGTTTTATCAGTGTTGCATGAGAAACAAATTCTCTCCCCACAGCCAAAAATGTTACATACATCTGCCCTTTCTCTGGAGCTGTGAGTGGCACATTGACCATCACTGACTACAAGCTCTACTTCAAGAGTCTCACACGAGTAAGCTAATCTTCCTACCCTTAAACATTATCTTGGATTAGAAATGTTAATGTGCTTAATAACAACCTGAAATCAAAACTGACTTTTTCTTCTTTTTTTACCTTCTTGACTCTTGTTAGTGCTTGGTTAATCATGCCATGTCATCATGTAATGGTAGTTATCCAAAATAGTGAATATTAAGTAAACTGCATGCATAATGTTTTTATTTATGTGTAGCTAGAACTTTGGTCGCAATTGGATCTTTAACCTGGATTTGTAGGTGCAGATTTGCTGCACATATATATATATTTTTCGTTCTGGGAGTGAAAATTGTTTTCACCTTCATTATTTAATATTGTAACTTAAAAGTTGTTTCTTATTTTTTGTCTGAAAGTTTTGGTAAAAGCTTAGATTTCCATCAGTGCAGTCCTGGCATAAATGCTTCCACTGTAACGGAATCTTGTCTCTTGAATGTTAAGAAAATGGCCAAACTACCTGGCTTTATTATATATATTTTTTATTTGAAGAGAAATGAGTTTTAAAATAAAGTAATATGTACTGTTGACATGAGTGGATTCAAGATATCATTCTGAATTAGTGCCTTGCTTTAATTCTCCTACCTGTTGTGTTTGTTTATTCCCATATGTATTTCTCATATTTCTGCATGAATTTCCTAAAGTTTTTCTGCGGTGTACTTGTATACTGTACCTGCATGCATGTAAGGTTGTCTAAGACACATGTTGTCTACCTGTCTGTTCGTGTCTATTATGCCCACTCCAGAATACCCATTTTATGTGTAATACACTTTCATGTGTAATACACTTATTCCAGGTAGTGTATTACATGTGTAATACACTACCTAGCAAAATAAAACAGATTCTATTTCTTCTAGAATCCACCTTTTGTACTGGATGTAAACCTGGGAGCCATCAGCCGCTTGGAGACTATTGGGGTGCAAAGCCACAGAGAGAGCACTCAAGGCCTAGAAATAGTTTGCAAAGTAAGAGAATGTTTCTACATCTACTTGTATACATGTACTTTCATAAAAAATAAAAAAAAAACTACTGTCAAAAATGTCTCTTAATTTCATGTTTACGTTCACTTCAAGGACTTAAGGAACCTAAGGTTTACATATAAAAAGCAAGAAGAGAGCAATGTGGAGATCTTTGAGATGTTGTCTAAGTATGCATTTCCCCTCTCACATGACTTGGTAAGGACCAGAGTTTATTTATTTATTTTTTATTATTTTTAACCATGTTACTGTTATACTGCATTATGTGGCTCTTAAAGAAGTAAGTAAATTACTATGGAAGTTTAGAAAAGCAGTTACAGTTAAACCTTGGATTGCATGTATATAGTACAATATATCAAAGCACTCTTATCAAAGTGAATTTCCCCATTATAAGAACCATTGGCTCAGTTGTGATGATGTGACGCTCTGCAGATAAAGCACGTGCATACTACTCGTATTTCAAGACCTTGCTTGTTTATTAAGTTAAATTTTATTTTAAAAGTTTGCTTGTATTGCAAAATGCTCGCAGGCCAAGTTACCAAAGTTCCACTATACTAGTGCTTTAGAACTCATATGGCTTATTGAATAGTATTTGTCAGCTATATAAAAGTTCAAAAGTTTGGACACACCTTTCATGCCGGTAGTTTTTATTTATTTTTTATAATTTTCAACATTGTACAAATTTTATAGTAAACAAAAAGTGTTAAAAAGCTCAGAATATGTTTTATGTTTTAGGTTGTCCAAAGTAGCTAGATTCAGCTTTGATGCCAGCTTGGTACACTATTGGCATTCTCTGATCATCAGATTCAAGAATTAGTCACCTGTGATGGTTTTCATTTGACAGTTGTGCCTTATCAAGGGGTAATGTGTTCCATTTCCTATCTTCTTAACATTTAGGCCATTAGGTACTTTGTGAAGAGGAAAGGTTGGTATAGAATCAATAGCCCTATTACTTTTACTACAATGACTGTACAAATCCATATTATGGCAAAAACACTTATGTAATATGTAAACACTTATCTAATGGCATGGACATTAGATTTGTCATTTGGTCTGATGAGTCCAAGTTTGAGATTTTTGGCTCCAACTGACGTGTCATTGTTAGATGTACGGAGATTGAACAAAAAGTTCCTGAATGTGTGGTTCTCTGAGAAGGTGTGGGGGTGCTTTGCTGGTGACACTGTTGGTGACTTAGCCAACATGGCTGCCTCTGCATTTTGCAGCGACATGCTGTCCCATCTGGTTTGCACTTAGTGGGACAATCATTTGTTTTCCAAAAGTCCAATGATGCCTTTAGGTTATGTAAGAGATGAGATTAGGTTATGTCTAAGAGTGACGGAGTGCTGCATCAGATGACCTGATCTCCAAAATTTCCCAAACCGGTGAGCTGGTGACAGTGCCATTCAAGGAATGAAAGCTATCCAGTCTGGCCCACTCCCACAGAAGAGTTGCTGTAGCACAAATTGCTTAAAATGTTGATGCTGGCTGTGATAGAAAGGTGTCGGAACACAGTGCATCACATTTTGCTCTGTATGGGGCTGAGTATGACCAGTCAGAGAGCCCAGGCTGACCCCTGTCTACTGCCTAAAGCAAGTACAATAGGCATGTGAATGCCTCAAATTGAACTGTTGAG
The DNA here is from genome assembly GCA_011419295.1 of Clarias macrocephalus. Lineage (NCBI taxonomy): Eukaryota > Metazoa > Chordata > Actinopteri > Siluriformes > Clariidae > Clarias > Clarias macrocephalus. The sequence continues at coordinate 20,026 of JAAGKR010000147.1, forward strand.
CAATGGAAGGAGGTGGCCTAGTGTGATGAACCATGTCTTCTTTTACACCCTGTGGTTTGTTGGGTGCATGTATGTCACATACCTATGGATGCGATGAAGCCAGACAGCACTATTTGAAGAAGGCAAGCTCACAGAGGCAATGTGATACTGGGTAATGTTCTGCTGGGAAACCTTGGGTACTGCAATTCATGTAGATGTAGTTACTTTGACACGTATCACCTAGATAAACATTGTTGTAGAGCAAGTACACCCCTACATTGAAATGGGACTCCATATGAGTTGAAGGAGTTGACTTTGATTTCAAATTCCTCAGATCTCAATTTGAACAAAGCATCTGTGGGACGTGCTAGACAAACAGTCTGATCCATACAAGCCTCTTCTCACTTCTTACAGGACTTATGATGATGTGCTGCCGTCCTGATCTACAGGACAATAATCTGCTGCTAATGTCTTGATGCCAGATACCACTAGATCTTGTGTAAGGCATTAAGTTCATGCCTTAATTGCCCAAAGCTGTTTTGGAGGCACAAGGGTGAACTATAAAATATTAGTCAGACAGATTTTAATGTTATGGCTGATTGGGGTTGCCTGAGGTTGCCTGAGGTGTTATGAATAAATCCTCAATAAGTTTTAGTGCTAACTTGTTCCTATTTGGCCTGCAGCCTTTCTTTGCATTTAAGTACCTGGAGAAATTTCCAGAAGATGGATGGAAGGTTTATGATCCTGTAGCTGAATACAAGAGACAGGTAAAATCATATGAATTATATGATTCCTAGAGAGCAGTAAACCCTTAACATTATTTTTATTTTACACCCTGCACATAGCTGCAGGCGATTTTTCTTTTCTTTTTTTTTTTTTTTTTAGGGGTGCAGCACATGCAAATTTGTAAAACTCCAATGTTTGTCCATTCTCTTAAACAATCAATAGACAAATTAATAAAAAATATTTAGTTAAACAGATTTAAGTAGTCAGTTAACTGAAAAAAAGAAAAAAAAGATTATGAATAAAAACTTCTAAACCTTACTGAGAAAGCAAAAAAGCAAGCTTTTAATCATGTTGACACACTCAGTGGTACTTATTATGCATCCATGAAATAAAAGCTTGTAACTCTTATCTAGGTTGTGAATTACAAGAGAGCAGGGGGTGGAAAATAATTAAGACATTGACTCTTAGTAGTGACAGAGAATTGGTAAAAAAAAAAAAAAGTAATAAGAAATAGTATTAGTAGCGCCTATAAAACCAGTAAACAGACCACCTCAAGATGCCACGTCTTTCATGTTTGGAAATTCACTCTGACCCCATGAATTTGGTTTTAAGTCACCTTAGTGTTTGTTTTTTGTTTTTTGAGTGCTGGACTTTAAGGATCCTGGACTCAGCAAAGGCATGATGTTTGACAACATCTGGCGGGATGTGACATATTGCCAAAAGTATTCACTCACCTATCCAAATCATTGATTTCAGGTGTTCACTTCCATGGTTACAGGCGTATAAAATCCAGCACCTAGGCATGCAGGCGGCTACAACAAACATTTGTGAATACTGTAAATGGGTCGCTTACAGGAGCTCATGGAATTCCAGCATTGTACCGTGATAGGATGCCACCTGTGTAATCGTGTATTCGACATCCCAGTCGTGAAATTTTTGTAGCTACACAGGCAACTTTTAGTGGTATTATAACAAAGTCTAAGCGAATGGGAACGACAGTAACTCGGCCACGAAGTTGTAGGCCATGTAAAATCACAGAGCGGGGTCAGCGGTTGCTGAGATTCATAGTGCACAGAGGTCACCAACTTTCTGCAGAGTTAATAGCTACAGATCTCCAAACTTCATGGGGCCTTAATGCGCAGAGAGCTTCTATCTGTTGTTCTTATTTTTTTTAAATGAGGTTTTTGGGTGTTCGCCATTCCTGAGATTCTCATTAGTGCATATATCATGAACAAATGGATAAATGTTCAAACTGAAAAAAAAATTATCTCCCTTCCTGTTTGAAGGATACTTTAATGGTATTTCTGTAAAAAAAAAAAAGTAATCTCAAAAATAAGAAGCACATGTCCATACTGTATATCACATGACGCACATAGAGGTAGAGCAGTTCAATATGAACAGTATATAAAGTCTGTAATTACTCTGAATTACTCATTTCTGCAGTAAGTTTAGAAAAGTTTGTTTTCTGCATACAGGGTCTGCCAAATGAGAGTTGGTTCATCAGTAAGATCAACAGCAATTACGAGGTGTGTGAGACATACCCAGCACTGCTTGTTCTGCCCTCCAGCATCAATGAGGATGAGCTTAAGAGAGTTGCTGCCTTCAGGGCCAAACGTCGCTTTCCTGTAAGTGCTATGAGCTACAGCATTATATTTCCCATTCTATAGCTCAAACCATATGTATAAACCCATTGTGACTTCTTTGTATATTAGAATGTATCCATATTTACATCAAGTTTCTGCATATGATATACAAACATTAAAGATGCACAAGGTGGTACTAACAGATAGAAAAGCAGTAATGCTGCATTGAGGTAGAGATTGTGTTTTTCCTTTACTTAATAAAAACAAAAAATGAGCAGTGATCTTAATGAAAGTGCTAAGTCACCATGAACTTTTGCCTACTAGTCTCTTATTAACATGTCACATGCATGTGACCTGCAGAAGCCTACCCTCATATACTCTCATCCCTGACTTTACACCTGTACTCCAACTTATTCATGCTATTAAATCAGCCAATTACATAACAGCAGCACAAATCACAGTGGCAGTAGCACAATGCAAAAATCTAACAAAAAACCTACTGATGTTTAATGTGCACTCTGTGATGCTCTAGAAACCGCTGTGTGTGAAAATCCTAGATCAACAAAATTTTCCAATATTTGATGTGAACTCAGCTGCAGCTCTTGACCTGTATCTCCATGACTATTTGTTTATTCCCACTTACTTACTTATTTATTTTATTGCTGATACTGATTATTTTGTTGTATAATTATAAACATCATTCACAAAACCAATATATTTTTTAATGAATTGATCTTTATTCAAATCTTTTTATGGTCAGGTACTCTCGTGGATCCATCCGGAGAGTCAGGCAGCCATAGTGCGTTGTGGTCAGCCTCAGGTGGGCCCCTTAGACCGCCGCTGTAAGGAAGATGAAAGATATCTCCAGACCATCCTGGATGCCAATGCCCAGTCTCACAAACTCTGCATCTTCGATGCCCGTCAAAGCAGTGTGGCTATCACAAACAAAGTGAGAAGAGCCCGTTTGTAAACGTATTATTGCTTTTATGTTAACTGGTCAGGACTTTTGGAAGTTATGTTAAGACAGATGTATTTTGGTCACTAAACAGTATCAGGTCTTTGGATTGCACTTAAGTAGATCAGCTAGAAATGGTTTGTTTTGTTTTGAAATTGTTAGCTCCAGTTGTTTGTTTGTACACAGCAGTGATTCCAGGCTGCCTTACTTCTTTGTCTTTAATTGCAGAGTGATTAAAAAAAAACTTTGAATGTTTAAAATCCATAAATACAGTGTTTCTTTCCTTACAGGCCAAAGATGGTGGCTATGAGAATGAGAGTTTCTATCCTAACGTAGAATTAAACTTCCTGGAGATTCCCAACATGCATGTCATTAGGGAGTCCCTACGCAAGCTTAAGGAAGTGGTGTATCCTGCCATCGATGAGCAGCGCTGGTTCTCCTCTGTGCATGCCACACATTGGCTGGAGTACATCAGGGTGAGGGTGTTTAAAATGAACACAATTCATTTCAAATTCATTTGTAACTACTTGTTTCCATCCTGAACACAATCACCTCATACTGAGACCTGATGTAAGTAGCCTGCTCTGGCCAAGGTGACCTTGGCCCATATTTACTGAGAACCTCAGAATCACTTGTAGGCAACGGGCTCAAAGATTATTTCGGACTGAAAATCTCCATAAAGTTGTTTATGAAGCGTCCTGCTTCTTTTTTTCTTCCAGGGAGGAGTAGGAAAGTGTGCAACGTCACTTTTTTACAACATTGAGAGCCGTAGCTGCAGTTGTGTGAAAGCTTTATGCACACAGAAAAAACGTATAGATGCGTGACTTGGCTACATGATCCTTATTAGCCTGCTCCAATCACAACTGTTTCAAGCCCCTATAATAGAGCTGCTGTGTAGGACTGATCAGATGTAATCTGATAAAAATGATTTCGAAAAGAAAGCGAAACTGGAGAGAGGATGAGAGCGTTTTGCTTGCGGAGGGGGGAGTAAAAATAATTAAAGCAAAATTCTGCCCTACTCTTACCTCTAAAGATAACAAGTGAACAAAGACAATTTGTTAAAGCATCAATGCCATTTTCAGTTTGCTGAGGAGTGTGAAACACTGTGCTAGTAAAGTGATGGAGTGCTGCTTATAAACAGAGAATCTCAAAAAACAGTTGTGTACATTCAAATAATTTCATGTAAGTATATAAAATGTATATATAAATATAATTATTTGAATGTGTGTGCCATGGATCATGCCCATGTTCATGATTTCATGTTGTGGGGAAATGTATGAATTTTTGTCGGCTATGACCAACCCAAATCTTCACTGTTTCAAATCTGCATCTTTGCTGTACCTAAAAAAAAAATGTAGCAGTCTGTCATCTGCAGAGACAGCATACGAAATGTTCCATTAATGGACCGGTTACATATTGCACTTAATGTGTTACAAAAGTATTCCATTTGTGTGCAAATGTATCTTTTATGAGCTCTGTGTCACTCAACATTACTAAAACGTCCCTCTTCCGCGCACGTCTCTGCCTGAATGACATTTTTTTGATACTTCTAACCAGTTAGGACACCTCTGGAGCCTTCCTACATTTGGTGGAGATTTTCCTACATTTTCCTATTTTAAGAATGTGGATAAATTGCCCTTACTTCTACTCCTAAAAGTAGATCCAAAAATGCATCACTCTAAGAATTTTTGGCCGCAGGAGTGATTTCCTATTTTGAGACGCTTAATAAATACGGGTCGTGGTACTCTTCCAAGTTACCACTTCTTTAATTTCCTTAAGTTTCAAAATGCTAGAGTTTTTATTTTCTGAACTTGAGGAGACTGCATATCAAAGTTGTCATAAGTAGTCAGAACATAGTATAATTAGCACACAGTATAATTTAATATTGGACAGATAAATTAATTATACAATACAGGAATTAATTAATTAATTAAAAATAACCTGATCTATTTATTTATTTAAACATAAGGACTTCTCCGAAATGCAAGGCAAGTTAAAACTGTTTGATTTCCCATGTGAATAGCTGTTGCTAGCTGGTGCAGTGCGGATTGCTGATCGAATCGAGTCAGGCAAGAGTTCAGTGGTGGTGCACTGCAGTGATGGCTGGGACCGCACAGCTCAGCTCACCTCTCTGGCCATGCTGATGCTGGATTCGTATTACCGCTCACTGAGGGGCTTCCAGGTGCTCCTGGAGAAGGAGTGGCTCAGCCTAGGACACCGTTTTACCTCGGTGAGTTGAAATAACACTTGAATAATTTCTCCAAAGTTTGCAGACTATAATTTAAGTATTATTTAAGTATTATTTATCAGAATTAAGAAGTAATGGATTTAACAGTTTTCATTTCTGAAGCTTTTTTTTTTTTAAGGAAATTAGTCTAACAAAAAGTTGGGATAGTGCAATAGCGATACTAGTATCTACTAAAAATTGTTATGATATGTCTGCACTGATACCTACTTACTTTAAGAGCCAGATGCTTACTATGTAGCCCCCCATGCAGCCCCTCCTCCCCTTTGTGTCAAAGCTGGTGTCAATGTTGACAACTTTGATGAGATAATGAAGTGGAACTGTCTTTCTGTTTGCATAAAAATGTCATGCATGAAAGTGTACACGCATGCAAAATTAAACTCTCATCCCTACATGACAAACAGTCCTACCAAAGCTGCTGTTTTCTAAAATATTTATTCTTGCCTTTCAAACATTGACAGAGGTGGCAAATGGATGAAATTTTAATACATATGTAGCTTTTTAATAATGTAGTAAGAATTCTTTAAATGTAAAATATTTTTGAGTGGTTGCCATGGGATGACAGATCGCCCACGGAGGAAGGTGATTTCATGCCCAATAGATTGTATCTGTAGAATGTAATGTATTATAATTATCAAATGTGTAATATTATATGGCTTTTTCAGTCAGCAGGGTTAGAGTGGAAACTTGGATTGTTAGTAACACGGTTTGTGAGTGTTCCGCAAGACCAGCAAAGATTTTTATTACATTTTGACTTGAAGAACGAGCATGCGCTTCTTGTTTTGACTCCGAGTGTCACGTGCTCATAACTGAGCCAACGTTATTTTTCTCTCTTGCGCTGCGGAATTGTGGGTAATCGTCTCCTCGCTGGGTCTTAGTGCGCGTCTCTCACTGGTATAATCAACAGTGCATGCGTGTACTGTTTACCATAACACTGTGACCATGCCTGTGTGCGTAAAACATATTTCATTTTGTGTCTGTATGCGTGTGTGTACAGCGCGTGTGTGTTATAACGTGTGTGCGCGCATGTAAAGTAAAAGCAAGTCTCATTAGAGAGGTTAAAGATCCATTTTCTCTCTCTGTATCAGCCTGCTCTGTGTCTGTGTGCGAACGCGTCATTGGACAGCGTGCCACACACACACAGACGCCTCCTACTTTCGCCTTCACAGACACACACACGCTCTCTCTGCTCTACACAGAAACGCTGCTCTGTCTCAATTAATTTCAAAGGTAAAGTGCAGATTAATTTTGTTATTTTTACTTTACAGCAGTGATTCTGTTAGTGTGTCACTCAATAGAGTGTCATTAGAGAGATTTCATGTTTATTTTTCCAATAAAACAGTGTTCCGTTGTGTGCACGTGCGTGTGTGTGTGAAAAGAGTTGAGGAAGGGTAACTGTATAAGACGAGAACGGGGAGAGGGGAGGGGCTCCTTACTTTAGCACACACACACACACACACACACACACACACACACACACACACACACAGCACCTGTGTGCACAAACGGAAACACTGTTGGGATTTAAAAAACATTTTTAAGATAAAGTTCAGGTTTATTTGTTTTATTTTTACTTTATATTTTATATTAATTATTTTTATGTATTTATTTTTTGGGGCTGTGGAATGAATGTGGATCCATTTGGTTTACGAGTGTTTTGAAATACGAGCTCACTTCCTGAAGGAATTATGTTCGTATTCCAAGGTTCCATTGTACCTTCACTCTCTCTTACTTATTTTCTATACCACTTTTCCTGTAAGGGATCGTGGGAGGCCTGCAGTTTATCCCAGAGGACTTGGGGCACAAGGCAGAATACACCCTGAACAGGATAGCAATCACAGGTCACAGGGATGCTCACACTCACCCGCATGCTATGTGCAAATTGGGAATGCCAGCTAGGGTATCGGCAATGTTATCAGCAGATTCCTAAATGGAAGTACTTGTATCGTTCTTGGTCTGACAGAAAGTGGTATCTGTGCGTCCCTACTAACAGGTGTTTTTCTTATGGCCACATAGCTGTTTAGTCCAAATCCTGTGTGTTCTTGTCACATTGTGTGTAGAAATGTATACAACTTCACCAAGCATTTACATGAGCTCTGATAATGCTCATTCATGACGTTACACAATTCCAGTACACTGGACCTAATTCCAATCATCCTTATTCGATGTATTTGCTTGATGCAGGAAAATAATTTGAGCCTTCTGAAACAGTGGTGGCTCAAACGGTTAATGCTCAGGGTTACTGATTGGAAGGTCGGACGTTCAAGCCCCAGCATTGCTAAGCTTCCACTGTTGAGCCCTTAAGCAAAGCCCTTAACCCAGTCTGTTCCAGGGGAGCTATGTTCTGGCTGACCCTGCGCTCTGACCTGAGCTTTCTAACTGGGATATATGAACAAAATACTTCCACTGTGCTGTAAGGTACATGTAACCAATAATTGGATCTTAATTGGAAAACATGTGTTTAAATGTCTAGGGAATGCAATGTGGTTGTTTAAGAAATGAGAACCTACTCACTGCATCATTTAGGGTTACAAGAATTGTTGCAACAGTCAAAAAGGCTCTTATGTATTTGCTCATTTACATCCCAATTATGACTTTTTTATTTTTTTGCGGACTGTGTGTGTGTGTGTGTGTGCGTGTGCATACGTGCATTTCTGTGTTGGTAGCATTAGGATATTATTAGCATATTATTATAGCATATTATTTTATATTCCTGGAGACACTGTAGACTAATTATGTATTATCTCTCTCTCTCTCCCTCTCCCTCCACTCCAGCGTGTTGGACATAGTGACGAGAATCATGCTAACTCGGAGCGTTCTCCTCTGTTTTTGCAGTTCATAGACTGTGTTTGGCAGATGACCAGACAGGTGAGGTTATTTTACATTAATGTACAGTACCTGGAACAAATAAATAAATTATTAATGGGTAACTGCTCTTGGAGGATTACATGTTACATGTGATTTAGTTTATGATATCATAAAGTAAGTATTTAAGCCATGTTTTTTTTTAAAACCATAGAGCATGATGGGATACCCAGATATTACCACAGAACCTGCAAATATCTAGCTGAATAATCCTCTATACTGTTTTACATATTGAATACATTTGTATATTAAAAAATAGCTGTGTATTAACCCAGAGGGGAGGAGCCAGAGTGCATTTGTGAAACCTCAAAAGGTAAATCTGACATTTGATTTTCTACCGTTTCACAACTTCTTTGATCCAAAGGGGCAATAGTCATTTAACTAGTATTCTTAGAGTGACAAAATGTAGAAAACCAGATTCCTCTGAAGAAAGGGAATCTGATGAGGGAATTAACAAACAAGCAAATAATGGCACTATGCTCTACTGACTTCCCTGTTAATATCTGTTAGCCATTTAAATGTCTTCGACTAAGTCTGACTTTAGTTAATTGATCTTTTATGGAATCTTTTTGGGATCACGTTCTAACTCCATGGTGGTTCCTGATTTTTATTTATTTATACATTTACTTTTGTAACACAATGCTGAAGGCGTCCAAAATATGCAATAATCTCATTTGAACAGTTAATGTTCGATGTATCTGCTATTCATGATCCGTAAAGCATTCATAATGGCTCTAATCCGAGGTGCTGTTAATTGGTGATTTTTGAGGCTGGTAATTCCTAAATGCACTTCTCTGCAGCAGAGATTTGGTCTTGCCTTCCTGGCAAGGTCTTTAACAGAGCCAATTTCATCATGGTGCTTGATGGGTTTTGTAAATGCACTTGTCAATACTGTTCTTCCAAGAACTATTCCATAAAGCATAGTAACAACTGACTGTTGTTGTTGTTTTTACATAATTACCCAAGTTCATGTGTTATGAACTGTTAGTACTGTTAAAAAATGCAGAAAATAAATCACAAAAATTGCAAGTTTCCAAACCTTTGAGCGATAGTGTACGCTGTAGAAATGTTTTAATAGTCAGGGTTTTTCAAATAGTTAATGCACCACTGGCCAAAGATAGACAAAATGTAGGATTTGTAGCTATCAGGGTCGAGGCAGAAAGTGTTTGCAATCCAAAATAGCATCTAAATTGATTCCATATGTTCAAAAGATGTTTTGACCATTTGTGTAACCTAGGTGGGGAGTTTAATCGAGGAAAAGAAATCAGTCTTAAGGATAATAGCTTCCATTTGGCCCATGAGTGGTGCAGCAGTAACAAGCTGATTGGCCAAACTCTCTCGGGGGTAGACGGGTGGCATTCTAGCACTCTCACATCACTCGCATCGATAGCCAATGATGGGCATCTGTGAGTTCACGCAGGCGGAAGGAGCGGATAGCACTAAACTCCGAACGTGTTAAGCCTTTCGCCATAGTGCCTGAGCAAGCAGTTCCAAAAGTTGAGGTTGCCTGGCGTCACGTATTTCAGAAGTAACACTTGATATTTGGTGTTTGTAGCCTTGATGCGAGACTTCCCTAATGATGGATGGGAAATTGGCTGCGACGAAATTAGGGGATAAAAGCGGGAAAGAAAAGATAATAGCCTTTATGCCCAGCCAAACAGGGGAAGCTAAATGAGGACTCTTGCAACCAAGCTTAGCAGTGTTTTTTTTACTTTTTTATTCCATATAAATTCTAAAATAAGTTTAAGTTAATGTTTAAGTTAAAAGAAGAAGAAGAAGAACGCTGGGAAAGGAAGATTTGTATACACTGAAATAAGTAGAAAAACATTCAATTTAGTGAAATTCATTCACACAGGACATGATGGTCATAACATAAAATAATATAACAGCATAAACCACTGAATAAAGTTCTGAAGATAGTTCAGTTCAAACCCCATTTCAAATTTTAGTTTAGGTGTCATGACACATTTACATGTTAAACCATGGGGATGGTTAATCTGTCTGTCCCTAGTGGTTCTCCAGTTGGTTTTCTTTTATATTAAAGCAAATCTATTTATTTCATAATATTATGGTAGTGACTGCCATTCTTTTTTCTCTAAGGGCTAATCAACTATACTGTCTTCATAAAAGTTTAAGACTTCATTAAGGCGTGGTGCCATATAAAATTTTAAATGCTGTTCTTTCATTTCAAAATAAAGTATTGTATCTAGTGGCTTAAAATAAACGCTTTCTTTCTTCCAGTGGTCTGTGCATATCCTGCCATATGATTCTCTTGACTTCAAACATAAAACTGGTATCATTTTATCATTTGAATATTGATGTGAACTGAAGCTTAACTGAAGCTTTTGACCTGCACATGCATGATTTTATTCCTTGCACTGCTCTCACATGATTGGCTGATTTGGATAATTACGTGCATGAGCAGATTAAAGTGCCTATTAAAGTGGTCAGTGAGAGTATGTAATTTCTTAAATTATATATTTTTCACACTATACTCTGAAATTGTATATTATAATAAGATCAATAAAATGTCTTATATTAATCCATTTATTTATTTTTATTATTAATCTATTATACAGGGTGGGCCATTTATATGGATACACCTTAATAAAATGGGAATGGTTGGTGATATTAACGTCCTGTTTGTGGCACATTAGTATATGTGAGGGGGCAAACTTTTCAAGATGGGTGGTGACCATGGTGGCCATTTGGAAGTCAGCCATCTTGGATCCAACTTTTGTTTTTTCAATAGGAAGAGGGTCCTGTGACACATCAAACTTATTGGGAATTTCACAAGAAAAACAATGGTGTGCTTGGTTTTAACGTAACTTTATTCTTTCATGAGTTATTTACAAGTTTCTGACCACTTATAAAATATACTGTGTTCAATGTGCTGCCCATTGTGATGGATTGTCAATGCAACCCTCTTCTCCCACTCTTCACACACTGATAGTAACACCGCAGGAGAAATGCCAGCACAGGCTTCCAGTATCCGTAGTTTCAGGTGCTGCACATCTCGTATCTTCACACCATAGACAATTGCCTTCAGATGACCCCAAAGATAAAAGTTTAAGGGGGTCAGATCGGGAGACCTTGGGGGCCATTCAATTACGTTAAAACCAAGCACACCATTGTTTTTCTTGTGAAATTCCCAATAAGTTTGATGTGTCACATGACCCTCTTCCTATTGAAAAAACAAAAGTTGGATCCAAGATGGCCGACTTCCAAATGGCCACCATGGTCACCACCCATCTTGAAAAGTTTGCCCACTCACATATACTAATGTGCAACAAACAGGACGTTAATATCACCAACCATTCCCATTTTATTAAGGTGTATCCATATAAATGGCCCACCCTGTACTCTTAAGTGCTGCAAGTAATCAGTGGCTTGCAGACTGTGCCCGCTGCCCTCTAGTGGAATGTAGATGTCATGCAAGGCTGTGAGACTCGAACAATAAACATTCAAAAAATATTCAGGACTGTATCCCAAATATCAGGAAATCAATCAGATACTTAAATAATATACGCATTATTTAGGGTACTGATCGGCTACCTGAATGGCGTCCTGTGTACATCGGGAGCTACCTTGGGATCTGGCTCACATCTTGAGATACATTTATCATATCCCAAGTAGTACACAAGTTTCGTGAGAATAAAAAACAGATATTGTATACTTTGGTGCCACAGTCACTTTTACCAACTATCAGGTAAAAGAGGAAAACTTTTTTAAAAAGGAGCTAATAAGCTCACTAACATTTAGATGTTTTGTACTTAGTTGTAATCCAATGTATGCTCACCCTGACTCAATCATGTTTTTGTTTTTACTACTTACCAAATAATCCCACATAAAATAAAAAAACTGTGGTAGCTGTGCACTCAGACATGTGCATGGCATACATATGACACATATGGGACTATACTGTGTATAGGGAAGACTGGAGGATTCATACACATGTTTGTGGGTTTTGTGTGCGCACCAATAATTTTTGTCATAAATCCTCACTATGAAAGAAATAAATATTACAGTCTAACTCACTGCTTTTATTTGGTTTCTGTTACGAATGTCAATGGATCACACAAATGCACAAATCAACTCAAATCTAAGATATTTAAGCACTGCTTATTTTAGCTGCATTGAAAACGTATTGTATAAGGAGACAACCATATGCGATTGTGTCAAATATGTATTGTGTGTATCATTACACCTCTGTTTGCTATAGTATGCATATTTTCTGAATCACTTTGAGATGTTTGATGAAATACTTTAAACTAGAGAAACCTGAAGAATGACTTATTTCAGAGAAATAAGAGTTATTAAAAACTGAATAATGTAGGTAAATAATTAAGGATATAATTTAATGTTTTACATGTTTTTCTTCTTTTAGTCACATTGCTTTGAAAACACACATATATTGCTAAAGAAGTACATTTTAAATGCTAAAATTACAGGGGCACACATTTTTCCTGCTTCCATTCACTCTGTCAGTCATCACCTATACCACTTATCCTGAATACAGGATTGCGGGAGGCTATCCCAGGAGTCTTAGGACAGGAGGTGGGGCACAACCGGGGCGGGGGGCCAATCCATCGCAGGGCATATACACATACATACACACTCAAAAACTCATTCACACACTATGGGCGATGGCAGTTAGAGTAACCTGCATGCTCTGTGGAAGTAAACTGCAGCAAGAGGAACCCCCTAAGCACTAGGAGAACATGCAAACACCATGCACACAGACCTGAGCAAGGAATTGAGACGACAATGCTAACTCTGCTGCCTTTTACTGCTTCCAGTCCAACATAATTTCTAGTTTTAATCTATATTTATCAAAAGATAAATAGTACACTGCTAATGCAGTAACTTTTTATTAGGTGAATTTATGACATCTTCCATGGTTTTATTTCTCATACCGATGTTGTACTTGCCAAAGCTAAGATTTATCTTTTTTTTCCGCTGTCAAACTGAAGAGATTTATGCAGACCAGCCATACGCTTATCTATTTTTGGGCTTTAACTCGAACAATATGCAGGTAATATTTTATTACTGGCAACTTGTGAAGATGACTGTGCTATTAAGTTGGCGTAAATACAGTCATAGGAAAAGAACAAATACTCTCCTTTAATTATGTGTTTTTGTTTATCCAAAAAGCAATTGTGTGGTCTGCACCAGCTTCTATAAACAAATAGGTGACAACAAAAAACTCAATAGATTTCCTTGCAGAACCCTTTTTTCAGGGATTTATTCTGGGAAGGGTCATAAGGCCAGCTCCAACCATTTTAAAATTCACCATTGTAATGTGAGAATAATTGTTTACCAATGGAAAGCCTTTCAGACAGTGGGAAGTCTTCTCCAGGGTCCAGATCTCACATATTCCTAGAATATTCACCTGAACATCATTACAATTGTTTGAGTAAATTCAGTTCCATCCCACACAGACGATTGGCATGCATCAGCCATGTTACTTTTAAAGCTTAACATGCATCGGGAAGAGTGAAGAGTATACTAAAACGAAATGTATGAAACTTATGTTAACTTTTACACAGTTGAGCAAACTAAGCTCAACCCTAGTAGAACTGAGTAGCCTATAGCCGTCATATTGTTTACCAGTATGCCACTGTGGGTGAGACTGAAGAAAATAACCCAACATGACAAATTCAATTGACCTTTTTATTTAATGTCATACTTTGTGGGCTTTTTTCTGTCAAATATATTCCATTTGAAAAAGAAAATGGTTTTATGTAATCTTGCTTTGCTCTCTTCTTGTAAAGATCAGTTTAAATAAGGAACATGTTCAAGAAATATGGTTGTATAAACAGTCAGTTTTTATAAAGACTCCTAACGATCTTGCTAGATCCTGCACTTTTCTCACACAGCGAATAAATGTCATGCTTTGGTCAATGCCACAATGTTTTTCGTATATATTAATTCAAGTTATAATATTAAAAACTAATGTGGATGTGGTTGATCATCAAAATGCTTTAAATGTACCAAGTTATAGCTATTGGATAATGTGTCACTAATGTTTTTTCAATAAGAAGATTAGGTTACAAATGTAGAGGTACTTCAGAAATGGCCTGTCAGCGACTAACGAAGGCTAGCATAAATAGTGATATAGACTTCCTTAGATAGATTCTTATTTGTTACGCAGTAATTCCATTTAAATGAATAAAGCAGTTATACGTGGACTTAGATACATTAGTGTGTCTCTTCATGCAGACTGGATGAAGTCTTCAAATATAATTTTATGTATGAGTAAGCTGCTTTTACTTTTTTTTTTTTTACTTTTGGTTGTAATATATGCACAGGAGAAACATAAAGTAGAAAATCTCAAGCACATTTTAATGCCTGCTACTGTAATAATAATAAAGGGGATTTTTAAGTACTGTATAGGGTCATACAGTGTATTTAAACCTCTGGAACATATGTCTTTGTGGAGTTTAGCTGGGAAGCACTGTGCTTACGCTATCATAGTCAGAATCAAGTATTTGTCCAAACACATGAATTTTTAACCTTGATATGTTTATTTTTCTCTCATTCCTCAGTTTCCCTCAGCATTTGAGTTCAATGAGCTGTTCCTCATTACTGTATTAGATCATCTCTACAGCTGCCTGTTTGGGACCTTCCTCTACAACAGTGAGCAGGAGCGAACCTCAAAGGCAAGGAAAACACACTCAATTTTATCAGAGTAGTTCTTACAGTTCTCTGAATCCCAAATGAAATTCTTGATTAACTAGGAATTGCAATTTTATGGCTAAGAAATTAGGCGATTATTTTCACTTACAAAACATTGTTTCCCTATACTTTGAGCAAAACCTTCTGTAAGAATGTAAGAATATAAAGAGATTTTAAATTTCTTGTACTGGGTTGAGAACCCAACACATTATTCGACCCTGGACTATCACATTTGTGGAAGAAATGTGGTGGAACAAAATTTATCATAAATGGAGAGAACACTAGTCAGAGAGAAAGGCTTTAGTTTGCTAGAGAGCATAAGGATTGGGCTTTGGAGCAAAGGGAAGTTCAGAATGACTCTATTCCAGCACATCAGGGTAAAAAGGGCAAAGTATGAAGCATTTCACATGCATTTCATCATGCATGAGACCACTGTATGATCTGGGGTTGCTTCAGTTAGTCAGGTCTAAGCTCAGCAACAATATGTGGCAATAAAATGCTGAAGACCTGAATGTACTGAATGACCAGGTTATCACATGTATGGAGTTTTTTTCCTTGAAAAAAATCAAAGAAAAATCAAAGAATCAGATTGTGATAGGGTGTTTCTGGGAGTGAGGAATCATCTTTACACATGAACTGTCCACCACATTGTATGCTGTAATGAAAGCTAAAGATTGACTAAAGACTCTTAGAGTGTGACTTTGTATTGGCTTGTGGATACGTATTTACCGTGCATTTTTGAGCA
The DNA here is from genome assembly GCA_011419295.1 of Clarias macrocephalus. NCBI lineage: Eukaryota > Metazoa > Chordata > Actinopteri > Siluriformes > Clariidae > Clarias > Clarias macrocephalus. The sequence continues at coordinate 35,802 of JAAGKR010000147.1, forward strand.
AAGTACTCAAAAGGATTATACATTATACATTTTATGCCTTGCTTTTCTCTCTACTTTCATCATTCAAGTTTTATTGGTACAATATGCGATTGCTTTTGTGGGGTTTAGCTGGGATAGTTTATACCCTTAATACAGCCAGTAAATAAACTTGTAGAGCAAAGATCAAAAGATCATGACTAATGTCATTTCTGTTTAATGTTTACATTTTATTTTCTTTTTTGCCCAGAAAGAATGACCACACCATTCTTAGTCTTCTGAGGGTCATGCCTTCATGACATTTGTTAAATTGTACCTCACTTAACTTTTCTTTCTTATTGGCTCTTGCTTGGTATAATTTTCAAGTTAATCTGTCTGCTTCTTTACTTTATAAAAAAAAAGGGAAAAACATATCTTAACAGTATGTAATGACCTATAAGGACTAAAGATTCATTCTTGCAAATATGCTTTTAAGTTTAAAGTGAGATGTGCATAATTTGTTTATTTTTATACATATTTGGTCCCTTGCATTAAAATGGGGGTTTATATCATTTAAAAAATTTACTCACAGATTTCCATTGTTGTTTCTTCCATTTTCTTCTGTAAACTCAGTGATTCAATTTTATATGTGATGCCATGTGGTGTACACATCTATGGTCACACCAAAAAGTGGGAACAGTCATGCTTTGTTTTACATTAAATGCCCAATGCTTCAAATTCAGCAGAATCAACACTTCAGAAAGAACTTGACGTTATGCAACAGTAGAACAATTTATTCACATTTTTGGTAAAGGAGATGTAAGGGTGAAGGGTTTTTAAACATTTCGATTATGATTCTGCATCTTGCATCATGCATCATGCAGTTGCTGTGGATTTTTCAGGTGCCATTCATGCTGAAAATGCTAACACATCTCAGAGATGCTCCCTTGGATTCAGATCTGGTGATTGGGGAAGGCCACTAAAGAACAATGAGAACATTATGTGCATAAAACTAGTTTGAGACACCTTTTATTTTGTAGCCGTTAGAAGATGGTAAATTGTAGCCATGAAGGGATGCACATGGTCAGCAACAATACTCAAATACTCTGTGGCATTCCAGTCAAGATTTATAATAAAGGGCCCAGAAAATACTTCCCACACTATTACACCACCTTGAACAGCATGTTGACACAAGGCACGTTGGGTCCATGTAGTAATGCTGCTGTCATCAAAGTCTGACCCTACCACCTGTGAGCCTGGAGATTAATCAGATCAGGTTATGTTTTTTCCAGTTTTTAACTTTTAGTTTAATAGTTTGCCCATTACAGCATTGGCTGAACCTGAAATGGAACCTTATGTGGTGTTCTGCTGTTGTTCCCCAAGGTTCAACGTGTTGCGTATTCTGAGATGTGTTTCTTCTCACCACCGTTATTAATTACTTTAGCCATTCTGTCATTTCAGTGTGGACATTTTTTCTCATCAACAAGGCTTTTCTGTCCACAGAACTGCCATTCACTTGATATGTGTTCTTCATTGATCCATTCTGAGTAAACGCTACATATTTTTGTATGAGAAAATTCAAGATCAGTAAATTTCAAACCAGCACATCTGAAACAAACAATCCTGTTACAGATCACTGAGATTACATTATTTCTTATAAATGTAGTGCATATTTAAAATATTTGAATATCATTGAAACGTTTTAATTTAGTTACTCAATTAGTTAGTCAGTTAGTTAGTTGATTCAAAAAATCTAACTGAAAATCCAATATTTAAAAGTTGAATATTTTCTAAGACCAACCAAAAAGGATTTACAATGCAGAAATATACAACTTCTAAAAATTATTTAGCCTTGTGCACTTAATACTTGGTCAGGGCTCATTTAGCATGAACTATGCATCATGCATCAGCTCATCTGTATTGTTCTTAGGTTGGGATTTCCAAATAAAAAGCTTTCATCTTTTCATCTCATTTACTTTCATCTAAAAAGAAAACTTTGAACCACTGAGCAACCCTTTTCCACAATATAATTTTTTTCGATGCACTATGTACAAGGTGGTCTCAAAGTTTTGCGAGTAACATGCCATAGATATGGTCGCTTTAACCATATGAATTTTTTAGTATAATTTGCTATTGACGGTTTTATAAAATTTTTGATGCACGATGCCGCGAATGTTGAAAAGGACGATGAGCATGCACTTGTCGAGTTGTAGATCTGCCTCGTCTTTTTCATTCACAATGATAATGGGCTCTTCCACTGTCAAGACTGTTGCTTTGTCTCAGGGTCGTACACATACATCGGTTTCGTCATCGGTAATGATCCTCAATATGAAGAATGTGTCATCCACGGCATGCTGATGGTGTTCTTCCCAGTTTCACACAGAATTCCATGTTCGTTCTTTGTTGTAACTTGCTGTCCATGATGAAATCACAGACGTGGTAACACACGTGTTCGGAATAGCCCCAGTTGTGCAGCTCCCGATGTACACAGGACGATGTCTTTTGGCACACTGGCTTGAAGGTTGTTGTTCACTGTGACTGTGCGTGCAGACCATGTGCAAACCATGTCACTATGGATCTGTTTTTGTTCATACCGTCACGTTCAAAATTTATTACCCCTCTTTTAATTTCATGGTTTTTCATGCAAAAACATAATCATCTGATCATAGCTGTACAAGGCAAGTACAATCTTAGACGAAGAACAATCTATAACTTTTTACCATTCTATTATTTAACAAATAATAGGCCCAAAAGAGAAAAAAAAACATGTAGACAATACTAAGTACCCCCTTATGGCTTCCACAGGGTTTAAGAGGGTAAGTTGCAGCCTTGTGCTGCTTATCATCAATTCTTGGTTAACTGATTATCAGCAGATGTGTGGACCTCAATAAATGTTTGCTGGTCTGGACCATTTAGGTGTGTAGCAATGGCGTTTGAGAAGCAATTGATGCTGCACATCATTCTGGAGAGGGTTATAAAACCATTTCCAAACAATTTGGAGTTCAACGTTCTACACTTTTAAAGATTTTATTATTAAAGCTTGGTCAAAATTGGATCATGCAACAGGACAATGATGCAAACCACACCAGTGAGTCTGCACCACTATACTTATGGAACAGTGTCCCATGGACAAATGAGACCAAAATGTGACCAGATGAACTTTTAGATGGTATGATTTTACACAATAATTATTGAACAACCTTGCTGCTACACATGCATGCGTGCGCTATTACACCAGCCTGGTCCTAAATATTTATTTTATACATTTTCTGATTCATTTATAACCACCTTTTTTTGCTTAACCAGACATTCATCCACTGTAGATTCAATGATGAATAACAGGAGAGGTTTCACCAGACATTCACCATATGATATTTCGCTCACTGTAAAATACTCAGTGAAAATTGGCAGAGATGGCAGTAAGCAAGATTTTTCATTACCACAACAAAACTGTTAATCCAAGGGTTTTTATTGAAATGACAAGCACAGTTTGAAAAAGCTTGACTCCCAGAAGAAAACACCACTGGTGAGGTGTCCAGAAACTATTGGTTATATAGTCTATCTTTATGAAAATAAATTCATTTTGTCTCTTTCTCCAGGAGGTGTTTACGAAGACTGTGTCACTGTGGTCGTATATAAATAGTCAGGCTGAGGACTTCACCAACCCACTCTATGTAAATTATGAACATCATGTTTTATACCCGATGGCTAGTTTAAGGCACCTTGAACTCTGGGTGAGCTACTATGTACGCTGGAACCCTCGTACGATGCCACAGGTATGAGCTGCATATAGTAGACATTTGATACAATAGACCCTATTACACTTTTTTAAAAATGCATCTTTCCTACACAAATGTAGAAAAATGGTACCATAGCATTGCGCTGGTTTAATTTCATGTTTAAACATCTTCACTATGTTTTACTTTTATTCCCATTTTTTAAACAGTGTAAAAAAAAACGTTTTCTTTTTTATTATTTCTTTCTTTTTATCAGGTTCCCGTTTACCAACATCTGAAAGAACTGTTAGTTGTGAAAACAGAGTTGCAGAGAAGAGTAAAGGAGCTACAGAGAGAAGGCTCTTCAACTCGATCGCTTTCCTCATCTTCAGAGCTTGGAGGGACAGCCATGCAAACCACTGTCTGATGTGCAGAGACATACCTAACTCTACAGTAATTATCTTCATACCACAGGGCTGTTGATTAATTGCTTGATCCTTCTTGGTCAGTGGCTCTGACAGCTACAGGGCAATTGGCAGGGTTATCACTCCTAATATATAATTTCTATAGTAAGAAGTTACACATGGATATGTATGGTGGTGCCCTCACAACAAATGTATGAAATATTTGTGTAATCATTGACAATTTTTGTAGCAATTTTTACTGACATTAATTTAAGGGTTGGAGGAAATGCTTAAATTCTAACTTATAATTTACTGACATTGGAGTCTTCAAATGTGATTTTGTACCCTTTTCAGTAACATTATAAGCTGCTTGTTCTGTTTTTATTAACTTTAAGAGAAACAAAGGACCACATAACCAGCAGTGTTATATCTCCATTTGAATATATATTTCCTGTAGTCCTGATATTAAATGTTTCATATTAAATACTATATTTCTGCTTTTACCTGGCCATTTTTTTTTATAATTGCTTAATAAAATGACAGGCTAACAGCTGCGAGTCCAAGTCCAGTCATTTAAGTTGTAAATTGTGCTGTGAATGCTTAGCTTTTTATTGGACCATATTTAAACAGGCAAGAACACATGAAATGTTGCTATAGATGGATGGATGGATGGATAGATACTGCATACTGGCTTACTAACTCAATTGATCCCAGAGGAAACTGCATTGGAGCATCCAAACTTGACATCTTGCAAGAGTTACTTGTGAGTTTTTTGATGATGTGGAAATGATTAATAATCAATTATATAACCAGTGTGATTATAACCACACAATCTACCATGTGTCTGGGAATAATGCTTCATATTAAGCTCGTCATATAAACTAATCATATAATATGATATGATTAACACATTTTTTATATAATGTTAATTGGGCGCTTCAACATAGACAATGCCTGAGGAAAAGTATAGACAATGTTCCTAAAGGATAAACTGGCTACTATTTCCTACAACTGTAAATGGTGTTATTAAAGAAATGTTTACTACTCTAAATCAAATGTATTCATTCATGGAGTTTCAAGAGATTGATGCATTAAGGTGTATGAAATTAACTGTGACTTGAATTTACAAAATCTACTTTTAATTGTTACTTTACATGATGCCTATGATGTCAAAATCCCCTGAGTTTAAAGGATTTATGTTTAAATTTGGATATTGTTTTTTACTTAGTTTTTTGTTTAAAAAAAGTACATAGTGATAGTCTTACAGGTACAGGTATTTCACATTCATATTATCGTTCACTCTGCCAGCTTAAATTAGTTTAGTAAACCATAAAAGCAGTAATGTGATCAGGTAACTGTGCTATTATTATTATTTTAATTATTATTAATTGCTCTTATTTAGAGTGACTTACATAAATGCTTCAAAGTTTTCATAATCATATGTCCTGGTTTACTAGGTTAAACACCGTCAACACTGTTGGGAAGGATTATTTGACTTATTTATGTTTTTTTTTTGGATGGGGTCCTTAACCCATATACATAAGAAACAGTCTTTAGTCATCGCTTGAAGATTGCCAGTGACTCAGCTGTTCAGGCATCTAAAGAAAGTTCGATCCACCATCATGATAAAGACGAATCAAGGACTTTGCATCCTTAATCTAACAGAACAACAGTCTAGATACATGCCTCCCTCGGTCTCTGAGAGCTGGTGGGACCGGCAGTGCTGGAGGATCGGAGGGAACGTGGTGCAGTGTGAGGTGCGATAAGTGCTTTGAGGTAAGTGGATGCTAGGCGGTTTTTGGCTTTGTAGGCAGGCATCAGTGCTTTGAATTTGATGCGGGCAGCTATAGGGAGCCAGTCGGGAGGAGCGGAAAAGTGGAGAGGGAGAACTTGGGAAGGCTGAAAACGACAGTTGATTGTCCAGAGTTACCCCAAGTTTGCAGGCAGTGACTGAAGTCACAACGTCTGTGCCCACACTACAGAGACAAATCCATCAAAAAGAATTTTGTTTGCTTGTTTGTTTATAGGCGGTGTTTGTACAGCTAGGTACTGAAACCCTGGACAGGTCAAACGACAGGCAGGAGTAGGGGCTGCAGAAACATTGCAGAACTAAAATGCAGCAGCAAGTTGACCGGTAATGTTAGTACGCAGGCGTCTTCTCGATACTTTTGCACAGTAGTGTAAAATGTAAGGCGTACGATATTACCGTGCGTTTGCACTAATATAAGCAGGGTGTGCAGTGTTTGGGCGAAGGATTATTTTTAGTATTGGCCTGGGTTTGTTAGGAGTTTATTCCTTAAGAAAATCAAATTGTGGTAGACAGTGTGTATTGCGCTTCAACGCCCAAATCAAAGATTTGCTCTGTTAAGGTCTTTGAATGTCCTTGATTATGAACGGCAATAACTAAGTTAATAGTGCGTTTTATTAGTTATTTATTAATACTGACCTACATCCAGTGTTACTGTTGCCTCCGCTCTGTAACGCGGATCCTAACAGACCTTTAAACCGACGCTGCAGGTTTTGACAGTGCCTTCCCGCGCTGTATTCAAAGTATGGGTAAGTGGCTTGCGATTCTCCGACCAATAGCAGACACACTTCATGAATAACTATAAGGCTATGAGCCAATCCTCAGTTGCAGAGGTCGTTTTAAGCGCGTGCCGAACTTAACCAATCAGCACGCTCTCGTGGTGAGTTAGCGCGAGGCTTGTGTGTAGTCCTCTGTCGGGAAGAAGCGCGTAGCCATAGTGCGACCTGAGAAACACTATCGCTTAGCAAGACACCTCTGTGAGTATTCAGGGTATTCAGCATTTGAAGGTATCTAGCTGAACCCCTATAACGTTTTTATGAGTTATATTTAATTTATGGCATGTTAATTTACGTGTTTAGAGAAAATATCAGTAAAAGTGCGTTTATTTTGTAGCTTTTGTAGCAAAATGAGAATTAAGTATTGAGTGGGCCACCTGTTTACTTTTATACTATTTCATTCGTCTGCAGAGAGTGAAATGATTTGTTTTCCCTTACATTCATGAACTACGTCGTGTGTCCGACGTGTTTTTAAAATGGCCGGGCGTGTAAAACACTTGCCCCACGCTAAGCAACAACAGAATATTAAAAATAAATAATGATTCTAGCTGTTCTTGATGTTTTCTCCGCGTAGATGCATCAGAAACGCCGTGTTTTATATTTTCCCCATCGCTTTACTGTATAAAACTCGAGGTCTTGGTTAAATCGCGCCTGAACGCCTCTTGCCGGTCATGGCTGGTTTCCTCTGCTTTTGTTAGAGACTGCGGTGGTCAAAAGTTTCTCCTTCTTTAACTTGCTTATGTCTAGGTTTAGACCTTTTCGACGTGTATTAAATTACTGAAACTCCCCAAATCTCGATTAATAAATTAAGAAGCAAAAATAAATAATCCGAAGACCTTCGTGTATGGTACCTGTGTATGTGTGTGTGAGCGGCTTTGTTAGCTTAAGCCGCCTTCTTTAGCCGAGAGGCCATTTTAATGAATGGAGTCCTATTGTAGCGTCGCTCATGTGCTAAAGTTAAGTGTTTTTAAAAGTGTTTACATGGTCGGGCCTCTCTTTTTTTTCTTTATTTTATTATTTATTGCAGATTTTATTTCCGAGATGAAAACTACAATTGCATGCCCCATTTTAAGTTTCTATAATGACTTTGTAATTCGTAAAATGGAAGGTAAGTAACTCCCTGTAGGCACCCCAAATGTCTTGCACGTTTATGTGACAATTTTTTGCAGAGTATTCTTGATATTGTATTTGCTGTGTGTTCTAAAGTCTTAAATGCTTTTTACAGTTTTTTATTTATAATAGTATGGAAGGTTGAAACTTTCATTTCAGTTTTATAGGATTGGTAAAGCATGTAACTCGACTGGCACATTCTACTAATGTAAATTAAATTGATGAAATTGATTTTGCCCGTTTTAGGAATACATCCTCTTATTGCATAACTGAGTCATCCAGCCTTCAGGATGGCAAAAGGTGATCCAGCAAAGCCAAAGGGCAAAATGTCTGCTTATGCCTACTTTGTGAAGACCTGTCGCGAGGAGCACAACAAGAAGAACCCTGGGGTTTCTGTGAATTTTTCAGAATTTTCTAAGAAGTGCTCTGAGAGATGGAAGGTGAGTTGACTCTGATTTCACCTACCCTCTCTTCAAATGTATAATTACTGATCTATCACTTTTAAAGACTCTAAATTTTCTTTAATTTGAATTCTGGCTTTCAAGCAAAACACTTCCATCTGCTGTCTTTCAGGTTATGTCTCCAAAAGAGAAAACCAAATTTGAAGAGATGGCCAAGCAGGATAAGGCTCGGTATGACCAGGAAATGATGAACTACAATCCAGGGAAAAGGGGCCGAAAGGCAAAGAAGGATCCCAGTGCACCAAGGAGGCCACCGTATGTGTTATCTTTAGGACAGCGACGCTATTTAACAAAAGGGCTTTTTGAATATTTGAGCACCCAAATGTTGTGGCATTACACTATTTAAATACGTTCTTGCCTTTTGTAGGTCGGGATTTTTCCTATTCTGCAGTGAACACAGACCCAGTATCAAGGCTCAGAATCCTAGCTTGGGCATTGGGGATGTGGCAAAGAAGCTTGGTGAGATGTGGAACAATCTGTCAGACTCTGAGAAGCAGCCTTTTCTTTCAAAAGCCAATAAACTTAAGGACAAATACCAGAAGGTAAGGTTGAGCATCTTGTTTGAAAAATCCAATTAACATGACTGCAGTACAGGAACCACATTTTCTTGTGACCTTGAGATCAGCATCTTGTCTTCAAAGTTCATGCTCAACTAGAAATAGATAGCATTTTTTTGAATGGAAGAGAAGGTGGCTTTGGGAGGGGTGCATTGACTCCACTGATTTGAAAAATGGAGAATGATCTGTTTGTATTCCACTACACTTCTAAGCTTGCCAGTTCACTCTCTAGTCCATCTTTGTTAATATTGCCAGTATTCTCTGTATAGCATATTCAGATTTTATTTCCAGCCAGTGACTTAAGAGTCGGTTGTTTTCCCCCGTTAGGACATGGCGGACTACAAGAGCAAGGGGAAAGTGGGTGGTGGGATGTCTGCAGCCAAAGCAAAATCCAGGGATGATGATGACGATGACGAAGATGAGGAGGAGGATGAAGACGAGGATGATGATGATGACGAAGACGAATAAAGGACTTTGCATCCTTAATCTAATGCTAGGGGTGTTGCAATGATCACTGCCAGTGTGAATCAAAATGAGTCAGTGTATTTGGCACCCATGGAGCAGCCCAACTTCTGTAAGCTAAGACTAAATGTTTTATCTTGGAGAAGGTCTGGATATTTAGAAAATGCTTTTGTTTATGCTACCCCAAAGTTGTTGAAAGAAAGGGGGAGAATGTTTTTGCTGTTTAGCCATAAACCTCTGGTAGCACAAGAATACATGCATGTTTTAAAGTTCATGGTTTAAATGTTTAAGGTTGTTTCAGACTCCTCTTAGAAACATTTTTATTTTTCTATTCTCCCAGCTTTAGGTTGTACAGTAAGTTTGGCAGAACAATGTAGCAGAATACAAGTTTTTGTTGGCAATTGCTAGATGTTTTATGCTCAGCCACTGTATGTAAAAACAAATAAAATCCCCTCCCCTTTTACTTTCCCCCCCCCTACAAAGTTGAATTTTGGGTAAATGCACTGAACCATTTGCAAATTTGTTTTGTTTGAACCAGGTTAACATTGTCACAATCTGGTTAATATCTCTTATTTTTCTTTTTTTTTTCTCTCTCTTTTTTTTTTTTAATGTGTAGGTAAAACTTATTTAAAATGACATGTTTTAGATCTAGGATTTGTGACTTTTTTATGTAAGATGTTGTGTTTTTGGATTATAATGGCATTCTTATTCATAATTTGCTGGTGTATGGATATTTATGGGAATAAAGTGGTCAACATTGCAACACTTGGTCTTTTTTATTTATTTTTATTTAAGCTTGCTTTCTGAAGTTACAGCTGCATAACTGTTTGACTTTTAACTAAGACTTGCTGGGGGTGGATAAGCTATTGGAGAGTAGGTGAATAATCAGAGCTGTAATACTGATGTGAATTCTTATCTAACCAGTACATGAGTAGAGAACTTGCCTGTTTGGCTTATCACATGATCTAAATTTCAGTTTCTGTATATTCAGTTTCAATGTTACTGTATATTATGCTCTGATCTTGTTCAAATGCAGTAAGTCTGAGATATTAGCCTAATGGAACAAGCATGTTAATCTTAAGACCACATGTATAATCTTATGCTATGTGCACGAAATGTTTTTTTTTTAAAGTTGCTCTTCAGTCAATAGATTCACCAATAACCAGTCAAATTTATATTACTAGCTCATATTTTGATTGCTTTAAAACTACCATAAAATTAACTGACCCTGATTAACAATAGGTGATCTGTTCACTTTGAGGAGCACTATTGAGGCTTGTTAAATATTTTTGTCTTATGTAATACAATATATTGTGCTATTTCTGAGCACAATATTTTTTTTATCCCTGATGCATGGGCCATGGGTTTCATGGACATGTCTAAGTGGGTAGCCAAAACGAGAGGCTCAAACTTCCAGTTACCAACAGGCTTGAAGTAATCTGAACTGAGTGGTGATTCTGCAGTAGGTTTCCTCAGCACTTCATGCTGAGATCATTGACTTTGTGATCGTGGAACAATTCTTAGCCTGATTTCTGCAAAGAAAAGGTTGTGTGTCCAGGGCCACTCCGTGGTATCACAAAAGGAGTGAGATGGTATAGAGTCAGTGAATTAAGTTTGAGCTTGTTCACATGTTAGGGACACAGATACCGAAAAAGCAGCTTTATAGACACAATCAGCTTTACAGAAATGTTTTGTTGAATTCTACTAAGTTGTCTCCCTGATTTCTTTTAGCAGTCAGCTTTTAGGTACATTACCGCCCTCTACTGGACCGATGGTGGACCAGTATGGCTTTGTGTCACGGTGACTAAGGCTAAAAGTACGTTACATAATTAGCTAGTGGTAACTAATACAATTAGCTCAAGTGCTAAACAAGCAAAGAATACTTTTAGCCCTTCCAGTTTCTGGCCTCACCTCTGCTTTTATACAGGGAAAATCAGTGTTTCTTTTTTATGCATGCATGAAACGAGTCACTGATGTCATGTGACTTTTTTACTGTGACATTTCTCAAACATTTTAGTTCATTTAATTAGCTTTACTACATTAATTAGTTATTACCCAGTTAGTTATTAGTTGTTATGCACACAACATTATGGGTGACATATCAGAGTTCAAAAGAGGACAAATTGCTGGTGTGTGTCTCGCTGGCACAGCTGTGACCAAGACAGCAAGTCTTTGTGATGTATCAAGAGCCACGGTATCCAGGGTAATGTCAACATCTCCCCATCAAATCAAAGGATCAGGCAACCCCTTGGATCCTCTGGCCCACAGATCCCCAACACTAGCCATAAATGCTTTGATGAGCTAGATACCTGTGTACAGTAATTACACAGAAGTTAAGGTTTTGCTATTCAAACAGGTATCTGTGATATATACATGCATTTTATATTTTTATTTGTGGTTCACACACATTGTTCCTTATTTAAAAAACAAAACAAAACATATTACACGATAAAGATATTTACGCCAAGAATATTACTTTCAATTCCGGTTCCCTTCCAGAATGGTCCATTATACACATCAGCCTGTCCTGAAGCTGGTTCAGATTTCTTCTGACTAAGTTATAATTGGTGAGTGCCAAATTAGCTGGCCAACGTAAACTCACTCACTCTCACTCATCATCTAAAATGCTTTATCCTGTGTACAGGGTCGCAGGGGGCTGGAGCCTATGCCAGTAAACTTAGGGGTCTCGTGTGAGTACATGCTGGATGGGGTGCCAGTTCATCACAGGGCAGCCAATGTAAGCTAATAAGGCAAATTAGGGGCAGACGTGATTTTATTCAGTATCTTCATGAAACATCTATTTTCTTCCTCCTTAGGCATTTTTGCTCAATGTATTCATTTACAGTTAATAATAGCAAAGTTGAGCATTTTAACCGAAATTCAAAGTGGGTAGCATTTACTACTTCTCTAGTTACAAGTTTGTAACAACACATGGACTAAAGTGTAACCTAAAAGTTCCAAAATTCAAATCTAATCAAATTCAAATTTTATTTGTCACATACACAGTCATACACAGTACGATATGCAGTGAAATGCTTGAATGACCACCTGTGACCTTAAAATAAAAAGGTTACAATAAAAAAATAATTATGGAATAAAATAAGAAATAGAATATAGAGAATTTAGCTTTGTTTGGAATTAGAAAAAAATATAAATACATATAATATAAAAAAAAAACGTAGGCATACAATATGGTAATTTGAAATATAGAAAACTATAGAAAAACCTTAGCTATAAACTTTGTTGTAAATATAAATGTACACATTATGTACAATGAGGGGGGGGGGGGTTTAAATGGACTGTACACTGAAGAAGAACTGGAATGTAGTAGAGTTAAATGTCCATGGAGTGTGCAAATGTGCATGATTTTCATACAACATATTTCTTCTTTTTCAGGGTTTTAGTCTGGCTCAAACATGTAAAGCTCAACTTCTTTATTTGTGAGCTCATTTACATAGAGGCTGAATCTGCAAATTTCAAATAAGTAGTGACAGAGGAAATTGAGGGAGCATTAACTGATAGACTTTGGATAAGCTCTAAGAAAAGATTATGGAAGAATCAAGGAAGAACTTTACCTTTTTCTATTGGATGCTTTTATTGAATGCAGCCATGACAATGCCTACAGCTGTGTTGCTGCTGAACAATTTTAAAATATCCCTTTATGCCAACATTTTCCCAACCATTGACCTTGTCGGAGGTTAATGTAACTCTGTAGACCTGGTCATGCAGGAGTAAAGGCACTGTACTGCCTTGAAATTTATGCCACACCTGAACATTCTTGATTAACGCAAAAGTAAAAAATAAGGAAAGAAGAACACTCTTGACCCTATTTTTTTTGTATTTTGGTCCTTCCACAGCTAATTCAGCACATCACGCAATGGATACTCAGGAATGGAAAATGGAAATCATGAAAGGGGCAAATACTTTTTCACAACACCGTAATTTAAACAACACTTAAGCAACAGACATTATAAGATGCTGTAATTATATAATTATTATTATTATTATTATTATTTACCACTTTTAACCTTTGTGAGAGCAAGGCATAGGCCAACAAAATGTAAAAGCCCTAATTCAATAGCATTCCAAGGCTCAGCATGCAATATCCACAGCCAGGAGTAGCTGACTTGAACATGAAATAACACCAGCAAATTGAAAATAGAAACCCAAGTACTAACAGTACATGAGGATAAATAAGAACAACCGCGAAAAAAAAAAGAAAAGAAAATGCCATCCAAAGTCCAAGCTTACTACCAGCTGCTATGTGAGACTTTAATAAAGTAATTTGCAGATCCTGAATCAGAATGATCTCCTATAGCTAAACTTGACAGAAATACAGGGACTCAAGAAAGGATCCTCTAGACAAGCTCCATGACTCCAGCACTCTTTATCAAAACCTCCAAACTCTCAACAGTATAAGCTGTCCAAATCAAACCAACCAAACGATGCATAGACCACCTGCCATAATACTTTTTCACCTGGGGACAATCTTTGCCTTCCCGCAGCATCACCTGCAGCAAAATGCAGAAGGCAGCAAAGCACACAATGAAGAAAAATTTCCCTAGAGAAAACCCATGTGGGGGACTAAATCTGGGACTGCATTTTCAGACAATTGACAAGAGCTGCCAAAGACACTCTTCATCATCTATCCAAGATGTTCTTTCTCCAACAAGGTGTCTATTAAATCATGGACAGATTGGATTGGATTAAGATTACTGTACCAAAAACCAGATTAAAGCACATATTCAATTTATTCATTCATTCATCTTCCAGTACACAATTGACAGGGCACGAGGCAGGGTACAATGTGGACAGGTGCAAGTGCTAGGCCACATTGCTAATCACTACGCCACTGTGCCACCTATAGTCAATTCAATTCAATTCAATTTTATTTCATTTATTTAGCACTTTTAACAATGGCAATTTGTTTTACTGAAAAAAAAAAAGAGAAATAGGTTTGAAAAATGTGAGAAAATACAGTTGCAAGATAAATATGTGAACCTTTTGGAATTTTAAGGTTTTCTGCATTAATTTGTCATAAAATGTGATCTGATCTTCATCTAAGCAGTGGAAAAAGGTTGTGTGGTCTGATTTTCCCTATTCCTGGTTTACTCTATTCTAGAGTGATATGTGTGTATGTCAGCACAGGAAGGGTGCACATTAAGCAATACACCCATAATACATAGTACCACAGTACAAGCCTCTGGAAGCAGTGTTGTCATCTGGGGTTTCTTTAGCAAGTCAGGGGTTATTGATTTCTTTGAATTCCTGAATGGCACTGTTATCCCATCAACAGGTTTTTTTCTTCCCTAATACAAGGATAAAAATAATACCAAAATTTGATTACCATAAAATAAGGATGGTTATAAAGATTCAGGTGGGATGCTGATCGACTTAAACTTTTTTTTTTTTCAGATTTTCTTCCTAATTTAGTCATATCCAATTCCTCGTTATTAGGGGACTCCCACTTTAAGGTTACTAACAGTCAGTGAGAGCCAAAGACTATCACGTGTTTCCTCCAAACCATGTGACGCCACCCAACTGCATCTTTTTGAACTGCTCACTCACACAACGTTGGTGGCAGCATAACACACTTGAAGGACAGCTCTATCTGCTCCTTCCTCTTGCGTCATCTCATAGACGCCCATGATTGGCTGTAGAGCAGTGATTGATGTGAGAGCGCTAAGTGCCTCCCATCCCACCTTGCTGAGAAAGCTCATCCAATCAGCTCTCCCCAGTCCCCCAGCTGCGGGAGCCTACAGCATCACCCAGGAATCAAACTAGTGATCTACGGATCGCTAGAAGCCCAACAAAGGTTGTTATATATTATATATTGCATGCCCTATCCCCTGTCAGAATTCAGAAGGCATGCTACAAACAAGCCTTGTGAATAGTGCATTTTTAATCACTTTCATAATGCATATAAATATTCATGTCTGCCTTTAGGTGATGTTCCTACTGACAGTGAAGCACACTTCACAATCCCTTCCCCTATTATTCTTAATGATATGATCCCTGAACCCACACACACTCCATTTGTCAATATCAAGTTTGAGCACCATGACACTGACACATTTCTGGCACAGCACATAAAAAAGCTAGAAGCAGCGGGTGGTTTTCCGCTGCCTAGTGTTGGAAATAAGGAATAGAAAGTGCAGATGGAGTCACATTCATTTAATAAAGGTGATAAGGAAAGAATTATGGGAGGTAGAAAAAGCATGGAGATTGTTACTGATAGACATTGGAAAAGGGATTTTGTGAGATGTTCAAATCAAATCAAAGTGGGAATTTTTATTGCATAGAATAACAGAACATGATAGAACATGAGAGTGCAAACTACTTTTATTTGATTGTTTCCATTTTGACATTCTGAGTATCTATCAACTGCCCCGAAGTGCTGAATAAAAACACTGCTTGTTTTCTTAACTTACAGTCTATACAAATACTGTGCCCACCCAAATATAAGGTATTCAGTTGGCAACATAAATTTAGTAATTCGAGTGTAATACTGCCACGCGAGGATGGCCACAGTGAAAAAGACACATAATTGTGTCCTTGTTAGGGGAGCTTGGCACACTTTAGCTCCCCTATAACCCAACCTATAACCCAACCTTATAACCCACTTTGCTGTAATTTGATGGCTAAATTGAAATTTTTGAGAATAGGTTGTATGCAGGTGCGGACTGAACATTTCTCATGAGCTAGATGATGACAATCCTTGCATCTATCTCCTCTCACCATGCACATTTCACTGTAGCTGATTTGTGTTGCACATTTTCCAGCATTTATGTGCATAAAGACATGCATCATCTCTTTGCCTTTACATTTAAGGGTAATCAATGTACCTGAATCTGCATGGCCAATGGTTTCAATGAGCACTCTCTAGCAGTGTTTTTGGTATCATTGCAGGATTTAATGCCCCACCTGGCTGTTCCACCAAATTGTTAGTATTTGCTGATAATTGACTGTTCATTTGACTGCAAGAAACCTACTATGCTATAAAAAATAACTGTGCAAGAAGATTTACTGCACCTCCTTAACTACCTACACTGTAAACCTGAAAAAGTTGGCAAAAATCAAAAAATTGAGAAAATCAGTTACATCAAATTTTTAAAGTAATGTTCTTTCCAATTTTAAGTAAACAAAACTATCAGTTTTTGAGTTTGTTGTACTCATTCATATTAATTGTTATTTACTTGCATTACTGAGTAGCCTAACTCATACTATAATTTTTTTTAGTTGTTGGAAATTAACTATTTCGCCTGCTCCTGGCAATGGTGTTTTTACGCCAGGTGCAGTTCTGAACACAACCCTGCCATTATTATCTGGGCTTGGGACGGGCACTTCATCTAGTGGCTGGGAATCAAACCCGGCCCTTTCGCATGGCAGGCAAAACACCTACCACTGAGCCACCAGTGCTCTGGTACTTTAGGGTGCCCAGATTTGTAATGATTATGTGAAGACAGACCAATCCACCATCTTGATTAAAACAATTAAATGTGCGCAGTTTACATGTGCATTGATGACGTCAGACACAAAATCGCTACGCTGTAAGATTTTAACTTGGTGGAACTTTAAGGAGACAGTTACTGTGGCTTAAAATATCTAATTTGTTCAGCTAACTTGAAAAGTGTCATTTCTACAAACTTAGAAATACCAAAAAGTTCTGAATACTCATCAAGGTCTATTAATTTGAACTAATTGCAATTATTTAAGTTAACAGTACTCAATGTGTTTAATTACTCTGAGCATTAGGGTTTACAGTGTAGCAAAGTGGATTGAAAACTTCCCCACTTTAAGCTTCAGTGGTGCCCCCCACAGACCTCTACCTAAGCTCTGTACTGACTTCATGGGAAAGAAGTCTCTCTGGAGAGGAGAAGTGGACTATGATATAGGATTCCCCCACCCAACCTACAGCCCATTTACTTTGGCACCACTGGATGCCTCACTCAAATCATGACAAATCATGACTCAGATCAATATTCTATGAGGGCAATCTTAGAATGCACTGAATGGACAAAAAAGAACTTCTTTGCCTATTTAAAAAAATGCTTGGTGTTGGTGCTGCTGTAGCCTTGGGCTTCCAAACTGTAAGAGACCATTTCTCCTCTATCTCTCTGGATATGGAAGCTCTGCTGTGGGGGGTCATGAAATGAGCCAGTAGTTATCATCCAGCAGCATATCTGTCCAAAACACTCAATCTTGTTATTGAAAATACTGTCCTGAAGATTTATCCTGTTAAGGATACAATACAAGACTTATAGTGTGCATAAATTAAATAAATAAGGTTAACAAAAAATAACTTATATAGTAAAATAGTAAAACTTACTATTGTGCCAAAATTGTGCGGTTGCATTATAGACAGTTGAAACAGATCCACAGCTTCATCTTGGAATTTACTCTTGTTAGAAAACAGTCCAATGTGAGATGTTAATCACACTTACGACTTTCGGGATAGCTGTCACTGCTGCTTCACTCATTAGCACATTAGCTTAGTGGTCCGGTTCGATTCCCACCTCTGGTCTGTGTGCATGGAGTTTGCATTTTTGCCTCATGCTTGGTGGGTTTTCTCCAAGTACTCCGGTTTCCTCCCTCACTCCAAAGACATGCAGATTAGAAGATATGGCATTCCCAAATTGCTCATAGTGTGTGAATGAATGTGTGAGCTTCTGTGCCCTGCATTGGATTGACACCCTGTCCATGGTGCACCCCTTCTCATGCCCTAAGTTTCCTGGGATAGGCTCCAGGGCCCCCGTGACCCTGTATAGAGTATAAAACGGTATATATGATGAGTGAGTGGTTTTCTCTTATGCTCTCCTGTCGTTCTCCAAGCCAGTTACCTGAACACAACAATCTCACATCTCTTCTCTTAACTTTTTTGAAATAGAGTATATAATCCAGCCTGAAATCAGGAGGCAAACGGTAAACACCAACTTAATATTTAGTTAAATGTCCCTTAGCAAGTTTTACCATTAGCAGAAACTATGGGTAGCTATTCTGGCATTGGATATTTCACCACTCTTCTTAGAAGAACCAGTCTACGAAAGTCCAATGTAACATGATGGCTTCCTGGCGCATGACTTTCAAGGATGGTCCACATAAACTGAGAATATTTATAATTAATTATTGTATTGTGCAACACACAAATACTTTGCAATATAAGAAAACATTATATATATTTATCTATATTTATATACATATTTATCTATTAACCAATGAAAAATCTTATATTGTTCTGTATTTAATTGTTCCTTTTTTTACCTATGTTAGCCCAATTTATCACTGCTAAACACAAATCCTTCCTCCATTTTTCCTGATGATTATGATTTATAGGAATCAGGAATTGTAAAAAAAATAAAAAAAAATAAAATAAAAATAATATCCTTTATAATTACTCTGACTCCAAATGCAGGTGTTTTAAGCACTGGTAGCATTCCTGAGATACCACTGGGGGAGAGCTGCAGTAGAAATGGAAATGGCAGGAGGTAAAATGTTCGTTTTTTCCTTTTTCTTTGTGGAGAGACGAGGAGTAAAGTGTGTGAACTGATTCACTGCCTTATAATCAAAATAGCTGAAATAGCCTCATTAATTGCACAACAGACTCACTTCATGAACAGCTACCTGCAGCTCTACCTAAGTATCCGCTACAAGACAAGGAGTCTATGAAGGGCTAAAATATGGCACTGCTGATTGTATGGACAATTGTATAGGAAAGCTTTATTAATTGTACAGAAAATATTAAATACTTTATTAAAGTATAAAATCGGATTAAGTGTTGTACAGCGTAAGTGTTATGTGTATTATAACTTACTGAAGCTGCTATAAATGCCTTGTCTAAATGCCATCGACAAATGGAGTGGCAGGCAGAGCTCTGACTGTGTTTTACAGACTTCATAAAGATCCTAGCTGCCAAATATGCAAGTGTTCTGAGCTAGTGTCATTGGCCAGAGGATATTAAAAAAGCCTACCCGCATGACAGTACATCATTACCCCAGTATATGATTACCCCATAATACAGCCCTACCTCCACTTTGTAAAGATTATAAATTCTTCCAATGTAACACTAGCTCAAAACCCAGAATACCAGATGGTGCCGTATTTTTAGCTGGCCTAATATATTATCTCTTAAAGATTTTAGGATTTGATCTCATTTGTGTCCTGCTGCCTGAACCATCTTAATATTTTAGAGGGAAAATTCCAAAAGTAAACATTAAGAGCTACTACTGGGAAAGGGACAATTATGAGAAAAAATATACTTGAAGTTATTCTAAGAATCCAAGGCTGTAAATCAGGTTGACAGCTAGAAATGGATACATGGAAATATTTTTGAGTATCTCATATAAAACTATATTATCAATGAATACCCCCCACTCCCACCCACGCCTTAAACAGTTTTAGGAAATTTCAGCACCCTGAGTGGACATTGATTCCCCATTTTCAAACAGTTGTATTTATTATTTAGTTATTTGTGAGAATTTCAAAATACAGTATACCCCTACCTACGGAGTAGTACCACAATCTGATCCATTGTCATTTGGACCCCTACTAATTGTAGTGATCAGAACCAATATAATAAACAGCTGAGGAAAAAGGGTACACAACTAACATTGATGTAGGCACAAAAGGGTACTTAGCTAAAACACTGATATAGACAAGTGATTGGTGATAAAACCTTTATGCATACCTGGGCACAGAGAAGAAAATAATTTGTGGATACTGACTGGTGCTCACGTTTTGCCCTTAGCGTATTGAGCAGGAAATGGGAGAGGATAAAAATGACCACTCTGTTTAGAACAATACCAAGGAACACAAGGATCAAAGCAAAACATTGTGGCAAGAAACAACTAGATAGTGGTCATATGACAATCCAAATTAAATGACAGAATTTCTGATAGGAAATGTTGGAAAGGAGGACACATGAGACACAGGGTTGTGGATTGTGCTTTTGTGTTTGAGACTTTAGTTAGTTCATTGACTCGTAGTGACAGCTCTTATCTGCTCTTTTGTTTAAATATATGAATAAGTCACACACACATAAAAAAAATAATAATTAAGATGTTAGCCGCACTCATTGGCAATATTTCAATGCAAAACACAATTTTCTAGTGCTCAAACCCATGCCAACATGTAGTTCAGCACAGTGATCACCATCCCTGGTCCTGGACGACCCCTGCACTGCACATTCTAATGCTTTCTCTGCTCACAACACACCTGATTTAACTAATCAGCTAATCATCAGCATTTTCTGAATGAAAATGGGTGTGGTGAACAGGGAAAAAATGTGCATGGCAGGGGGTCCTCCAGGACCATGATTGGGAACCATAGACATTTGAGAGTATTATAAAAGAATTCATTCATATTGAGTGATATTATAAGGCCTTACCATATACAAGGGCCAAATTCTTCTCAGACATAAAGGGGGACAGTGGAGTGGAGGAGCTTATTCCTCTGGTTACCATATACCATAAGGAAAATTACCTAATAATCTATAGACATCACATCTAGTTTTCTATTTAAACTCATAGTGTGAAGTAAGTAATACTCCTAGAAATACTAACATTTATTTCAGTGTAACATGCAATAGCTTAAAATTAGGTTGAAAATAGTTTTAAAATGTTGTTCGTGTATTACATTATACCATAAAGCTCAGCTTGAAATATTTTATCTGTGAACACTAACAGTCAACACTAGCTTCCTTCACACACACACACACACACACACACACACACGCACGCACGCACGCACGCACGCACGCACTCACACACAAACATACACACACACACACACACACACACACACACACACACACACACACACACACATTTAATTTTGTTCTTTTTTCTTTCACATACATGTGCGATAGGAAAAAGGAAGTAGACAAAGAGATGGAGAGAGAGAACATTTTAGTAAGTAAAAAAAATGCAGTAAAATGTATGAGTCTTCCAAGGAAGACATCTGTCACATGCCTAGTTCTAAAAATTTATGCGCAAGTCCACATTTACGCACCTCTACGTTTCTGTGAAGGTTTGGTAAAATTTACCCATAACTGGTTTAAGAGGGATTGCGGATAGACCAAAAGAGTGATACTTGGACAATGGACAACAGACAATGGAGGATGATGATGACATTGACAGAAGATGACACATAGTGATCTCTATGTGTCACACAACAAGTGTGTGAAAAAAATATTCAGGAATATAGCACCATATATTAGCCATATCTGCTTTTAAAACTAGTATACAGTATTGTATGGTGTATCTGTATATTTGGAGAGTTCTCCAAATTTCAGGTCCACAAGATGTATTTTATTATCTTAATTGCAAAGAAAATAATTAATAGTGCAATAACAAAAAACATTGAGTGAGTAGAAATTCTGGGACATTTGTTGTTATTTGATCCCTATTTTTAACCCTTAAATGTTTCAAAAAAAAAATAGAAGTCAATACTATAAAGAAATACTAGTCAATATAATTTGTTTAGCCATAATGCTAAAACTGCAGAAAAATATCATTGTTGTCTATTGTTATCATAAGCTCATTCACTAAAATTATAAGGTCACTAGAAGAAAAGATGTCTCTATTTAGCTTCAATTCATTTATTTAAAATATTAAATTTAATTATTTCCCCGTATATTATCATTTTGTCAATATTCTATTAAATATGTCAAAAATTATAGCTAATCTTGTTGCCTACAGGTCTAGAATAAAAAGAGAGTAATAGAGTGCATTTAAAGTGGATTTGTTATTGGCTGCCATGGAGGACAGAACTGCCTGTTGTTGCTATGATTTTGCCCTCTTAAAGCCAAATCCTACGCATTATTTCTGAGAGTGTACATGGCCTCCCACATCACAGTAAAAAGTGCCAGCTTTGCACTGAAACAGCTGAAGTGCATTATTGATCATCTGTCTCTTGATGACTTTCAGCTGATTACTGATTACTGATGAGTGTCATCCTCTCCCTGGGACAGTTTCACATCTGGTGCACATTTTTAATTCCAGTCTTTTTCCAGTATCCACTGATTTTCACATTTTGCACTTTTGATCTATACCTTAAAGTTTATAAAAAAAAAAAGAATGTTGGATAGAGGAGAAAAAAAAAGCTTTAATTTTTGATGTATTATAATATTTCGGTAAAGACACTAAGGCATTTATATTTTTATGACAATAGGTTTATTTATCTATTTATTGTATTTACTGTTAATATGCATTTCTTAGACTGTGTTCAATCACTAGCCTACAAAGAAATCAGCGAAACCAGCCAGTTGATTGTATAAGGACAGTTAATTATAATACAGTTTCAGCTTATTTTATTTTATTTTATTTTATTTTTTTGTCAATTAATTAATTTATTATTAAATAGAAAATTATCTTTGTGAAACAGGCAAGTCAGGAGAAAACCAAAGGCAGCAAAGGAAACACACACACACACACACACACACACACACACACACACACACACACACACACACACACACACACACACACACACACACACACACACACACACACAACAACCAAAAACAACCCAGTTCATAGAAAAAAAGTACAGTAAGTCCCAACTTATGAACATTCAAGTTACAAATTTCCGCAGATATGAACGGACCGCAGGTCTATGAACATTCATAGATGCGAAAAATAGCGGAAGTAGCTCACATGTACAATAATAGATACTGCAGTGCACCAGATACCAATATTTACAAATATATACAATATTTTCAGTGTGTAAGTGAATATATAAAATATCCAAAGTATGGTATATTGTATGTGTGTGTGAATGTGGGGGTGCGGGTGAAATGAGTCGGCCTCACTAGTTTCAATGAATCAGTCCGGAAGCACTATGATCGAGTGCGACTGTCCTGTAATGTTGTCTCAATGATGAATAATCCTAATTTAAGAAAATCCTTAACGAGACAGAGTTCACAGTCCAAAACAGCTCTGAGGCTAACACATATGACTGACAACTTAGCAAAAAAACAAGCATAGAAGAGTTAGCTTAATAACAATTAGCTGAACCTGTAGTGGGACAACGGGTAGTAGTGATGGAAATCACCAGATACTGTACAATATTATCACAATACCTATAGTAGGTGCCAATTCAATTAATATTGTGATTCTGTGTCACAATTTTATAAACGTCCCAATTATATTTAATTTAGATTTTGTTACATTCTTAACCCTTGAACCTTAAAAAAAAGCTTTTTATACCTATAAATGTTTTATACATTAGCATTATTCAACAGCTTTACAACTTAATTGAACATGAAATACATTAAATGCAGCCCATTCCTTTTGTATGCCAAAAACCATGTGTCATTCACCATTTATTATTTCTAAACAAACTCAGCAAATAGTTTAATCCTACCACACAGGCATCCTTTGCTGAGTTTGTACCACACAGGATGCCTGTGTGGGAATAGTTTAGAGTGTAACACCTGTAGGATTATAAAGAAACAGTGAGATGTTACCGCTTCAAATTCCTCCAAAGTCTTGAACACATGTTGAGCATTTGTGAGCATGCATCCGTAGGAGCGTGCAGATTCTAACGTGTTTTGAGACTAATTAGTGCATGTGGTGTTTTCACACTGGTGTAAGCAAGTGTAATGAGTGGGTTTCGTGACTAATTCGCACAACAAACATGCACAACGTTTGATAATGTAAGGCCATAAAAATGCGTTTCTGTTGCACCGCTCAGAATCTTTTGCACTGAATCGGTTCCATGTAATTGGTCAAGCTGAAAAATAGCCAGTGCCGGTCACTGGCTGACCGACCAATGGATCTCTATCAGAAATGTTATGAATCATTTAAAAATCGATTTTGGGCTCAATGTGCCGAAACATGAATCACACAACGAAAGAATTACGATACATCTCTAGTGATCATAGCTTTATTCAAAATTGTGCTTTTTGAATATCTGTCACACAGTGTGAAAAAATATTCAGGAATATACCACCATACTATATATTAGCCATATCTGCTTTTTAGCACTGCTTTTAAGCTCAATATCGTGTACGCTCCCCTCGTCCCACCGGGGGGGGGGGGGGGGTGCTGTGGTGTCTGGCATGGGGACGTTAGCAGTGGATTCTTTGGGCCTGTGAGTTGCGGGGTGGCTCTACCTGCTAATCCAAACATCTGCGATGCACTGGGCGTTCTGATACCTTTCTATCATGGCAGCATTGACTTTTTTCGGTAATTTGTGCTATATTGGCTTTTCTTTGAGATTGGTTTTTGTTTTCAGGTTTCAGGCATTTTATTCAGGTTGGTTGTTTTTTAACCTTAGCAAGTCTCTTGTTTCTGTATATTTGCCTTTGATACCCTTTGACCATTGATACCCTGTTTGCACACTGCCTGACCTACTGACTATAGTGACCAATTACACTCTCTGCCTGTTGCCGTCTCTGTCCCCTGACACAGCAAGGAGGCGCAAACAGTGATCAAGCAGAAATACTGAGTCACTATATACAGTATGTGTGTGTACATATCTTGGGTTAGTAGGGGAAAAGGTTGAATGGAGAATTATCAAGCAAGTTAGAAAAATTCAAACTGTTCATTGATTATATATATTATATGACATTGATAATATTAATCCTGCAAATGTCCATTGTCAGCAAGTTAAATTCGCTCAGATATATTCTTATCAGTTTTTAAAAACATGCACATCAACAGTAGTCTGCATGCTATAGTCTGTGTATTTTAAGGGAGGTTCTGAACAATGAGGATGTGTACCTCAGTCTGTGGTATGTAATAGCTTTATTGATCTTAGGTCCTTGAGCTCATCCAAGGCCCTGTCATCACCCAGTTTGATTGCCTCTGGACCTGTCTGCCTCTCCTCTGGGACCTAATGCACATGATCAAACAAAATGAGTGAGACAAGAATTAATAAATCAGACAGTCACTGGTAAAGAGCTGGTTGAAAAATTGTTGTTGAATTTGAGCAAAGCAACAAATTCATCCCCCTTTTTTACTAAACACATTTGCAAGAACATGTGTACTAGTCAGTGAATCAGATTAGCTATTAATCTTTTAAGCAGCCGATCTGATTTCCTGACTAATTGATTTAGATTATGGTTTAGATCAAATCTTTTTTAACCTGGCTAATGTTTATATCATGGATGCAAGTCATGTGTGAAAGACCCAATGTCCTACTACACAAAACAGAGAGAAGCAGGGTACAATGGGGTGCTGAAAATAGAAAGCGACAAGTTGGACATAGTGAAGAAATGCATGTGGAGGGTAAACAGAGTGTTGTATTGTGGTGTAATCATGGTGTTTTATCGGTAACATGCAAAAAAAAATAATTCCATCTTGCTCACTCACTAAAGGTAAATGTAAATGATGTCTTTTTTGTGCATACTATGAAATATAATCCTACCAATGCCCTTGTATTACAATGCACTATACAAACACTGTAATTAAGCTTAACACTGTTATGTTGCATTACCTTTAACATTTAATATTTTATTTAATGGTCACTTGGTTATTTATCAAGCTACGGGTTCATTGGCTTTTTCCAATCTCTCTCTCTCTCTCTCTCTCTCTCTCTCTCTCTCTCTCTCTCTCTCTCTCTCTCTCTCTCTCTCTCTCTCTCTCTCTCTCTCTCACAAGATTCGAGATTCAAAGGTGCTTCATTGGCATGACAAATATTTACATTCGTATTGACAACCCCCCCCCCCCCGTCTCTCTCTCTCCTTTTCCCTGTAAAACAGAGTACAGCTCCTTTTCTCTTATATGCAAAGGAGGCATGTGCTGCAGCAGAGTCAGCAACACTACTGCAGTCGCAGATAATGAATCTCTGCCAGTACACAAGATCAAGTGGATTTAATCAGCCAATGTGTCCCTTCCCCCACCTCAAATACAATACTTGCACAACAAACACGGTCTGTTCTAAAAAAGAGTCACACCATTCATTCAAATGCTTTTGATTACGGTAAGCAATTTCGTGGCCAATTCATGTGCGAAAATGATTCTTCATGCTCCTGGAACAACTCTTTCATAATATGAGTGCTGGAATATGCCTCTGCTATCAGGGATGAAAACTCCATAGATTTGATAACCTGCTCACTTGATTTTACTGCCACATAATGTTGCTGAGCCTAGACCTGACGAACTGAAGCAAGCCTAGGTCACAGCTGTTCAATAACAATACCATGTGTTAATTGTTGCATTATGAATGATGAAATGCTCATATTTTCACTACTAAACGTAGCTGTAATTTATATTAATAATTGTTTAAATAATCGTTAATTACAGTCATATATGACTTTTTAATCACTTTCCTCCATAAAGGTTACAGTTCAGCACTATTCTTTTAGGTTTCAATAATGCATTGGACAGTACTAATTTCAGTGTTTTATTTTATGCAGGCCAATAATTTGACCCTTTCTGAAATAGCAATTTTTTTGGCAAGGCAGTGCATTTTAATTACTCACTCACTCATCGCCTATTCAAGGTTGGAGGGGGCCTGGAGCCTACCCCAGGAGACTTAGGGCACAAGGCGGAGTACACCCTGGACATGATGCCAATCCATCACAGGGAACACACATACACGCTTTTACACACACATGCTATGGGCAATTTGAAAATATCACTTTGCCTAATTTGCATATCATACCTGGAGGAAACCCACGAAGCATGGGGAGAACATGCAAACATGCACACAGAGGCGGGGATCAAACCTGGCTGGGAATCGAACCCAGACCCTTGAGGTGCAAGGCGACAGTGCTAGCCACTAAGCCGTACCACCCCACATTCATTTCCATTTCTTTTTTTTTTCAGTGCGGTTATACTGATGCTTCCTTCATAGCAAGTGAATATTACAGAAATATTGGAAAGAAATCATGTAGACAGAAGATGGTGTGTTTTTGATGTATGTGCATTTTTTTTTATTTAACATAAATTTCTTGAGTGTGTGCTTTATCACCATTTTCATTTTGGCAAAAGTGTCACCACTTTTAGCAGCAATTGCTTATTTCACCTCATGCCAAACATTGATCCTAGGTTTTCAATGTAAATGATTGTTAAAGCTGGTGCTGCTATAATGGGATGGTATGCCTGTTTCAAATGTGGATTTGTTTCTTTTTAGATATTATTCTATTTCTTGTTTTTTGCTCAGTACACATCATGATCATAATCCTGCTTCTTCCTGTTTCCATTCTCAGGCCCTTCTGACCTAGTATTCCTCCACAGAATGTGTTACGGTACATATTGTACATTTCAGGGCAGCAAGCCATGTCTGCATCTCCACCCTTCCATGACAATACATAAATAGTGTTGATATTGTACTTTATTGAGGGATGGCAGTGCCTCACAATAATGATACCAGTCAGTATTGAAGATGAAAATCACTGAATTGCCAATAACTGTTCTTTACTGCTATCTTACTATGAAAAACTTAGCAATTTAGAGCATTTACTGGACACAGGGACTAATTTATGGTCATCCTGATATCACCCAAATGGATTGTTGAGACTCAAGGCTTCCACTCAAAGGTCCTCTTAAGGTTTCTTCCTACTCTCACCTCAGGGAGTTTTTCCTTGCCACTGTTGCTCTCGGCTTGCTCATCATGAAGAAACTGATTTATCTAAAACTGATATCAAAATCTGTTTATTTCCATAATTTGAAACATTGGTCCTTAAACTCTTCTAACCTTAGCAATGAAACAGCGTTGCATGAGTGAAAAGCCTTCCAATTTTTCATGCCGTAAGTTAACGTCAAGTCAAGTCAAGTCAATTTATTTATATAGCGCATTTAACAATTGACATTGTTGCAAAGCAGCTTTACACAATCAAAAGAAGTAAGTCTGTATGCAATGTGTAGGAATCAAAATGATAAGATAGTCCCTGATGAGCAAGCCGAGGGCGACGGTGGCAAGGAAAAACTCCCTGAGATGGTAATAGGAAGAAACCTTGAGAGGAACCAGACTCAACAGGGAACTCATCCTCAGCTGGGTGATAACGGATAGCAGAGATTGATCAGCATAATGTGTAAGACTGGAAGTTCAGTATAACAGGAGATGTGTTAAAATTTAAATTTAAATTAAAAGGAGTTCCGTTTGTTCCTGGAGGTTCAGGTAGACTGTAGGAAATTCCAGTCCTGAGCTATCGAATAACTGAAGTCACAGGTCCTCAGAGAACAGCTGTCAGCATCAATCGAGGACAGGACAGTCTTAACGTGAAGTCCAGATCCTGATGTGGGAAAATCTTTATTTCTTTCAATAAGGAGTTTATATCCAGTGTTTTGTATGTTTCAGTTATCTGCATACAACAACATGCAGATGGAGCAAACACAATCACGAGTGTGTCTGACCCATAGCAAGCATGCCAGTATTGAGTCACCCCCAGGTGAGGACCAAAAATTCTAAGGTGTGGTCTGCTGTGTCACAGTGGTGGAAAAGCATACAGCTTTAGATTTTGCTAAGTGTGCATTAGCACATGCAGAACCAGAGCCTTTGCCTCGATTTTATTTCCACTTATGCTCTAACATAGAATTATGAACTGGAATAATTGCTCCAGTAATGTGGGTAATATGGATATCTGTCACTATATCATTTTAACCTTAGTTTCATTTCATATGCTTAGCAAAACAGCCTGTATCAGTACCACTAGTGAAGCCAGAGGTCTCTCTGCTGTTGGCACTGATCTTAATCTAGGGCTTCTGCTTTCGCAACAATTTTGCATGTTTTTGTCAGGTTGCAGCTTCAGTGTTTCATTAAACATGCATATCATTGAATATTCCAGACACTTGCTTAGGGAGACATCATATATATTGGATTAGGTACTTGCTTGGCTCAGTTTTTGTTTAACTGGTCAGTCATAGCCCTAGTCTGCAGTATATACACTGCCACTGCTGCACATCACTCCTGAATTATACTGATACACAGAATGTTCAGATTACAGGTGCCATGAAAGAGCCAGCAACTCACACATCTCACAATAGCAGTGATCATATCTTGTACTGAACACTCAGGATATTATGTAAAATTTAATTAAAGCTTGATGAAGAACAGAGAAAACCAGGACCTTAAATAAGGACACTTGTCATCTTGAAAATGCAAGTTATTATAATCCAATTATAACTTATGAAAGGGCATTTAGAAGAAACATATTAATTATTTAAAAAATAGAAATCTATTTTAGTTTATAAGTTTATAAGCTGTTCAGTGATGGACGTGAGCATAAAAATGGTTGTGGAAATTGTAGTTCTAAACCATCTTCATAGTTTTTAAGAGTGTTGTTAGGCTATCCATACGGGCCATCCTCAGCAGAAGCAAGTGATTTCTAAGTGATGAGAAGTCCAACCATAAGTAAGACATCGGGATGGATCAGGCAGTTCTGGAGAGCAGGAGAGGTCAGGATCACAGGGATATGTATGAGTGGATATAGACTTACATTAACCTTATGACGCTACCACATTGAAGTTTGCCTGGGAACTGAATGTATATATGCGCTTCAAAGTGCAATTAGAAATGTAAGGGTAGTTAGGAAATGTGGACCTTTGACATCAAAGGATGTGCTGGCCTGCCTTCTGTCAGCTGGCACAGAGCCACTTTTACTGATTTTTGCTGGAGCCAACTATTCTGAAGTTACATAGCCCTGAGAATTTCTGTCTTTCTTTAAGACTGCTTGTCTCATGTGTTTTATCCTCTTATCACCTACACACAAAAAAAAAATCTATTGAATTTAAGGGAAAAGAAATTACAGCAGTGTTTGGCTGAACATCAGTAAATATGACAGTACAATTTTTTTGTGATAAGATTAAATACACCGCCTGGCAAAGAAATGATTTGGATTTAAATAAGCAAACACTTAAGAGCCTGTGACTAGATAATTATAGCGGCACAGTTACGTAGTGGTTAGCACTGTCTTTGCCTTGCACCATCCGGGTTTGATTCCTACCTCAGGGTCTGTGTGCATGGAATTTGCATGTTCTCCTTGCACTTGGAGGGTTTCCTCTGGGTACTCCGGTTTCCTCCCACATTCCAAAGATAAGCAGATTAGGCTGGTTGGCATTCTCAAATCACCTGTAGTTTGTCAATATCGCCCAGAGGTCCTACCACGGCCATAAAATGGGAATAAATACCATGGTTATCAGTATTGGCCTCTAAGGTCCCTAGTTGGACTACAGAGGTTCCTAAATGGATGAATGGATAGACTGAATAATTACTGGAGTGATTAATATGCTTCAACAATTATTTAAACCGTCACTGATGCAGTCAGTTACTTTTCATTTCTTAAACAACTATGTCGGAAGATGTATCCTGTGGTCATGAAAAAGATGTAACTGAGTTTCAAATTATTGGCATACAAATCAAGCAAAGAAAACAATTAAGCAGATTTGTCTTGATATTATTGAATTTACTGTAATTTGGTTATGAGCTGGCCAACACATCAAAACCTGGAAGGAAACTGCTGAAGCATCGATTTCACAGAAGAAATGTGGTCAGGAAAATAAATCATGAATGACACTTGACAGCTGGTGAAGTTACATCATAAAACAATCGACAATAGAAATCACAGCTTTGTTTAATGTATTTCCATATACACAATGTAATGTGAAGTTACATGACTGGAACTAAACAGCTCTTTGTCCTTAAGAAAACAGAAACAAGTTTAGTTTGCTAGAGAGTATGAAGATCAGACTTTTAAGCAAGTTCCAAGCAGAGTAAGAAGGGAGGCACATAGAGTGATGCACAAGTGATTATGCTTTAGTGATCTCTGATATTCATGATTTCATTCTGACCAAATTTCTTCTATGAAATCAGTGGTTCTACTTCATAGAATTTCAGGTTTTGATAATGCCTTGGATAGTTCCGAACCCAATTTCAGTAAATTCAACAATTTCATTATTGTTTTCTTTGCTTGATGCAGGACAATAATTTGTCTTTCTTTGTTTGTTTAAGAAAGAAGCTACTAACGTAATTAATAACTACCCACCTGTGAAATAATACTATTTTAATGCAATAATTATCTGATGAAATGCTCTTATTTATTTGCTTAATTAAATTCAAATGAATGTTTATTTGGTTAAGTATATGTGCTATTTAAAAAAATAAATGCCATAAAACATTAAACATAAAAACATTAAAAGCAAAACCAACTAGACACACAATTTAAAACTAAGAGGAAAACAAGAGATTGAGTTACACTGCATAGATTATATATTTTTACAGTCAGTACAGCTTTATAAAGGCAGCGGTGGCTCAGAGGGCTAAAGCACTGAGTTACTGATCAGAAGATTGGCGGTTCGATTCCCAGCTCAGCCAGGTTGCCATTGTTGGGCCCTTGAGCAAGGCCCTTAACCCTATCTGCTCCAGGGGTGCTGTACTGTATCATGGCTGACCCTGTGCTCTGACCCCAGTTATGCTGGGATATGTGAAGAAGGAATTTCACAGTGCTGTAATGTATACATGACAAATAAAGGCTTAGCTTAACTTAAAAAGCACCATCTGCAACTCAGCTTGGATTGTCCGAGACACATAAGGATGCTTTTGGCTCAGGGGACTAATTAAGCCGTGAAATTTCAAATCAAATAAATTGAATACATTTTTATTTATATAGCTATTTTAACAATGGTCAGTTTAGCTTTATAGAATAAATAAAAAGATGGAAATTATTTTTAAAATGTGAGGAATTATGTATAAATCTGAATTGTCAGGTTGACTCTGATCGTGGCAAGGAAAAACTGTCATTCCTGAGATGACAATGAGAAGAAACATTGAGAGGAACCAGACTCCACAATAAACCCATCCTCATTTAGGTGATAGCAGACAGCAGGGATTGATGTAACACTGTGTGTTAGCAGGCTGGACGTTCAGTATAACAGGACGGGTGTTTATGTTAATATCAAGTCCACTTTCATTATTGGAGGCTTAGGTACAAAATTGTTTGTGGAAATTTCAGTCCTGAACTATTGAATGACTACAGTTTATCAGAGAACAGCTGTCAACATCAGCTAAAACCAAGACCATTTTCATTGTCAGGTGAAACTGTCCACAATCACCACAACATCCCAAGAAGACCACACAAGCCTCCATGTGACAAGATGTCCAACCAGAAATGGGGCACCAGGATGAGTAAGACAGGTCTGGAAGGCCGAGGGGGTCTGGATCACTGGAGCTCAGACGTGCCTTGCATAGCTCAACAGAGAGAGAGAGAGAGAGAGAGAGAGAGACGGTAGTGCAAGCAGAGTGCAAGTAGGGACTCAGACACAGACATGTGGGTCCCCTGGGAAGTTGAGTAACCAGTCGCTCTACTATTAACTAATCTAAATGATCAGTGAGAGTGGGGAAGACAGCATCCAAACTTACCAGTTCACCATAATACTTACCATAATACGTTCATGAGTCCTCCAGATACAGTATTCATCTTTACCTAATACAAAATAATTCACAAAAGGCTTGGCTTGCAGCCTAGATTTAAACAAAGAGACTGTGTCTGAGTATTGAACATTAATTGGAAGGCTATACTCAGAACTTTTGGGCTTTGTAAGAAAAAGCTCTGCCCCCTGCTGTAATTTCCATAATATGAGTTACTGATAAGCAGCCTGCATCCTTTGATCGAAGACTAGATTCATCTCAGTGTGATTTGGCAGGCCGACTGACTATGACCTCGGCATCTAAGAAAGACAGGTTATACACCTTCTAAAATCAGCATTGAGAACTTCAGCGCATTTTCACCACCAGATGCAGAACATTACAAGACTCTTACAAGGCACGAGTCTATTATAATATGAATATATCTGCACAAATAATATTATGGTTTATAAAGGATAACAAATGTACTGTATAAACACAGATACAGTATATCTATATTTGTATGTAAAATCCACTTAAGTGCATCAAATGTATAAACAATATAATACAAATAAATAAATAAATACATATATATATATATATATATATATAATATGTGTATATATATAATATATATACACATATTATACATATTATAATAATATAATATACAATAAACAATATTTGTTCTGCACTTGTTTTAACAAGAATGATTTACAATATATTATATCAGTTCATTTTTCATAATCAACATTTTTCGTGGAAATATACTGTAGTCAGTTTTTAAAAATGCATATTAAACACCAGCAGACATTCTCCAGCATGTACATTTTGATTTGAAGTATGATAATTCTTTAAAAGAATTTACAGCCACATTTTCCTAGTCTACTGTCATGTTTCAGAAATCCATCAGCTATGTAGCTATGAATCACAACTCTTGCCCCTGTTGAGGCTCTTACCCTGTCTGCCTCAGGGGAGCTGTACCGTGGCTGACCCTGTGCTCTAACCCCAGCTTCCTTATTGGGATATGCAAAAAAAATTATAATTTCACAGTGATATAAAGCCCATGTGACAAATAATTGAATCTCTGAATGCACAACATGTTAAATCTAGAAGCAGATGGACTACAGCAATAGGAGACCACACCGGGTACCAATCTTGTCAGTTAAGAACAGGAAACTAAAATTACAATTTGCATGAGCTCACCAAAATTAAACAATAGAAGATTGTCTTAAAAAAACATTACCTGGTCTGATGAGTGTTGATTTCTATGGTAGGGCCAGACTTTGTCATAACCAACACGAAAGCCTGTGTCCATCTTCCTTGTTACTCACGGTTCCGGCTGTTGGTTGGTCCAGATCTCTTTTATTTGTAAATGATGGGCGTTATTGTGCTCTTGGACACTTTTAATGCTGCTGAAGTTTTGTATTGTTCCTCAGATCTGTGCTTTGACTTTGTGTTTACTCTGACATACAGCATTTGTGGTGACACCTTATATAGACAGGTGTGTGAAATTCCTAATTATGTCCAATGAATTCACTGTATTTTTTGAGGTCCAGAAGAAGGAAGAAAGCCAGATGCCTTGCTTTAGCTGTTTTATCAACTATTGCTAGCACTGCTATGAAAACCCCCACTGCCGGTGCTGACTGACGTCAGTAAGTGCCCTATGCATGCGCAGAGGCAACAAGTCACTGGGATTCTGACCTGCCTGTTCTCATTTAAGTCACATGACTGTGTTTTGGATATGTTCAGGACCACAGATGAAATGACTCAGATCGGATGTGGAAAACATCAGATTTATGTGTTCAGAAAGCCCTAAAAGATAAGATGTGTTACATTAAGGTAAAAAAAAAATCGACATGGGATATGAATGGGAGAATTCATTCTTTATTTTTCATAAATTATACAAAACACTTCCGACACTTGTTTTTTTGGAGTGTTGTGTGGAATGCTGAAAGTGGAAAATGTGCATCACACTTAATGCAGCAGAAAAACCACAATGGCAGTTTTCTGTTGGCTGCTACTGTGCTTGTTGGAATGATCTGATATCTAATCATCTGTGTGTGTGTGTGTGTGTGTGTGTGTGTGTGTGTGTGTGTGTGTGTGTGTGTGTGTGTGTGTGTGTGTGTGTGTGTGTGTGTGTTCGAAGGTGGGTGTATCCCAGGGCTGCTGTTCTGTTTGCCAGTGTGACAGCAGCAGCAGCAGCAGCAGCAGCATGCACACAAACGCACAAACGTGTTGCTCTCTGATTCACAGCCTGCTCCGTCATGGCCATATGAACAAATGAATGCTGCACGCCTGTCTTGCTTTCCAAGAGATCCTAGTTGATAGGTAGCAAATGCTGAGAGGAAACAGAGAAGGAATGAAATCTACATTACACCCTTCCAGATCCAAATGCGATACAAATGCAATTGCTGCATTAATGCCAGTCCTGTTCACAACACATGTGGGTGTCAGTCAGAGAATCAGGGTTGAATTTGAGGAGGCAGCCTGCCCTAAGCATGTTTAATGCTGGTAGCACCCCAGCTGAGATGATGACCAGTTGCTGTGTCACATTCGGGGAAAAAAAAGGCTTTACAGATACGGAAAAGGCATGCTGACAAGACGGGCAAAAACAACTGAACGTGGAAAAGAGAAGTGGGAGGATAGGGGGGGGGTACTGAGGGATGCTGCAGAGAGGGAGGGGAGACAGACAGAAAGACAGAAGAGGGGAGGGAAAGAGAGTAGGAGGAGGGGATCAAGCTGAGGAGAGAAAAAGCGAGAAATGAGTGAACAACCTGAAGGGACAGCATGAGAGAAGGAAAAAGAAACAGGGAGACAGAGAGAGCAAGAGGGAGACAAAGATAGAGCTATGGAGAACACACTCCATCTGGCAACCATGACAACCGAGGCAAGTGAACACCAAACACGGTGGCTATGAAACGGGAGAATATGGAACGAAAGAAAATGGCAAGAGCAGCTCAGAATGGCCACCACTATGAAGAAGGATACTTCTTCCCTTTAACCCAAATTGTTTGTGGTGGATTTCTTTTCATCGTTCTGCTTTTTTGACTCTGTTTTTCCCTATTTACTCTGGAGTGGTGAAGAGGTGTGAGGGTGAATTGAGTGCTTTCTTTTTCTGGCTGACACAGAGTGCTTCCATCATTCGCAGGGAGAAATATGAAGAGCTTTACTTAGAAATACTCCTACCTTGATGGAGTCTTTGATGGATTCCCTGAGGTGGGCTTGAACCCACTCACACCAGATGTTTCCCTTTTGGAATAAACAAGCCAAACTGGGAATCCAAACTCATTCTCTTCAAAACTGTACTGAAAATCCAAAGAGGTGAACCATGTAAAGCTAATGTCTTTGGGTGAGTTTACATTCAACCTTGTCTGCAGAAATGTGAAATATGTTGTTTCAGCCTATGATTCGATATGCATTTTCTCTGCAGTATGTAAATGTGTGTCTTAATCTTTTTTCAGTGAATATTTCATTATAACGAACAACTTATAGCATTTAGGAAACTGCACCAATGTATCAAGTGAGTAGCACCTGAAGAAATAAGAAATCTTAATGCAAATTAGGTTTAAAAAAAAAAAGGACGTTTCGATATTAAATCAGTGCAGCAGTGAGTTTGTGCAACCCACAGCACAACTGGTACATCAGGAACAAATGTACTGATGTTATACCTGGTCCAATTTTAGCTGTAGCTGCACTGCAATATCTTCACATCCAAACCGAGCAACATCTGTGTATACGGCATATGTTTGTTACCTCAATCCAGACTATTCAATTCACGGCCTTTAGGGACATGTGACCTCTCTCACTCCAGCAACCTTTTCAAAGGACACAAACATAATTAATTGCTGCACTCATCAGTGACACTCAATCTGTGATTAACAGTTTACAATAAATCTCCCAAGACAGCAACTGCT
Organism: Clarias macrocephalus; assembly: GCA_011419295.1. Lineage (NCBI taxonomy): Eukaryota > Metazoa > Chordata > Actinopteri > Siluriformes > Clariidae > Clarias > Clarias macrocephalus. The sequence continues at coordinate 72,253 of JAAGKR010000147.1, forward strand.
AAAGACCAGAGAGACCCACATTTATGGAAAGACACTGGACAGACTAGGAATATTTTGTCATCAATTTGCAAAGAATGTATAAAATATTGCCTAAAAATGGCTCCATGTTGCATCAGTGCAGACCAGCACAAAGATGCAATTAAGAATCATTTTGCATCAGTTCACTGCAACAAAGTGGATTTAGCTGGCAGGAAAAAGAATCACTAACTAATCCAGTAAGGTGATATCTTTTACACAGACTTTGGTAATTAATCAGTATAATTGCTCCCCCTGCAAATCCAACATTGAACTAAATCGCATCTGCCAGAAGGTAAATATGAGTTAATCAATAACAGTGCGTAGCTAAATTTGCTGTCTTTCTCTATGACATGCTAAAAGGGTAGAATCATAAAAGTGTCAACAATGATATAGTCCTAGTTCTTGGTTTTTGGTGGGGTTGGTTTTTTATTTTATAACAATGAATTTTTTACCTTTCAAATAACACCTTTCAGATATCACTGAAACATACCAAGGAGTGAAATTATTATATAGTAACAGAGCAAAACCACAACACACAACAATCTGTCCAAGTTTGACATCATTACCACTAACCGTGTTAGGTAAAAGCGCACATTTTAAACAGTCCTTTAAGAACACCTGATGCTCCGAGTATCTTGTGTAAGGTGAAAAAAATGTCTCACAGGAGAAAAAGTGCAGTTCATGTATACTTTAGAAAGATACATTCCATAATACAGATATAGTGTGGCCCTGCCTGTTTAGTCTCCTATGTGGTGGGACGACATTTTGTTAACAGATAACAAATAACTGGCATGCACAATTTAATTAAAGACTAGTGCTGCTACTTTGAATAAATCATCAAAGATAAATACCAATACCATTTACTACCCAACAGTCTTCTCTAGATTCATGAGAAATTTTAATGTCTTCATTAATAAATGTAAATAAGGTATGTTATCATGCTTCATGCCACTCTGTTTTAATTCTGGAAAGATGAAGCTACACCAAAGAAATAAATGTTTTTTTCAGAAACTCCTTTGGTTCTTATGTCATCCATGAAGCCGTGGACTGATGACACTTTTACTGATAGCAGGATTCAATGTTAGTATTTAGTTTAGTTGTCTCAGAATGTGTACATTAACGTAAACAGCAGCTCGTTGATTTCTCTGTATTTACTTACTGTCCATTTTAATAGGAACACCGGTGCATCTGCACATTTAATGTTCAATTCAATTCAATTCAATTTTATTTGTATAGCGCTTTTAACAATTGACATTGTCGTAAAGCAGCAATTCAAAAGAATTATATAAGTTTGTATAAGATGTGAACGTATATGAATCAAAATGATAAGACTGTCCCTGATGAGCAAGCCGAGGACGATGGTGACAGTGGCAAGGAAAAACTCCCTGAGATGGCAATAGGAAGAAACCTTGAAAGGAACCAGACTCAGCAGGGAACCCATCCTGATTTGGGTGAAAGCGGATAGCAGGGATTGATCTGCATCATACTGTGTAAGATTGTTCAGTATAAGAGGAGATGTGTTTAAGTTAAAATTTAACCCAGTTCGTTATTGGAGGCTCAGGTAGACTGTAGGAATCTCCAGTCCTGAACTATCGAGCGACTAAAGTCACAAGTCCTCAGAGAACAGCTGTCTGCATCAGCTGAGGACAGGACCGTCTTTGTGGAAAAGTGGAACCGTCCCCAGTCACCACACGCATCCCAGGCAGACCACACAGGGCATCCATGCGATGAGTTCTCCAACCAGAAGCAGGACACCAAGACGAGTCAGACAGGTTCAGAGGGCAGAGGGGGGTCTGGATCATGGGCAGCTCAGGAGCGACATGTATAGCTTGACAGAGAGACAGGTAGAGGGAAAGAGAGAGAGGGAGAGAGAGAGGAGAAGAGAGAGAAGAGGAGAGAGCAGAAGAGAAGGAGAGATGGCAGTTAGGTATGGTCACAGTCAAACAATGTATAATGTGAATATATCTTTAGTGCAGAGTGCAAGCAGGGACTCCAGCAGGACTAACTATGACAGCATAACTAGAAGGGAGAGCCAGAAGGAAACATAGACATAAGGGCTCCCTGAGACGTAAAGCAAACAATCACCTCACCGTCAACAAACCTGAATGATCAATGAGAGTGGGGAAGACAGCAACTAAACATACCAGTTCACCATAATACTCTATGTCCATGAGCCCCCCAGATCTGCTCCTTTACCTAAGGCAAATCTACTTACAAAATGCTTGGCTAAATAAATAGGTTTTTAGCCTAAACACTGAAGATGTGTCTGAGTCCGGAACACCATTTGGAAGACTATTACATAACTTTGGGGCTTTGTAAGAAAAAGCTCTGCCCCCCGCTGTAGTTTTCATAATATGTGGTACTGACAAGCAGCCTGCATCCTTTGATCGAAGTCGGCATGGCGGATCGTAATACACTAGCAGTTCACTCAGATACTGCAGCGCGAGACCATTTAATGCTTTATCCGGCAATAGTAGTATTATAAAATCAATGCGAAATTTCACAGGAAGCCAATGCAGTGTAGATAAGATAGGGGTGATGTGCTCGTATCTTCTGGTTCTATTGAGGACTCTCGCTGCTGCATTCTGGACTAACTGAAGCTTGTTTATGCACCTAGTTGAACAACCAGACAGTAAGGCGTTACAATAGTCCAACCTAGAGGTGATAAAAGCATGAACTAGTTTTTCTGCATCGTTTAGTTACAGTACATTTCTTATCTTAGCAATATTTCTCAGGTGAAAGAATGCTAACCTGATAATATTATCTACATGTGCTTCAAATGAAAGGCTGGGATCTATAATCACACCGAGGTCTTTCACTGTTGCACTTAATGGAATAGCAAGACCATTTAAAGTTACAGTGTGATCAGAAATCTTGCTTCTAGCTGCTTGTGGTCCTATGACTAGAACTTCTGTCTTATCAGGATTAAGCATAAGGAAGTTAATTAACATCCAATCTTTTATGTCCTGCACATATTGCTTAACTTTAGTAGGCTAGTTTTTCTCATCTGGTTTTGCTGAGACGTATAACTGTGTGTCATCAGCATAACAATGAAAACTAATACCATGCTTACGAATTATGTTGCCCAGAGGAAGCATGTAAAGAGAAAAAAGCAGTGGGCCTAAAACTGAACCCTGTGGAACACCAAACTCCACGTTAGAACACGCATATTCATGCAGTTATCCAAAAAGCCAATCACGAGACAGGACACTCATTCACTCATGATCTATACTGCTTTAGCTTGTATACTGAACGTGGGGGCCTAGAGACTTAGGGCACAAGGCAGGGTATACCCTGGACTAGGTTCCAATCCATCACAGGGCACACATACTGTACATACATAAACACAACAAGCAATCTGGAGAATGACAAATTAGCGCAATCTGTGGGAATTGAACCTAGCCAGGAATTGAACACAGACCCTGGAGGTGCAAGGTGACAATACTAACCACTAAGCCACCGTCCCACCTGAGGCAGGACATAATACATAAAATTATGCAGATACTAGACAAGGACTTCAGTTATTGTTCACATCATACAGTACATCAGAGAGAAAAAAAAGTGTGATCTCTGTGAGTTTATTCGTAGCATGGTTGTTGGTGCCAGATGGGCAGGTTTGAGTATTTCAGAAACTGCCGATCTCTTGGGAATTTCACACACAGTCTATAGAGTTTACAGAAAATGGTGTCATAAACAGTGTGGAGAATCCACAGGCTGAAACACCTTGTTGATCAGAGAGAGAGAATGGGAATTAAAGGGGAAAGAATAAATGGTTTGAGCTGACAGTAAGTCTATTGTAACTCAAATAAAAACTCATACCTGCTATTTCTTTGCCCCATACTCTCTAAACTCTCAAGACTGTTGTGAGTAATTTTTAAAAATATACAATTGTTTTACTTTTACTCTTTTTTAAAATGTCATTTAACACATTTTGTATTTGTTTGTATCATTCACTCATCTAAACATTTAATGAATGTTATTAATGTAATCATGCTCAACCTCTAGACACATTTGTACTCATACACGTGGGAGATGTGGTGGTTTTGTAAAAAAAAAAAAAAAAACTAATTTGATTAAGAAGCCACAGTGAGGATGCTTGACATCATTTATGGGAGTTAAACACAACATACAATATATTTTTGGTGTTGGCCTTCAGAACTAAGTTTGGATGCAGTTAAAAGGAGAGTTTAATTAACATTTTATATGAGAGAACTGCACTTAAGTAGCACGCCCCAAATGTGAGCGGCCCACAGAGCCCTTGCATTATTAATCTATTCTTCATAGTGCAATCGCATCACATTAGCCAGATGCAATTGCCAGCTAAAGAAAATTATATACATAGACTGCTCTGCCAAAAAAAAAGTTGCACACTCTAATATTTCATTGTGGACCCTCTTTTGCTATGATTATGGCACTGGCAGTGACAGTGCATCCAAAAGATTCTCAATGGGGTTAAGGTCTGGACTCTGTGGTGGCCAACTCATGTCTCATGCTCCCTGAACCACTCTTTTACAATTTGAGCCTGATGAACCCTGGCATTGTCATCTTGGAATATACCCTGGGAAAAAATCTGGTCATTTATCCTAATTTATTTGATGTACATAACATTGCTCAACCTATAGTTTAATATAACAGGAGAGGTGTAGGTGTAGGTAAGTTAATATGAAGTCTGCATTCGTTATTAGAGGCTCAGGTACAAAATCGTTTGTGGACATTTCAGTCCAAGAATAAGATCTTCATGTTGTCCAACCAGAAACAGGGCACCACGATGAGAAGACAGGTCTGGAGGGCAGAGGGAGAGCGTGAACACTGGAAGCTCAGGAGTGCCATGATTAGCCTGACAGAGAGAGATAGAGAGAAAGAGAGAGAGAGGACAGAGAGTTAGGTGTGGTCACAGTCACATAAATTATAAGGTGAATGTATATTTTGTGCAGAGTGCAAGCAGAGACTCTTAACTATAAGTCTAACTATGAGAACTAACTATAACAGCATACCGTAGGGCATCTGTGCCTCACTTGTACCTCTCTTTTTACCCTGTTGCACCTATCACTATGGAACATCTGGATTCTTCAGTCCACATGTATTCTTTCCAATGTCCATTCTTTATGCTCTCCGGCCACTTTCTTTTTCCAGTTAGCCTCACTAATAAGTGGTTTTCATAAGGCTACACAGCTGCGTATGTGTAAATGCGTTTACTTTTACTATTAAACATAGCTGTGAGTTCTACACAACTTTATTGGTTGTTATATTGTTTTATTGGTTTTTCGTATGCAGAAGTGGAGATCAAATTTAGCAAAATTAGTACATTATAGTACTGTATATACATACAGTATATACAGTGGAGATTAAGATTAGAGAACAAGCTACAATTTCCTAAATTTCAAGGTCACTGCTTAGTCCTATTTGAAATGATCTAAACAGGAGTGAAATAGCAGTCTTAAAAAAAAAAAAAAAAAAAAAGTTTCATGAGTTACATATATATTGAAGCCCAGGATAAAAACTTCAATGAGATTTGAAAAAGAACACTGATCAAAATTAGGGAACACTTTCAGACACCTCCCCAGTATTGGTGTTAATCTGGCACCTGGTGCTAATTTCTTTAATTATCTGACAAACCCCATTTAACTGGCGGCCTAACTTTCCAGTTTTCACTGATTTGTAAGATGGTGAGCTGGTGACCAAAAGCCTCAGGCAGCAGGTTGTCCAGATGCAAAGGCAAAATGGATGACCTTTTCAGCTCCCGCAAGAGATGTTGGGCATTCCAAATCTGTGATTTCTAGAATATTGCATCTTTGCAATGTCACAAACTAATTCAGGTCCTCAAGAAGGCTGATCATCCATGAAAGACAACTGCAAGAGGGGACAAGATAATACAGAGAATGGGCAAACGGTTCAACCCTGCAGCTGAGATTGCTTGGCAGTTCAGTGTTGAACAGAGTTAGGATCTGTCTCGTCAGTTTAAGAGAATTCGGACTGAAAGCCCACTCTACAGTGACCAAACGTCTTTAAACTGGGGAAAAACTGAACCCAAACTTTCTAAAGAAGTCAGTGAAGGGTGGAGGGGGAAGCATTATCATTTGCGGGATCTTTTCTGCAGCAGGAGTTGGGCCACTTGGCTACATGGCGGAGCGAGTGCAAATGTTTATCAGACCATGCTTTGACAACATGCAGTTCCTTCCCTGAATTCATCAACCAATTAGCCAGCAATTGACACGCACAACAATGCCACCTGTCACACAGCAAAACGAGTAAAGCAGTTCCTGGAAGCTGAAAACATTGAGATAATGAAATGGCCAGCCCAGAGTCCTGATCTAAACCCAATAGAAAACCTCTGAAAAATCCTAGGCAACAAAGTTATGGCTAAGAAACCTACTATAGTCACTCAACTTTAAAGGTATATGTCTATACAGCACAGACCAAAAGTTTGGGCACACCTTCTCATTCAAAGAGTTTTCTTTATTGTGTTCTTTAGTCCAAACAAGTCTCTTCTGCTTGTTGCCTGTCCTTAGCAGTGGTTTCCTAGTAGATATTCTACCATGAAGGCCTGATTCACACAGTCTCCTCTTAACAGTTGTTCTAGAGATGTGTCTGCTGCTAGAACTCTGTGTGGCATTGACCTGCTCTCTGATCTGAGCTGCTGTTAACCTGCGATTTCTGAGGCTGGTGACTAAGATGAACTTATCCTCCGCAGCAGAGGTGACTCTTGGTCTTCCTTGCCTGGGGCGGCCCGCATGTGAGCCAGTTTCTTTGTAGCGCTTGATGGTTTTTGTGACTGCACTTGGGGACACTTTCAAAGTTTTCCCAATTTTTTGGACTGACTGACCTTCATTTCTTAAAGTAATGATGCCTCTCGTTTTTTTCTTCACTTAGCTGCTTTTTTCTTGCCATAATACAAATTCAAACTCTTTGAATGAGAAGGTGTGTCCAAACTTTTGGTCTGTACTGTATGTCTCTAACTTTGTGAAATCGTACAATCAGAGCAGAGTGTTGCGTTTGGTGAGTGAAGTAAAAGTCCACGGCTAGCATAAGTCCACAGGTATGAACAGCATTACTGATGCATATGTTACATGTCACACCAGATGCTGCTGCTGATGTGTTTCATCCTCCCAATGCCATGTCGCACACATCACAAGTCTCAAAATGTCAGACCCATGTTCTGTGACGAGGTAGTTTTCCCTTTCACACCGCCCTGTCAGTACCTCTGCTCCTGGCTTAAAGGCGGGACAACACTGGCCCCAGATTCTGTCTCTGTTCCTTTCATACATAGCACTAAGGTACAACAATGGTACAATATTCCCGAGCTAAACCATCTCTGTGAACGGGGCTTTTTCTGTCAGTCCCCCCAACTCACTCATTGTGTGTTGTCCCCCTGTCTGTGTACCAGTCCCCATATGTAGTTTTTTCCCTCTCTCTCTCTCTTTTTCTCTCTCTCTCTCTCTATCTTTCTATCTCTATCACAAAAGGCAAATACTATGCTGCTCATTCTCTCTCCTTACAAACTAATGTTTTTTTAACTAGCATTTTGGCCACAGGCAAAGGCTTGTTTGGTCCACTGGGGGCTTTGCTGTTTGTTTCCTGCAAATGAGTAATTCCTCTAGCTGAAACATTGCCTACCCACACATTTTCCAAGCATATATACATGTCTCTTAGTGGTCCTGGTCCTGGTTACGTCTTGGATATCTTCACAAGTACTGAATCAGTGGCATTAACCCTTTCTCTGCACTGCCCGCATTTTTCATAAGCATATTATTTTCATGGCATTTTTGTGTGAAGTAAATTCTTAATTTATACATTTCTACATATTGAGCAGGTTTGCAGATTATCACTGTGTGTTCAGATTCGAATCACTATTATAGTATGCCAAATCACCATAGATAAAGGAAAAACCTGGAAATCAACATTACAAAAATATGATTAATTATAATAATACTGTATGATTAAAATGTGAATATACCATACCACGTCTTACATAGGGAGACCAGGAATTATTCACTGTGTAGCAGTAAATATAATCAGACGAGGAGCTGCAAGAAAATGTAATTGAGACTTGTTACAGTAAGCATGCAGTGTTCAGATTGGCTTGTTTCTCCTGCAGTTGCAAAACAGACTGCAGTACACTTATCTGCATTCGCCAGCTCACTGGCCAAACAGAAAAACAATCAACACACACTTCAGTGCTAGTGTGAAAAAAAAACGACCATCCATCAGTTTAGGGATATGGGTCAGGCCCACCGAATCTTATTATGTATTCAACTAACATCTGAAGGTTGCTTCCATCTTCTGTCTGCTGTTTATACATTCAAGTGTGTATTTGGCTATATTTTGGCTATTTGTTTATGTATGAGGATGGGTGATAGATGATTATGTGGTTGTGGTGCTGTGGTGTGTAGCTGTTTTTGTTTATGAGGGTACATAAAGCGGTTATGTGATATGTGTGGGGGTATTTGTGTGTGTGTGTGTGTGTGTGTGTGTGTGTGTGTGTGTGTGTGTGTGTGTGTGTGTGTGTGTGTGTGTGTGTGTGTGTGTGTGTGTGTGTGTTGTGGGGGGGGGGGAGTGTAAATGTGTGGTTGTGTGGGTGTAAGGCTATTTGTGTTGGTGTATCTGTGTGGGTCTATAGGTGTTTGTTTGTGAGTGTGATTGTATATTTATTTATTGGGGAAGAGCCTGGTCTTGTCAGTCTAATCTAGGGGTGCAGTAAAAAATGTCAGGGAGGGCATACCCTCAAACCTTTGTTTTATTCTTCTGGATAAAACTCTTGTGTCATTTCTTAGCCGGACCATCCTATACACTTATTATGCATGTTGCATAACAAAATTAACAAGCCCCTCCCTTACAACCAATGGACAAATTTTGAGATGATGAACCAGCAGTTTCAAGTTTAATGTCCACAGTAATAGATGCAGATGTTGTAGTGCGCATCTCTCCCAACTTTGTTGGGTCTTGGTCTCTCTGTGTCTTGCTAGATAGCAATGGTGTTTACATTGCAGCTCAAAAGAATATGTGAAATGTGCGTTCCAGCAGCAACCTCACATAGAATCAGTGCAGACGATATGGATCCGATGACACTTCACATTGCTATGCATACCTTTAAAACAAACCATTAGCCTCTCATTCAAAGTTTAGATATGACAACTAAGGCTTTATTCATTTAAAATGTTTACTTCTTACACCTCAATATATAAAAGTTATATATGCCTAAGTTAAGCATATTTCAACTGCACATCTCTCATCTATGGATGACTGGATGGATGGCTATAGCCATATAGCCTGGTATGCTTATGTTAAAAATGCTCACGTTGTAGAGAAACAAAAAGTTTATAATGTGAAGCATTTTATAATAATTTAGAATTTTGCAAATAGGTATAATTTTGTCCGTACACTGCCTTGCCATGTATATTTACCTGATGCACTTAAAATTTTTTAGACAACCATGTCCCGTGGTCATTGTGAAGATATTACTGTGTTTCACTAATATGGTCAAATTATTGATGTGGATCAAGCAAAGAAAACAACAAAGCAGATTGCTGAAATTACTGGAATTGGGTTCTTAACTGTCCAAAGCAAAATTAAAATCTGGAGGGATAATGCCGAACTGTTAGCTTAACAGAAGGAATGTGGTCAGAAAAAAAACTTGAGTGAGCATGATCAGAGATCACTTAAACATGTGATGAAATTCCCATCATAAAAATTGAACCGAAATTACAGCTATGTATAATAATAGATGTAAGAGCATTCCCATGCACAATGTGAAGAGAACTTACAGGATACGGAATAAGCAGCTGTGTGGCCATAAGAATCCAGGTCTTAATCCAGGTCTTAAACAGGGCTCAGAAACATTATTTGGCAAGAAAATTAAGTCAGCTGATTACCTGGATGTACTGCATGATGATATGGGAATATTCCAGGATGACAATGACAAGATTTATTGGGCAAATTATGAAAAAATGGTTCTGAGAAGATAAGATTACGTGTTATAACATTGCTAAAAAACATTAAAACAAAGCCATGTTGATTTTGTGCCATTATCAAAGCTAAAGGTAGTCCAGTGCAATATTAGAGTGCATGTTTTTTGGCTAGGAAGTCAATACACCTATCAGCCATAGCATTAAACTCTGTATTGTGTAAGGTGCCCTTGTGCCACTTGGGCAGCTCTGACCTGTCAGGTCATGACCAGATCCTTTGGGTGCTGTCTGTTGTGTGGTCAGAACTTAGGATCAGACTTATTTGTCCCACGCATCCTATGGGTGCTCAGTTGGATCTAGGGAATTTGGAGGCCAGGTCAGTGGCCTTGGTTATATGCTATCTTAGCCCCGTGCACTGCAGGCTGTGGCATATTGGATGTTATAGTGCCTTTCTTTTGTGGCCAGAATTGACTTTTTTGGTGGTTTGTGCTGCTTTGGCTTTGCTTTGTGATCAGAGCAGACAGGCTGGCCTTTGGTACCTGCAGGCATGGGTGAGCCTTAGGTGCCCATGGTCCTGTCACCAGTTTGTTGATAATCAACTTTAAAGTGCTAGTATATATGATGTTAATGTTATGGCTGATCAGTGTATTACAAGAAGATCCACTGATCTCAAACATATACAAGAGTAAAGTGATTAATAATCGTTTATCATTTATCATTATTAGAGTAATTTTATTCTCCTATACAATGTATATTAATTACTACTTCTGACAAACAAAGAAACGAACAAACAGTAAATAAGCACTGTAATTTTGCTTTATAAAAATAGATCTTCAATTAAAACTAACTTTTAATTAGTGTGTTTGTATACAGTCAACATTTAAATAAACAAGTGTATGTGTTTGGGAGTGTATTTGCTTGTGTGTGTCAAGGGTTGTTTTCATGTCTAAATGGGGTGTGTGGGAAGGAGGGACATGCATGAGGATGACTTGGGATGTGTGGGGGAGGGAGATCTGTATTCAGGAGGTGTATGAGGAGTGTGTGGGGAGGGGTAGAGGTTTGTGTGTGTGTTGGTGGGGGGAGTGGGGGGATGGGCATGAGCGTTCTTCCAAGATGGTTAGTGATGAAGTGTTGTAATGAACTTGCATTTTAGACGTAACAGTTGATCATATTCCTCTCCAGAGAGGACCAGTGCCAACATATTTGACTTTGTCATAAGCTTAAGCTTTGTCTGTAAGTACTGAAGCAGTGTTGTTTTATTACAGTTGTTATAGAGTCGGCATCAAATATGACGGCATTAGTTTGAACTACAAGCAATACCTGTGCAATAACACATTTATTTACAACAATAATTGGAAAATTTACTTTACAATTTAGTGAACTCAGATGCACCATCACACAAGTATAAATGCTAACATCACTACAGGCCACTTCTATTGCCTCTAGACTTTTGCCACTTCTATTCATAGGCTCTGCATAGATTTAACACAGAAGCTTAAGGGTTAACTCAAGAAGCTATTACTTATACACTTATACGTGACTTATACTGTAGGCATCCATCTAATTTTATAACAAAATGGTTGCAAATACGTTGCAGACAACATCAGATTGTCATCCAGCAGCATACAGTCTAGCAACTAATTTTAAACAATCTTAAACTTACCTTTGTTCAACCATAGCATTGGCTTGGCGTTAGGCTAATTGCACTCATAATGTGTTTCTTAACTGAAAAAAAAAAAAAATAAAATTTTGCATCTCCAGTATCAATGTTTACATTTACCATTACAGTACTACAATTTCCTTTTACCAATCAATAAATTGGTAGCACTGGGCTAACTTGTGCTTGGGTGTCTATGCTGTCGGTCTTGTGTAGGTACTGCATAGCTGTTTACATTATGCCATAGCCTATTTTTATTACATCATTGTAGTTTTTTTTAATTTATGACAGAATCTGATGCCTTACTCCAGCTTAGTAGGAGGAACTTTGCAAGAGTTCTTACATATATGATGGATGTCACTGATGTTTATTTTTGGGAGCTCCTGCAGACACCAGGTGCAAAATAGCACCGTTGCCATTATAGTGGATAAGCTAGAAGCAGAAGTGCCTTTTGGTTATAACTCAAACGTGTTAATAGAGTGTATTGTCAGGTCAAGCCAGACAAAGCAGAGTTGTCACTTCGCACCCAACTACATCTTAATATCATATAAAAACCCTTGTGCAGGATTAGTGCAGGTTAGATATCCCGGAACAGGAGAAAAGAGATATTTTTCTTCTTTCCTTTACAGGCACTGTTGTATGGAAGAGAATGTCACATGGTGCATGTGAAATTCTGATGTACATGTATTATTCACTCCAGAATCTCCATTTCCTCTCTCCCAGTCCTCCAATATGTCCTACAATAGAAATTGATCTGTACATCATAGAGCCACTGTCTGTATTACGTGTTGCCATTTTTCACAAATGTAATAGGTTTTAAACTCATTATTTTGAAGGTACTTGACACAAAATCTTGCCTTTTTTCAACTAATTTGGCATAAACTATCCTGTCATTAACAGTCGTGTCTGCTGCTTACCTATATTAGCACATGTTGCTGTTTCAATTGTTGACCACTAGGTGCAATCATAGGCCAGTGAGTGTCCTGCCCCACAATTTGTGCAACAGCTATCAAATCTATGGAACATAGTTTATGTCTGTTAAATAGAAAAATAATTTTAAAAAAAATAGTCAAATGTCACCATTAAAAATAGTTGGTTATTAGGGTGATTTTAAAATGGACAATTTAAAATGTACAAAGGGAATAAGGACTTTCTGAAAATTAACATGCCTGAAAAGTTGACCTGTCTGAACCATCCTGATGCTCTACTTCTGCTAGGACCCTCCTGAAAATTTACTTGTTGCTAAAGATAATCAAGAGATTACTTAGGATGGTACCAATGGACACCCCCAACATGTCTCTGGATTTTCTTACTTGGATAGCCTAAAAACTGTCCTTATATATACTGTATATAAAGTTACAGAAGAAAAAGAATTAGTAATTGCTCTGCCTCATGTCACCCAGTTGTGGATGGGTTCCCTTTTAAGTCTGGTCCCTTGCAAGGTTTTTTACCTTTTCTTTCCATCCCCTCTAACTTAGTAACTGTCCTGATTTTTGTAAAGCTGCTTTGTGCTGTGTAAATAAAACAAATAATTGCTCACCTACAGTATATAGAAGGATGATGGATAATCTGGAACTGTATATTTATGATTAAATGTATTTAATTTAAAATAATTATATGTCATTTTATAATTTATTTATATTATGCCCTTAGTTAAATTGATGTAAAAGTTCCCAGGTAGCAAAAGAGCACATCAAATATGCATCTGAAACAGTCATGTATTATAAATATACGTTGACAAAGCTCCTTAGGTCATTATGAGCTGAATTCTAAAATTATACTAGATCACTGAGAATCAATAACACCAGTTTCCCTATGTCACTTCTTTCAGTTCCATATGGAAGAAAGAGTGGGTGTAGCATGTTATCAGAATCAAACATGAATGTTTAAAATGTCAAACATTTATCCTTCTGGTTGATTCATCCTTCTGGGGAGATATCAAACTGGGAGGACTGCAGAACACTCACAAAAGTAAGATGGGGAAAAAGGGCTTTTATTTTTAGATTGTTAACTCTGCAGATACAGACTGCTTGTACGTCTTTAGAGATGGGTTTATATGCATATGAAATGAATGTCTCTTTACTGCACTACAGATTTCTCAGCTACTTGCTTGGAGGTATACTACCTCAGTGACTGACATTCCCATATGATTCCAAAGAATGTGCATGAAATACCAATAAACACCAGTCTTGTATACAGTCCTTATATATACTATATATATTTCCGCGTCGAGTCTGTGTGCATGAAGTGCATGTTCCCGTCGTGCTTGGTGAGTTTCTCCAGGTTCTCTGGTTTCCTCCCACAGTGCAATACTATGCAGATTAGGCTAATTGGTGCTATATATACTTAAATATACTGTAGTAAAATGTGCAGTAAATATTGCATTATAAAGAACACCTGTTAAAATTCCATACTCTGTGGATACCAAATAACCACTGAAGAGAAACCAATGAAATAATTTTTTCAAGATGGCTGAGGTTAGTAGTTGACAATTAAAATTGTCTTTTTTTAAGGAAGATTTTTAGATGTTTTTTTTTTATCTTCTTGGCTAATATGTTATTTGGGGAAGTTTTGACAGAACCCTTTGTAAATACAAATTACTAATGATTATCAATTAATAAGTATTTATTAATTATCAAGATTAACACTGATTAGCCTTTTCAAATAACCAAGTGTTAAAAGATTTTTGCTAATATCCACCCATTCTGGCAATATTATCACTGCCCCATTTAGGCTTATATAGTGCCGCTCAGTTTATTTCAAAAATGGGAACTGCAGTAAACCCTTTTATAGACACTTTGGAACAGGAATCTTGATGCTACATGCTCAACCTATGAACTCTGTAGTGGAGGTAATTATGAGGTTGCCATTTTTGTATTCAACATTAATTATTAAACTTGTGACATCATTGAAATTGAAGACAATATGTTCATTATGCATAAATCAAAACTTTATAGTTCAAATACGTAACATATATATTAAATATAGTGTTCATTTTATCTTTGCCAAGCCTAATGGCAACTTGTATAACATTGTCTGTGGATTATGAGTCTGCATGAACAAAAAGTTTTGGAAAGTCCAATTTGTAGAATGATTGCTAAAGTTATAGAAATATTAGAAATATCTTATTATTTAGCAATGAAACCTTAGATGAAGTCCTTGATTTTTTGTTAATCAAACAGTCCTAATGTAACAGATTATTTGTTTAATTTCTGTCCAGCTTGCTGAGATCTCAAGTTCTCATGAACCCCATGGCGCAGCTGTACTACAAGAAGGCGAGCTATTCGCCGTACCGTGACCGGATACCACTGCAGATTGTGCGGGCTGAGGCTGAGCTGTCAGCAGAGGAGCGTGCCTACCTAAGTGCAGTGGAGAAGGGGGACTATGCGGGTGTAAAGATGGCCCTTGAACAGGCAGAGATCTACTACAATATTAATGTTAACTGCCTGGACCCGCTAGGACGCAGTGCCCTTCTAATTGCAATTGAGAATGAGAATCTGGAGGTAATGGAGCTGCTGCTGAGTCATGGTGTGCATGTGGGAGATGCTCTTCTCTACGCCATCCGCAAGGAGGTGGTGGGTGCAGTGGAACTGCTGCTATCCTACAGGAAACCCAGTGGTGAAAAACAGGCAAGTAACATGACCATAAAAATTCTGTCAATTTAAAATGATTTAAGAATATGAAGAAACAGACTCTTCATTTGGAAAAGTGGGCTTATATAGTGAATTGTCAGTCCTAAAGAGCAAGTAAAGAAAAAAGTGCTTTTAGCCAATGTGACTTGAAAAAAAGTGATGAGGTTTGTTTAAGTCAAACTGTGGCAACTTGTTGATACTGGGATTTTAATTCACAACCTTCTGATCAGTAGCCCTGTGCCTTTACCACTGAGTCACCACTGCAAGAATACTGTTGTTAGTCACTGCTTTTATCCCATTTGTACCAATAATTTCTATGTACTTGTTGCACTCATGTTCGGACCATAAAAACTGCTCTGAAAACTTCCTGCAAGAAGTGGTCCAATTCCAAGAAGACCTTTAGTGTAATTAGAGGCAGAAAATTAATAAGTTCTGATTCAGGGCCCAGTTGAGGATAGTGCAACAAACATCCTGAGCATTTTTATTAAACAGGAACATCTAATGCATTTAAAGCATTTATAGTAATTCAATCATTTATTTATTCACCAATCTCCCAAATTTGGTTTATTCTTGTTTTATGTTGTAAGTACTCTTGACTTATTTATATTTCCATTCTCATATTTCTATCTATCTAATTAATTAAAGAAATTTCCTAAAATTTACGTGTTTCATATGAGTTCAAATAAAAATACTTTGTTTAATCTTTGCTGTACAATTACAGTATGTGTTTACTCAAATTAGCATAGAGCAAACACAGTAAAAGACTCTTTGAGAGAGCTACAATTAATGTTCACATCCACAGGCCATGAACTGTGGCATGGTTGTTGGTGCCAGGTGGGTTGATTTGAAATTTTCAGATGTTGGTGTTGTGACAGTTCAAGGGAGAAAAGCAGAAAAGCATCTTAACATTGAGCCTATCAAGGGCACAGGCTTATCCAAACTGGACAGCTGAAGATTGAAAGGTGTTTCAACCTACAGATCCTCTGCACACAGGATTATTATTATTATTTTTTTTTTTCAAAATCATTTCATGTACATTCTACAGGCTGTCATGTGGGAAATTCACATGAGATGCAGTTTTTTATATACCTACATTAGTTCTTCTATGCCATGCTCAATATCTCAGAGGTCACACTTTTTCTTCATTTGATGATGTGATCTGTTTGATGAATGCTAACTAATATCCTTTGCCTGTATTTGCATTTTTAAAATAAAATCCTATGAAATATCAAGGTTAGAAAGAATAATTTTTTGACATGTTTTTTTTCTTTTTTCTTCAAGTTTCGCTTCCATGTAACAATCACAACAATTATAGTTTTTCCCTAATAAGTTTTTCCCTAATTTAGTCATTTTCTATTCCCATCTGTCTCTCTATTTCAGTATTCCATCAAGGTAACAGCTAACAATCAGGAAGGGCAAAGACTATCATGTGCTCCTTCCAGCTACGTGATGCCAGCTGAGTGGATCTTTTCAGTCTGCTGCTTGCACCACAGGGGTGGCATAACACACTCGCTATCTGCCTCTTTTGTTCGCGTGAGCCCTTTGGCTAATGTATGATCGATGGGTATGCCATTCCTTCCACAAACCACTGATAGAAAACAGCCATTCTGCTTTCTGGACTCCTTGCTGTGGATGGTGGCAGCATCACCATAGAATTAAACTTGGGGTCTCCAGACGGTAGTGGCGAATATATACTTTACCACTTCACTGCACAAGTTGTGTAAGCTGAAGTATTTTAAATGAAATTTAGCAGCATCTGGATTTAAGGGTTAATGAGTATGTTAAATGAAGGATTCAGATTGCTTTTGGCCTATTTAATAATCAGGCCAAATTTTAGCTCAGTGCGTTGTAATTTGACTTGCAGTATATGCAGGTTCCTGGTGCCTGATTAATCACCTGAATGACCAGTGATCTGGTTCTTTGATGAAGAGATGAATTTCTGGTATGTTGATATGCTGTTGTTCAGACAACATCACAACAGCATATCAGTATGGCACAGATGGGAGTTCAAATTGAGGTATGCATTTTGTGATTCACTTTTAATGTGAAACTGATGGATTAGACTGACTTAGCTAGGTATACCCACACAGATCACAGGTTCAGTCCATGCAGAAAAGCCAGTTAAAATGTGTGAGTCACACGTATAAGTTCATGACAGTTCAGCATAAGTTTGGCATGGTTCATCATGCAGTTGGATGTACATTGTACGTGATTCATGAGTAAGGACCCCAAACAACCAACCCACATGTCTGATGCACCAGTCTCCTTTGATATGCTCCGGTGGTATGTCTGGAAGAATTTTTTTACACTCCTTTCAGTAGACTCAATCTCCAGTTTTCTTGATTGTGCACTGTAAACCCGAATAAGCTGGCGAAAAAAAATTGAGGTAATCAGTTACATCAATTTCCAATTTTAAGTAAACGGAACTATCAGTTTTTGAGTTTGTTGTACTTATTCATATTAATCGTTCTTAACTTGCATTATTGAATAGCCTAACTCATACTATTTTATAGCAGTTATAATTTTTTTGTTGTTGTTGCCAATCAAATAAATTGCCCTTCCTGATGCAACCCTCCCATTTTATCTGGGCTTGGGACAGGCACTTCATCCAGTTTTTGGGAATAGACCAAAATAATACCAATAATAAATACCAAAAAGTGTCAAATACTCATCAAGGTCTATTAACTTTAACTAATTGTAATTATTTAAGTTAACAGTACTCAATATGTTTAATTACTTTGAGCATTAGGGTTTACAGTGTGGCTTTCACACCCATGTGGCCACTGAGGGATGCAGGATGGGATTGACTATGAAGCGTGGCCATAAGGATGTCACATTTTGCCTGCAGAAATTAGGCCATAGCAGCTGTTCATTGGCTTTGTCTTCACTCTTAACAAGATCCCCTTAGCCCTAACAGTATTTGAAACACTCAACCGTTGTTTGTTCTTTGACAGCCTGCCAAGAAACAGAAGGGAAAAGTTAGTCATTTGGTTTGACTCAACTTCTGCTCCTGCATCGGTCCTCCTCCCTTTTAAGGGCCAACCAGAAATATCAAAATGATGTTGGGTATGCTTTTTCCCCTTTCTTTGCAACTTTGTCAATGTTGGCACAATCTGGGAAACCCAGGCCAGTCTCACCCTGGAGTACAAGGAGGTTTCCTACTCAGAACTCCATGGCAGAAACTTCAGAGATACACACAGTTGAACAAGAGCATTCTTGCTTGTCAGTGGTCTTTTGACAGAGCCAAGAGGCATACTAATATGATTATACCACCTTTATTCAGTAGGGTGGTGGTTTGTGCACCATTGTGGTGGTACAGGGCCATGTAACCTTCACCTGGTCAGCCAGATATTCTTAGTCTCTGATTGCCATCTGCTCTACATTGGGGGGGTGCTCTTTTTGCAGTTATCACCAGCTGGTCTCGAAAAAAACAAACAAAGCCCCAGAAGAATACAGGGGGGCTTGAAAGAAAATTTCCTTTTTCAATGGATTGTATGCTCAGGGTGATGAAGGCACAGTCGAGGACTTTTTCATATTCTTATACAGTAGGTAGTAGGTGCATACAGCTTTCTGTTATCTTTGCAGTAATGGTTTCAGAAACACGTTTAAAGTGACCCTTTCAGTTATTTGCTTCTGTGAAGCGATCTGGTTGTAACTGTCATGTGGTGATTTGGGAAAACCTATCTAGTTGTTGGCAGGGGGGCTATTTTTTCCTGTATTATGAGCAGGGAAGTGCATGAGTGATGCAAAATATAAAAATAAATAAATAAATAGATAAATAAATAAACTGGTGCTTAGATGTACGGCTGGCATGTTTTCCACTTGGGTATGCCAGAAGAAAGATTGATATCTGGTCCAAAGGATGTAAGAAGTATTCTGTCAGGTGTGTCTTGTCATTCTGCTCAACCCCGCTACCATGCTGTCATTGTTTATGCACAACAGTTGGAATTCTGTAAGGTCACTGTCCTTTCAGCATCACCAGTGGCCTGTGTGCTCAGAGCACAGCCTGATTTTATACAGCTATGATGCAGTGCAGTTGTGACAGTATGTATGTTTGTGTGTGTATTACATCTTGCATTCTCATACAGTATACTTATGAATAGACTTAGTCTTCTCATCCATTGCAAAGCAATGCTCTGGGTATTCTTTGCCAATCAGTTCCTTAGCTGTTTTGATGCCGTGTTGCCTTTCAGATGACTGCATGTTTCCTGATGATAACGAATTACCAGTTTCATTTACATTGTCTGGACTGTGGTTGTATCAGACATACAGTACAGACCAAAAGTTTGGACACACCTTCTCATTCAAAGAGTTTTCTTTATTGTGTTCTTTATTGTGTTCTTTAGCCCAAACAAGTCTCTTCTGCTTGTTGCCTGTCCTTAGCAGTGGTGTCCTAGCAGATATTCTACCATGAAGGCCTGATTCACACAGTCTCCTCTTAACAGTTGTTCTAGAGACGTGTCTGCTGCTAGAACTCTGTGTGGCATTGACCTGCTCTCTGATCTGAGCTGCTGTTAACCTGCGATTTCTGAGGCTGGTGACTCGGATGAACTTATCCTCGCAGCAGAGGCGACTCTTGGTCTTCCTTTCCTGGGGCGGCCCGCATGTGAGCCAGTTTCTTTGTAGCGCTTGATGGTTTTTGTGACTGCACTTGGGGACACTTTCAAAGTTTTCCCAATTTTTCCGACTGACTGACCTTCATTTCTTAAAGTAATGATGGCCACTCGTTTTTCTTTACTTAGTTGCTTTTTTCTTGTCATAATACAAATTCAACCTCTTTGAATAAGAAGGTGTGTCCAAACTTTTGTTCTGTACTGTAAGTTTACCTACATTTGCAGCCACAGGCCATGTCCTTACAAGTATCTCAAAGAAACCTTTCATTTCTTTCCTTTCCTCTGTTTAACAGAGATGACTTTTTAAAATTAAAAATCACATAAAGAATGTTAAACTAACGAACAAGTGCAAACAAAGGAGAAAGTAGAGGCCTGTCAAGGCTTGCATCAGAGTTTTATATACTTCTGTAAATTCCTTTTATGGCTGTTCTGTTAACACGTTATAGGATTGGTGACATCATAAAACATTCATTATATAGATAGCATATCAAGATATTCATGAATGTTTATATCAATATATTATTCTTATTTTGCCTGACGGGGCTCTATATCGTTTTGTTATTTATTTATTAAACTCTCCATATCTTAAATGTACAAAAATGTTAAGTGATACAAAGGTATAAGTCATGCCTTTCAACATTGAAAGTTTCACTGAAAACAACATAGAAAAAAAGATCTATTGCATGTATTAAATATAAATTACAAAATAAATTATGAATACTTTATGATTGTAGATCTGAATATCCATGAATACTTTATGAAGCGTTTTTGTAATATGCTGTTTATGTTTTCTGTACACAATTTATTTTTGTTTTGTGTTGTGGCTCAAAATATATATTTTTTATTTTTGGTTCTACTATAAATTTTATGTGTCTAGAAGCATTTAAATGAAGAACAGAAGATGTGATGTGAAGTGTTGATTTTTAATTTACGGCATTTTACAAAAATATCACATTAATCATATAGGAATTACTGTCAAAATTTTTTCCTTCCATTTTCATAGACTCTCAAAAGTAATTGGACAATTGACTGAAAGTACTATCATTTGGCCTCTTTTCTTATTACTTCTTGACAAATTAAATCGGTAAAAGGTCTGGAGTTATTTCCAAGTGCTGCATTTTCATTTGGTACAGTAGGTGTTTAAAAACCACTTCACATCATCTATCAAGAACACACTCAAGTAGGTAGGTATATCATTGTCAAAGTTTACATCAAGAAATGCATCAAGAAAGTTTTTAAATGCACATTACTGCTAACACTCAAGAACAAAAAGCCCAGACTAGAAAGCAATCTAAACAAGCCTGCCCAGTTCTACAACAAGAATATTGAACCGGTGAAGCCGAAATGATAGGAAGAGTGTACACGATTAAAGTAAGGGCTCATGATTTTTATTTAATTTTTTTAAAACACAACATCATTGTCTGTTATGAGGCAATATTATGGCATGGACATTTATGGCTGCCAATGGTGAGTTGTGTTTATTGATAATGAGACTGCTGTTAAAAGTAGCGAGATGCCATCTGGAGTGTACAGAACTATAGTCTTTGCTCAGATTTAATCAAATTCTGCATAACTCATAAAAAGGTCCTTCAAATAACAGATGGGTTATTACACAAAATATGACACAAAAGCAACCCAGGCCTTCCTAAGTCAAAGAGATGAACTGTTTTTAAACAGCCAAATCAGTCACCTGACCTCAACCCAAAAGATCTTTTCACTTACTGCAACAAAGACGAAGGCAGAACGACCCATAAACAAGCAACAGCTTATAGTAGATATATGAAGCGAATAAACTCAACATTTGGTGATGTCCATGGTTTCCAGACTTAATGCAGTGGGTAAAAAGCAAGGAGTTACATCCAAGTGTTAAAATAACCCTTGTAATTAGGAATTAAAGTTAGTTTATCCAATTACTTTTGAGCCTTTTGAGAAAATGGAGAGACTATTTATAAAACCTAATAGCGTCTTAATTGTTTAATTTCAAATCCATTGTGGTTTCTTTTTGGAACCACAAGTTTTTGAACTTTGGACAGCTGTTTGACTACAACATGGTTTTCTTATGATCTATTATTAGTACTATTATTATTATCAGATCATTTCATCATTCCCAAATCTTGAGATTACTAAGAAAAAAAGTGTTTAAGGTTAGGAAGGCTAAATTTTGCGGCCTGTATTCATACATTTATTTTCTTTATTATTAGGTACCCGCACTTATGATGGACACCCAGTTCTCAGAATTCACACCTGATATCACACCCATCATGCTGGCTGCGCACACCAACAACTACGAGATCATCAAACTGCTTGTTCAGCGCAAGGTCACCGTGCCACGGCCACACCAAATCCGCTGTGACTGTGTCGAATGTGTATCCAGCTCAGAGGTGGATAGTCTGCGACACTCACGTTCCCGACTTAACATCTACAAGACGCTGGCAAGTCCTTCACTTATTGCTTTGTCCAGCGAGGATCCTATCCTCACTGCATTCCGTCTAGGATGGGAGCTGAAGGAGCTCAGCAAGGTGGAGAATGAATTTCGGCAGGAATATGAAGAGCTGTCACAGCAATGCAAGCTCTTTGCTAAAGACTTACTGGACCAAGCAAGAAGTTCACGTGAGCTAGAGACGATCCTTAACCATCGTGATGACCACAGTGAAGAGCTGGACCCTCGAGAATGCAGAGACCTCGCCAAGCTCAAGCTGGCGATCAAATACCACCAGAAAGAGGTAACTATGGTTTAGTTCTGTGGAATTTAAAAAAATGCGTTAGATGCAGAGGAAAACTTTTGAAAGCAACATAATATCATGGTTGTAGTGATAACATCAATATATATATGTTTTGTATGATAAAAACACAAAGTTATTATTTTTATTATCGTAATTGTTACCAATCAAGCTATTGCTTTAATAGTATACACAGTGGCGTCACAATTTATGTACATTTTACATTTAAAACACATGAAAAGTAAAGGGATTCCACAATTTGGTATGAAGTGGGTTGTCGGATTTTATGATATGTTCCCTACACATGATGGCAGACTGATTCAATACCCCCTGTATGAAATTCACTTATCAAAACCTATAAATACCTATGCTATTAAGTGTGTGTGTGGGGGTGGGGGGTGTATTTATAATTCTCATCAAATTATCTAAACATGCAAATAACCTCAGTAAACAAAAACACACAACACAAAATTTCTAGATGTTTTCTGTTGGAGCCTATCATTTTCTCACATTAATTGGGAAAAGATTTTTCTTTACAATGTTGATACAAGTCATTAATGTTGATGCATTTAATTTATGCACAGCTCTAAAATCCTGAAAAAGCATCTCAGTGGGTTAAGGGCTGGATTTAGGGGGTTCCTAGGAGGTCAGCATTTCAGAAACAGGCAGTCTGATCATGGCTCCAGCATATTAAGTAACTTTCTACCTTTATTGTATCCAAGCACTAGTGAAACACTGGTATAAGCCAGTTCTCACCGTACACTGTGTGCCTCTAGATTTCGACTCTCCCCTTTGTCCCTGGATAACTACAGTTGCCTGGATTTTCCCAATGGATTTATGCACTTTGAACTTGGCTCATGTTTTTGGATGTGAACTCTTTTACTGGATAGCATGTTTATAACTCAGCACTGCTCTATGGACTTTTGATATGGCTATTTCTCTTTGGATTAACCCAGTTAGTAACCCCACCCGGCATCTCGACCATCGCTTTTTAACTCTCGTGATGGAACTAATCTCTTTACTGTGGACAATCTCTGTGCATGTTCACCTCCACTCTTATGGTTAACAGACAGAGACATAAGGGATTTAACCTTCTCACTTGGATTTCCCTTTTATTTACACTCATCGTGGAAGTTGACCTGAACATTTGTTTAGTAGATGTGATCACTCTACCAATAATTGCCACTTTCTTATCACATTCCGATTCCAGGTTCTCTGCATTCTGCCTGTGTCAGCTTATCGCTATGTCACAGGGAATTCCCAATTCACCAATAGGGTCGAGAAAATCCTCTGCTATGCTCAGGCTGACCTCAGCTGACCTTTTCTTTCTTATTTTTTTGATGCAAGCAATTTATCCTGTTTCTGTATTCTTGTCTGTGACAGTGTACTCTAACCATGATGAACCCAGCAGGTTTTTACCAGCTGAGACAGTCAATAGCCTCCAGCAGGTCCTCTCTTTGCACACAGTTGCAGCAACCACTAGCCACTCCTCTTACAACCTCAGCAGAGCACATCTATCATGAACCTCATCTTTCCAACCATCAAACCTATGATGGGGAGCCTTGAACTTGTTGCTCCTTCATCTCAAAAAGCACCCTATTACTGGGACTCCAAGCTTCTGCCTTCCCTACCAAGCACTGTAGAGTGGCCTACTGTATATAATCACTTCTCACCAGAAAGGCTCATGAATGGAGAAACCACCGTATGGGATGCCAATGATCCTTGCTGCTCACCCTTTAAGTCTTTCATGGTGGAGATGAGGAGGGTAATTGATTACTTGGGGAAGGAGGTTGCCTAAGCAAAGCCTAAGGCTTTGTCCAGTTTCCCCTTTTGCCTACGACTATGCCATTAATTTCCTCACCCAGGCCACATTTACTGTACTAACTGGGACACCCAAGTCCTGTATGACTCATTTCTGCATTGACTCACAGACTCTGTCAAGGATCAATTAATCAACCAGGAGCTTCCCAAAGATCTCTCAGTGAGCTCATGGATTTAGCGGGTCGGGTGGACGCCCTCATCACACAAAGGTGACAAATTCAAGCCTTAGTTTCTGTCACAGCTAGACCTCATTTGCTGCCACATCCACGTCTCAACTACATAGAGACTTTGCAGGTCAGCCAAGCCTGAATCTCTCCTGACAAACGGTAACAAAGTTTTCAATTATGGACATGTCTCTACTCTGAACAAGCTGGACACTCATACCCACCATCATTATCATCTTGGAGAATAGACCTCATGTGCTGCAAGGTAATGGTTTGGATCCTAGATGTCAGACTTTTGCCTTCCATTATGCAGTTATTCAGAGGAGGCAAGCATTTAGAGGAGATCTCTTTTCTCATCATGGCGCCCCCTGTGCCTGGTGTCATGTTTGAAGTCTGTTCATAGCGCTCTGAGCAGAAAATGCAGGTCTGTGCAGTAAGCCTCGTGGCTGTGGTTTGTGTGTTTACATCAACACAGAATGGTATAAAAGCTCTGTCAAGTCACGTCAAGTAGACATTTCAAGCATATACAGTTCAGTACACAGTGAAACTAAACAATGTTCCACCAGGACCAAGGAGCTACATACAACAAAAATTAGCAACATAAATTAACAAATACTAACTAGCTAATCACTAATTAGCTGACTAGCTGAGACAAAACATATTAACATTATAAATTAACAGAAAACTATCTACGTCCTATTCAAAAGAGACAACATGATGTGCATGTGCAAATGTGCAAACAAGAGTGACAACATGACACATTCCAAATCTCTGTGGTAATGAGGTAGTGAGTTGAGGTAGTGGGATGACTTTAGATAGAAAAAAGTTTTGTGCAAATAACAAGTATCATTATTGTGCAGAAGAGCAATTACAGGTTGGTATGTATAATTGTTAGATGGTTGTTGCTGGGTGTGTTTGCATGTGTGTGTTTATCAGTTCAGTCCCAAAGTTTTGAGGTGATTGAGTTCATCTGAGTGATTGTATGTGTGTGTATGTATGTTTAACAGTCCAGTCCCTTTTTGTTGAGCTTGTGGAAAGAAGCTGTTCCGCAGTCTGGATGTGAGGGCCCGGATGCTTCGGTACATTTTTCCAGATGGCAGGAGGGTGAAGAGTGAGTGAGAGGGGCGTGTCCGATCAGCCACAATGGTGACGGCTTTGCTTATGCAGCGTGTGTTGAAGATGTCTTCAATAGAGGGAAGAGAGACCCTGATGATCCTCTCGGCTGTCCTCACTATCCGCTGTAGGTTCTTTCATTCCAAGATGGAACAATTCCCAAACCAACAGTAATACAGCTGGTGGAAGCTGGGCCTACTGTAGGTGTGAGTAGCCGGGTTAAGGCCGGGGCACTGCCCAATATGTATCTGGGATGTTTGTGTAAATGAGATCCAGTACATAAATTTGCAAATAAAAAACGTCTATATCTAACAGTCACAAACTTCACCAACGATGAGCAATAGCTAGAAATAGAGCACAGAGCTCCTATACCATTCCGTGTTGATGTAAACACACAAGCCACTCTCGCAAGTCTTACTGCACAGAGCTGCATTTCTGTTGCCGCGAAAAGAGGCTAGCCCACCTAGCTGAATGTTTAACTACTGGAGTCGGATGTAGTTAAACTTAATGTCGAGAGAGCAGATGTTGGATGTTGCCAATGACCCCTCCTCCGGCCACCGGCATCAGACAATGCGGAGGACTGGAGGCCTGGTTCCCACAGCAAGCTAAAGACGCATAGCTTTTCCTGCAGCTCATCCTGAATATTGTTGGCTGAGGTACCGAGTTCCAAAAGTGTCTGGGGGTGGTATATACAAACACTGGTTGTGCCAATGTCCATATACCATGTAAAAGAAATGCGCTACAATACAAAATAAACAAAGTAGCACTATTTTGGATCAGGAGTGGCCGCTGCGTGCTACTGCTGCGCTGCTGTCATGAATGATGTGCTAGTTTTTAGCTACTGCTCATTGTTGGTGGAGTTTGTGACTGTAAGATGCAGACCTTTTTATTAACCATGGGAATTCATTGCTGTTTTCACCATCTAGCACTAATGCTAAGGGAGTGCTTTCTAACTACAGTACAGAACACACACCAATGGACTGTTTATCGCTGGAGATTTCAACGAAGTCAGCATCCAGCTTCATCAACAAGTGCACCAATGACTGTCTCCAAGAACATCATCTCACACCCCAATCAGAAACCGTGGATTATGCAAAGGTGCATGCACTTCTGAAGACCCAAGATTATGAGAGGGACAAGGTTGTCCTAAGAAGAGAAAGGGCCAAACTTTCCTGGGCCATCAGAGAGGTGAAGCGCACTCACCCAGAGAATCCACAACCACTTAAAGGACAGCAGTGACACACAGTGCATGTGTCAGGGCATACAAGCCATCACCAGCTACAGAACAAGACAAGTCAATAAGGAAAACTACTCCTTTTTCGAATGATCAAGTGCTGATGTGAGGAAAATGTCTCCACCACACTCCATCTGGCCCTCACACACCTAGACAACAAGGACACCTACGTTAAAATTTTATTCATATACTTCATCTCAGCATATATATGTATATACAATACTATTATCCCCCAACATCTGATCCTGAAGCTGAGGCTGTTGGGCCTAAACACCTCATGCTATAACTGGATCCTGGACTTTCTGACTGGAAGGATGTCAGTGTGGACTGAGAACAGCACCTGCACCACCACTAAGCACTGGTCCCACCCAGGGCTCTGTGCTCAGTCCACTGCTGTTCAGAATCAGAATTGGGTTTTATTCACCAAGTATGTTAACACACAGAAGTAAATTGATTCCGGCTGTTTGTAGCTCTCAGAGTACAGATCATAATAAAACACTGTAGATTTGTTGTAGACAAAACACTATACACAGTAATTACACAGCATTCAGTAACTTTACAGATTAAATAGCACTGCTGACTGTGTAACAACACACAGCTCCAAACAAATTGTCAAGTTTACTGATGACACGACCGCAGTGGGTCTTATCAGCAAGAACGACAAGATAGCATACAGAGAGGAAGTGCAGAGCCTAACAGACTAGTGTAAAGATAACAACCTGTCTCTGAATATTGATAAAACCAAAGAGATGTTTGTTGACTTCAGTAGGACAAGGAGCGACCACTCACTGCTGAACATCTGCGACTACTCTGTGGAGATCGCCAAGAGTGTCAAGTCGATCATTTGACGTCCACCTGGAGGAGAATCTTGCCTGGTCCTTCAACACCAGCTCTTTGAACAAGAAAGCCCAGCAGTGTCTTTTATTCCTGAGAAGGCTGAGGAAGGTGCAGCTTCCATCACCCATTCTAATAATCTTATATGGAGGAACTATCGAGATCATATTGAGAGCTGCACAAGGGAATTGTGCCTTCTCGGACCGTAAGACCGGATGGTGTGGACAGCAGAGAAGATCATCAGAGTCTCTCATCCCTCTATCACAGACATCTACACCACACGCTGCATCTGCAAAGCCATTAGCATTGTGACTGATCAGACACACCCCTCACTCTCACTATTCACCCTCCTGCCATCTAAAAAAAAATGTACCGTAGCATTCGGGCTCAATTTCAGTTGCAGTCCCTTTTTAATCCTCAATGAAAAGGGACTGCACTGATAAACACACACACACACACACACACACACACACACACACACACACACACACACACACACACACACACACACACACACACACACACACACACTCAGATAAACACAATCACCTCAACAGGACTGGACTGACAAAAACACACTTTTACATACATACTTTATGTATTAGCAAATGCACCTGCCGTGTTTCAATCATTTGATAAAACAGACTCAGAGACTTTCTCAATGTCTTTGTCTACTTGGACAACATCTTAATCTTTTCTCATTTTCTAGAGGAACATAAGCTGCATGTCTGCCAGGTTCTCCAGAGCCTTCTAGAGAATCTGCTCTAGGTTAAGGCTGAAAAGTGCAAATTACACCACAACACAGTCTCCTTCCTTAGATTTGTCAGACACAGCAAATATTCAGATGGACCAAGAAAACCTTAAAGCTGTGACTGGACTGTTTCTTGTCTGGACAGATAACCAAAACTCAAGTCTGTGCTTAAATTCACATCAGGCCAGGTGGTAATTATTTTTCATTTATTTTTACAATTCTATCTATCCTACCACCTGGGTCTAATCCAAAACCAGAGTTCTCACCCAAACATTTTTCTTAGCCACAGACCATGCCCCTGATTCCACCATCTTGACACCACAATGCTTGCATTAGAGCAGCTTTGCTTGTCAAACAAGCATTGGATCAAGAGCCCGGTCCATCTAAAACTACACTGGTTAGCCTCTTTGTTCCACTCATGATTCCGTCCTCGCACACATCCAAAAAAAAAGTCATAAGGGAGGGCATTCGCTATTTTGTGACACCTTCTCCCAGAACAAAATTCCAGCAATCAAGGTTGATGAGAGAGCCAACCAAGACCTCAGAACATCTATGTGGTGCATTATCTCTCAAGATCCACTTTTCTGGAGCCAAATATTACCTTGGATCAAATGCACTCACAACTTCTTGCCTACTTCTTCCACAGGCCTCTCACTCTTCAAGTGCTGTTTGAGCCTACCAGCCTCAAGAGTGAAATTTTGCCATTATACCTCCATCAAAAAAACCATTTAGCAACGCACAGCCTACCTCATAGGGGAAAGAGTCAAGCTTTTAACCCAAGGTGTTCACATCAAGACATGCTAACTAACTCCTGAATTTATCATCCCTCTGATAATCCCCTTTAGAAAAATAATTTCAGTTATTTCAAAATTATTTCAAATATAAGTAAAAAGTTAGGTTGTTACTACATGAAGTCGCTACAGTACATTCCGCTTTATTTAAAACAAATGACTATAAAGACTGAAATCAGTTTTTTTCTGTTCCCACTTGAGGTTATTTTATTTATTATAGATAGTTGATGAGGATCCCACCATTGCTATGTACTGTAGTCCCTGTTAAATAAAAACTTTGTACATTGAGAGTGTACATTGTTTTTTTTTTTCCATGATTGTATATTGACTGTAGTAAAACTGATTTCATATTTATCATTCACTGTAAATTTGGTATTCTTTCCTAAAATGTCATGAACAAAAACAAACAAACAAAATAACAAACAGTAGCAGACAGACAAAGAAAATAAAGCAAATCTTTATTGCATATTTATGTCTTAAAGGCAAATTGACTTACTCACTGCTGCACAGGCTGTTTCTTTAACATTCTTTGTTATGTAATGACACATTCTGTCTTTTTCTGATATAGTTTGTGGCTCAGCCAAACTGCCAGCAGCTACTGGCCACGCTGTGGTATGATGGCTTCCCTGGGTGGCGACGACGTCACTGGGTGGTGAAGTTGATCACATGTTTCACGATTGGCCTACTTTTTCCTGTCTTCTCCATCATCTACCTACTGGCACCAAAGAGCACACTTGGTCTTTTCATCAAGAAACCCTTCATAAAATTCATCTGTCATACTGCCTCATACTTGACTTTCCTCTTCCTTCTGCTCTTGGCCTCACAGCACATTGTGCAAACTGACCTGCATGTTCAGGGTCCACCTCCCACCATCGTGGAATGGATGATCTTACCCTGGGTTCTGGGTAAGGATGCCTGTCGATTTTTATAATTGATTTCTGGTATATTGGAAGTAATCCAGGGATGTCTGTCTATCTGCCTGTTTATCTGATTAACATCTCATAACCAAATCTAATTGGACAGTGCCAATACCCAAATGCAATATCCCTGGATGAAGTCAAATCACTATTGCAAATTCGAACACCTTAGAAAAAATAGAAAACCTATGAAAAGATGTAGGAGCTCTTAAATAAATTCAGGTGGTTATTACTGTAATATTATAATAGGGTGACATAAATTCCCCTATGATGAAATCAATCAAGACTACTATCTATCTTTGCAGAAATCTAAACATATACTTTAATAGAGTTAGATATTTTATACATTTATATAAACTAATGTTTCTGAATAACACATCACAGCTACTTGTCCTTATCCCTGCAGGCTTTATTTGGGCTGAGATCAAAGAAATGTGGGATGGAGGCTTTAATGAATATGTTCATGATTGGTGGAACCTGATGGACTTTGCTATGAACTCTCTCTACCTAGCCACCATATCTCTCAAGATGGTGGCCTACTTTAAGGTAATCTCATCAGATCTTAAATATAAAATTAGATCTAAAATTAGAAAAGTGTAAAAATGTTTAACTGCTCAGAGATACTAAGGCTTGTGATAGGTTTGTGATCATCTGACATTTACACCCATACTGTTGGTAAAGAGATTGAAGCATACAGTTGAATAGGATCTCTGTGTGTGCTTTACCACTACAATTTTTCTTTACTAAAATTAAGAGGCCCAAATCTTGATCTCGTTAATGCTTTTGTGGTTGAATAGGCAAATCCCTTTAGCCATGTTCTACTTGTGCTTTTCTAAAGAGTGGAGGTTATTAGACAGGGACTAAATCTGTAATGGGATTTTTAAGAACCACAAACAGCACTGTATGAATGTGAGAGTCAGTTGTTCACAACTTTTTTACCATTTAGTGTGCATAGTGTACCTGTAATAGATTATTTAATGCATTGAAATATTTTGTTATATATGCAAAATCTGACATGCCCTATTACTTTTTAATTGATGATTATTTTCTTTTTTGGGTTCTATGATAGTACAACAGCTCCCGTCCTCGTGAAGAGTGGGAAATGTGGCACCCAACACTAATTGCAGAGGCGTTGTTTGCCATTGCCAACATCTTCAGCTCGCTCCGGCTCATCTCACTTTTCACAGCCAATTCTCACCTGGGCCCATTGCAGATCTCACTGGGCAGAATGTTGCTTGATATCCTCAAGTTCCTCTTCATTTACTGCCTGGTGCTTTTGGCTTTTGCAAATGGCCTTAACCAGCTCTATTTCTACTATGAAACTGAAGCAGCTGAAGAGCCAAACCACTGCAAAGGCATCCGCTGTGAGAAGCAGAACAATGCCTTCTCCACGTGAGTGAGGACATCATTAAATATACACTTTATTAAAAGAATCACATTCTCTCACATTAATCTGCATAAGACATTCATCTGTATTTGAAATAATATGTGAATATTAATTAAAAACACAATGCTTAAATGTTATCTTTGCCTTTCGATAAAGAGAGCCAAGTTTACAAGATCTCAGAAAAAATGCTGTTACCTTATAAAACTGACCACCATTGTACGGTTCCGGTCAGAAATGTGCATATATTAATCATAAACATGAATAGTATGGCACTGAATGATTGTACATACATATTTAATAGGAGAAAGCATAGAAAATATTTGAAAATTTCAACCACACATTTTAATTTATTTTTGGTTTTCCCACTCTACGCAATCACAAAAAAAAAAAAAAAAAAAAAAACCATGAACACATATTACATTGGAAGATGCTCTCATCTAGAGCCACATTCACCTCATTATACATTTGATCAGTTTAGGTTTGAGGGCCTTGCTTAGGAGCCCAGCAGGGCACACTGTAGTCCCCTATCTTAACTTTTGAGCTACCCATGCAGCAGATCATTTTTGCAGTAGGTAATGCTGGGAATTAAACCAAGGATCGCCTGTTTATAAGACATGTGCTTTTTAACCAAATAAGCCACCGGTTAAGGAATCAAGCATTACTAAACCAAAAGCAGAGATTATTAAAGCATGCATTTAATTTCATGCCAGTCTCTTTCATTCTCCCTATTCATTTTCCCCATTCTCCCATGTGAATAACTTTTGAAAAGACTAATAGTCTTTTCACACTTTTTAAATGTAATGTGAAAATGTAATATCAGTAACCCTGGTTTTTAAAGAACTAATAGTACAGAAATACTTGGTTTATGATGCAATTTGTATACATACAATACATGTATAGTGACTTGCAACATTTCAAAGTAAAAGCCAATTGAGCAACCCCTTAAGGATCACTGCTGTTTTTTTTTAATTTATTTTTAAATTTATTTATTTATTTATTTATTTTTAGCAATTTACCCACATTTAAAGGCTGCTTATTCAGAGTAAGCAGTTATTTTTTTACTTACTTGGTTTCTCAATTACTTTGTTTCTGGTAGTTTAAGTATTAAAAAAGCACTAAGTTTAGTGTTTCTTTGACTATGATACAACTGCTACAGGAAAAAGTAGATGATGTAATTCTAAGTATAATTTAGAATATTTTTATATTTTACCTCATTAAGCAACAACACACAACCTAAGTGTCTGGTGAACTTAAACTCTTTGTGTTTTAAGACAAACCAATTCTATAAGATCTAGAACCATGTGGTGGTCCTTTTTTTATTCAAGTCCAGACTTTTCCAAACAGGGTTCTACATTTTTTAAAATAATAATAATAATAATAATATTAATAACAAACATGTTTGTTATGAGTGTTTAAAATGTCAATGAAAAGAAATTTACAAAAAAAAAAAAAAAATAATAATAATAATAATAAATAAATAAAATAAAATAAAATAAAATAAAATAAAATAAAATAATAAAACATTATGAACAATGCAAAATGTAAATAATTATAAAAAATTAAGAACTAAATATAGATTACATCAAACCAGGAAGGCATTCAAAATATGGTTGCACTCCTTTCACATAATGTAAAGGGAACTTCATTCATCTCATTCACCTTGAAAACGTGGCTATACCTCTTAATAATTTGTTCCTTGTTATTAATGAACCTGCAGTTGTTTAGAAATTACTCCAAGATACCTGATTTGCCTAAACCCACCATTCTCTTTCTCAGATCTGCACTTTGTGTTTATGCAGCGTGAATGCAAAGCGCTCACTCCATTCACTTTTCATTTTCTTTGCCTGTACCTGACTGTATATGTTTGTTTTGTTTTTTTTTTTTTTTGCTTTTATTGTAGTACAACTGAAAGGTTTTTCAATCAATGTTGAATTTTTTTGTGTTAGAAGAAATGTCATAAATGTTACCAGACATGTCTATGAAATAGCTACTGATATTGTAACATCTTTTAGCCTCTCCCTCTTTTTAAAACCCACTCCTTTGGTATTGTAACACCCATAACACCTACGCCTTTCGTATTGTAAAAACAGAATGCTTAACATGAAAGGTGTGCGTGTGTGTGTGTGTGTCTGTCTGTCTGTCTGTCTGTCTATCTATCACTTAAGTGATCTCCTAATTCTATCCTATCCCTTTAGGTTTTTTGAGACACTTCAGTCACTCTTCTGGTCTGTGTTTGGTTTGCTCAGCCTGTATGTAACCAACGTCAAAGCTCGACACGAGTTCACTGAATTTGTTGGTGCCACAATGTTCGGCACTTACAACGTCATCTCTCTGGTGGTGCTGCTTAACATGCTCATAGCTATGATGAACAATTCCTACCAACTCATTGCCGTAAGTACTGTTTGAGAAGGTGACAGTTAACAAGGAACTAACGCAATTGTTTTGTCTCATACAGTACATGTTATTAATTAAATCATAACAATAGTAGTTTTCACACAGCCCTATTGTAAAGAAAATTGCATGTGCAATGGGAAACGGTTGATATTAATCCAGATCCATAAGATAGTATTATCACATTTTTTTTTCTAATGTAGATACTGGTAAGAAATGTAACATTAAAACATTACAAGCACTTCCACACAGACTTATTGCATGATATACTAAAGCAGTAGACATCGTACCAAGCACTTTGAGTTATAACATAGCAAGTAGCCCTCACTGAGCTTGATTTTAAGTTGACGTTTACAAGAGGAAACATCATTGAATCTAAAAGAGGGTTTTATTGGGGCATGGATGTTAGAGTGTCTCCATTTACATTTATAGCATTTGGCACCCTTATCCAGAGCAACTTACATTCTTATCTCATTTCCTGGGACCTTCTGAACTGCATTCGAACACCTTAATCACTGAGCTACCCCTGAACCAATTTATATCTGCATTTAGGTCTATGGAAAAGGCATCAGTAAACAGGATTGGTAAAGTACGCAGGAAGTGTATGTGCTGCTTATGGATTCGTTTTTCCTTGTCTGGGAGCAGTTGCCTCTGGCTTGATCATGGCCTAAATCTACAGTGCCTCTAGGAAATAATAGTGGTTATAGTTGTGGTCAGTACATACATTCATATGTCTTGGGGATGTTGCGCATTCAGTGGTTTCTTTGAACTAGTCTTTATTGAGGCAGAATGATTGTACAACTATCAATGCATTTCTTCTATTTTTTAATATAAGAAATACTCAATAATTTGAAGCACAATATTTAATATATTAACTACATTTTCTGGGTGTTCTGATAACTGCAGGTTCAAGATTAATTCAAGTAATTGTACAAAGGCACAAGTTTTTGGGAAGTGTAGTCACTTTGCCCAGGTAAGGGAGAAGGCCCAAACTGCCAAGCTGATAGTTTATTTGGATAGTCAGGAGCAAACCAGGAACCACCAAGGAACCAAAGCCTAAAGTCAAGTGAGATTTAGATCTCCATGGACTGAACCCTGGTCCAAAACAGACAGCTTTAAGATTGACTAAAAGAAAATCAATAAAAAGCTAATTGGTTTGTAATCATTTTGTTGTAGGCTACACACACTAGCACATGAAATTTGTGAAATTATGTCCAACGTTATGTTATCTACCAACATAGCAACATACGTTTACAAACATAAGTGTTATACTGACCTATTTCACAACATTAATGATAACCATTCATATCAGATGATAAAGGAATACTATTATCTTTTACCTATTTCTTTTTTCTTCTTTCCTCTTTTTTGAAACAGTGCATCACTTGGCTTTGACCTTTTCTTATCCATGTTTTTATTTGGCAAGTCCTAGTACATCACCCATCCCCAACGTGGTTAAGTAACAGTCAAGACTTCAACAATTTACCTTATTGGTGTGCAGGTTTTATATTAACAGTTTTGTACAACCAAAGGAAAAAATAAAATACAACAATGTACTATATATATTTACAGTATAATGAATGAACTGTGGTTTGTTTGGTAGCGTTTTTAGTTTGACTGACTGCAAACTGATGGCAAAATGCCGTCCTGCTTATGTCATGTATGCATAATTCCACACCTGGCATTGACCAGTCAGGAATTACAGAACGTTTTTTGGGTGATACTCCATCCATTTCCACAGGCTCACAAATAATTGGACATTTTGGTCATTGACCAAATATACAGTATGTTGACCTTGCTGTGTGTTTGGAGGAGTTAGTCATTCAACCCAAAAACCACTGTACCAAAAGTTGAATATGGTGGTGGCAGCATCAGGTTGTTTTGCTGTTAGCGTTGGCCTGTCTATTTTTTTTTTTTTGCATTGTCGCACTTTTGTTTCTGTTTCTTGCATACACTCTATCCATACGGCATTGTGTTGACTGGAATCGTAGAGTGATGCATCCAACTTGAGGGAAAAAGGAAGTTATGACCAGTATTAATTAATGCATCTTAAACGTATGCCAGGTTTTTTTAGCATAATAATTATTTTTTTTAATATCTCAGCTGAGTTATGGTGATATTGCAGTGCATGTGTGTTCTTAGTTAGTGAGCTACAGTATGTTTGATGTGAAACCTTTCTTTGTTTGCTTGCCAGTAGTGAACAGATGAAGGAGTGCAGTCTTTGTCCTTTTATTAGATTTGTTAAACTTAAGAGACTGTTGTGGGTAAGATTCCCCAAACACTAAGTTTATTGCAGTTTCTGAAATAGGTCATGGATTTATTAAAGCCAAGGATCACCTGTATGATGGGGTCAGTGCCCTTTTCATTCAGAAGGAAAGAAGAATAGTTGCTGTTTTCAAGTAAACAGCACCGGTGAGCTCATTTTAGTCATGATAAATTCATTTTGATAAATCTGCTGCATTACTATTTTTCACTTGGGTTATTTGAGGTGCATTTTGAATTGTTGAAGGGTTTAGTGGGTTGTGTCTTGGGGTATTCTTTGAATGCATGATCTTTTTACCCTTTTATTCATATACAGTCTTATGCAAAAGTTTGGGCACCCCTTGATAAATTGAAAAGAAGTTATCACAGTCTCTCTTGGAAATGGAAAAAATGCACAATATTTTCAGCAAACATTGATACAGTTACTTCTTATGCCATGAATTAAACAAACAACAACAAAAAAAATGTATTATGGCACTGTGCAAAAGTTTGGGCACCCTAAGAGTTCCAGAGTCTCAGATTCTTTTTAGAAGGTTTCAGACCCTAATCAACTCTTTAGATCTGATGCATGGCAACAGCTGTCATTAGTAAATGACAATTTCAAAGCTTTACAAATACTTTGACTCTTCAAACCATGTGCACACACTTGCGGACACTCAACAACCATGGGTTCCTCTAAGCAGCTACGTAAATGGAAGTTATTGAGGCCCACAATGCAGGAGAAGGCTACAAGAAGATACCAAAGCATTGTCAGCTTGCCACAGTGAGAAATGTAATTAAGAGATGGCAGTTCATGAGAACAGTGATGAGATCTGGAAGACCAAGAAAACTCTCAGAGAAAACTGCTCGTATGCTGGTCAAAAAGAGAAATCAAAACCCAATTTGACTGAAAAAACCTGCAGGAAGATTTAACAGACTCAGGACTGGTGGTGCACCGTTCCACACCATCCCCATCATAAAATCCGAAACATCAGAAGTATCTGTGGACTGATGAAGTTAAAATAGAACTCTTTGGCCACGATCAGCAAAGGCATGTTTAGAGAAAAAAAGGAGCAGCATTTCAGGAAAAGAACACCTTGCCAACTATTAAGCATGATGGTGGATCTAACACGCTTTGGGGTTGTGTTGCTTCTACAAGAGGACAATGATCCTAAACATACCTCAAAATCCACTATGGAATACCTCAAGAGACGCAAGATGAAGGTTTTGTAATGGCCATCAAAGTCCCCTGATTTACACATCATTTGAAAATCTGTGGGTAGATCTTAAAAGAGCTGTACATGCAAGACAACCAAAGAATATTACAGAACTAGAAGCCTTTTGCAAGGAAGAATGGGAGAAAATAGAAGTACAAGAATTGAAAGACTTTTAGCAGCTATAAAAAGCATTTGCAAGCTGTGATATCTGCCAGAGGAGGTGCTACTAAATACTGATTATGTAGGGTGCCCAAACGTTTGCACAGTGCACCAATAATGTTTTATTTATTTTTTTATCTTTGTTCAATTTATGACATAAAAAGTAACTATGCACCAACGTGTGCTGAAAATATTGTAAAATATTGAAAATATTTTTCCCATTTCCAAGAGTGACTGTGTTAACATCTTTTCAGTTAAAAAATCACCAAAATCTCAAGGGGTGCCCAAACTTTTGCATAAGACTGTATTCTTTGGACTATAATCAGAGCTGTAGTGATATTTCTTTACCCAACCGGAGCACACCCATGATGGTGTAAGATTATCTCAGGACACTTCTCACACTTTTCTTTTATATTTTTCACACTTCTTACATTTTAGCTGGACCAAATAAGCAAAGAATGTTTTGCTACCTTATTTTGATCAGTTACTGCTGTCTAGCTTCTATATTTCCTGTGGTACTGAAACGCTCTGGTGGAATGTTTTCTTCCATTTTATGAGTTGATGTTGTGAATCAATCAACACCATGAATTTTACTAGGCCAACTTAGATGATTTTATTTGTTTTACTGGTTTTCATAAATGCCATATTATTTACTGATGATTGGATGTTTAAGTTTTCAAAAAAAAAAAAAAACTGCTGCTTCAGTGTTTGCATGACCATCAGTCCTGTGTCATACCAACAGTAAAGCATTCTGAGACTATTCATGTGTGGGGTTGCTTCTCAGTCAAGAGAGTGGGCTCACTCACAATTTTGCCTAAGAACACAGTCATGAATTAAGAGTGGTACAAAAACATTCTCTGAGAAACTTCTACCAACCATTCAAGAACAGACTAACAATGGCTTCACCTTGCTTTAAGGCAAAATTTATAATTAAGTGTCTCGGGAAACAAAACATTTTGGGTCCATGGCCAGGAAACTCCCCAGACCTTAATCTGACAAACTCCAAGCATTGATTATGCAAGAATAGGCTGCTATCAGTCAGGATGTAGCTCAGAAGTTGATTGGCAGCATGCTAGGGCGAATTGCAGACGTCTTGAAAAGGATGGTCAACAGTGCAAATATACTGTAGACTCTTTGCATAAATGTAGTGTAATTGTCAATGAATGCCTTTGACACTTACAGAACAGTATGGAATGCTGGGAAAATAATAAAAAATAGAGTGATTTAAAAATCACAAGGCAGATTTTCAGAAATATAATAATTAAAATTATTAATAAAAAATATTACAATTGAAATAAAATTTTGCAAATTTATCATGAATTAGCTTGGCAAGGAAAACAAGACTTAAAAAGAAGAAAGATTTTATCTGGGGGACACTGCTAGTAAAATTATAAGTAATTTTTCCTTTATTAAATGTATACTATACTTCTAGATACACACACACACACACACACACACAAACACACACAATTACAGTACACTACTCTTAACACTGGTTCCCTTTCTTCATTCAGGATCATGCTGATATTGAGTGGAAGTTTGCCCGCACCAAGCTGTGGATGAGCTACTTTGATGAAGGAGGGACACTTCCGCCGCCATTCAATATCATCCCCAGTCCCAAGTCGATGTGGTACCTGTGTGTATGGCTGCACAGCCATTTCTGTGGTGAAGAACAGCCTACCCCTGAGGAGCAGCACAAACACGACAACCTCAAAGAGTTCACGGTATGCTTTCATAGGTTATGTAATCATTAATGGATGATCATTGTGTGTGCTAGGTCAAAACCAAGACACACCTAATTTGTTGATACGTCACTACTATGATTACCTATAGGGGTAGTGCAGGGTTAGTTAGATGAACTGGGTAAAAAATTATAAAGTTGGAAAGGTTGAGAAGGAAAAAGCTAAAGAACTGATACTTTTTATGATGAATTATAGGAGTTGTACCTTTTATTATGTAACACACCAAACAGCTTACACCTAGCCATATAGATAGAAAAATCACCTTGTTAAGTAATAAAGAACAGAGTATTGCTCCTAGGTTTGCATTACATAACATGGCATCTACTGTAGGTGCAAACTAGACTGACACTAAAATAACAGACAACAAAAAGATTTGTACAACAAAGCAGTTACCATTCCATCAAAGCAGAGTACAAAAAAGTGAGTATTACTTTTAGTTGTCATAGCATAGCCAGAATCCACCTCAAAATTCAATACCTACACCATATCACTGCCTACAAACACGGGCACTGTGGAATATAATCCCTATCACTGCAGCACTGCGTTACACAGTTAGGTTTACACTCACCTAAGTTCCAGTCATGCACATGTGTTTGTAATCGCTGACAGGCTTTATAGACAGACTGTTTTTGACATGTTTAGAATTAAGTAATTGATCAGTTTACTTACATTTGACATTACCAAGCCTTGGGATTTAGTGTTCTTGATTTTATATTGCATTCTCTGGTTTTTGCATTTGCGTGCTATTTGACTGAGACCTAGCCAATGAATAATTCTATCAATCATAGCATTATTTTCCATTAGAATTTTTATTCACACATTTTTACAGCACCTACATTGTCCAATTATTAGAAATGCATTAGAAAAAAGATTAAATTAAACAATCAGTCATTGCTTTCATTAACCCTATAGCCATTATAAAGCCTACTTGTATTAATAGTAATACTAACCTCAAGCAGATCCTTTAGACTTAATAAGCGCTTTATTAGGACAACCATACTAATTCTGGATAGGATTTAATTTTGCTCTGAAAATGGCCTTAATTTTTCTTGCCATAAATTCCATGAGATATTTGAAACATTTCTTTAAGATTTTAGTCCATGTTCACATGGTTTTTCTGGTGCCCTCACCAGAAACTGTGGGTCTTCCATTTTAACACATTGCAAAGGTGGATTAAGATCCAGTGACTGAGAATACCTCTGAAGAACACTGAACACATTGTATTTTTGCTGGAAGTAGCCATTGGAAAATGGGTAAATTTACATACTCATCAGCAATGCTCAAAGAGGCCTTAAAAATGTATTTACATACTCAGTAAATGAAAAAATGACATACTCAGCAACAATGCTCAAATAGGCCTTGGCTTCCAAGCAATGGCGGATTGGTATTAACAGGCCCAAAGTGTGCCAAGTGAGCACTCTCTGCACCACCATTACACCGTCTCCACCAAAATGGGCTGCTGGCTGCTTAACTTTTTTTTGGTGAGCCTGTGACTAATTTAGCTTCAGCTGCCTGTTCTTGGCTGACAGAAGTAGAATTTGATGTCTTCTGCTCACCACAATTGTACACAGTGGTTATTGTGGTAAGCTACTGTAGCCTTTCTATCAGCTATAGCCAGTCTGGCTATTCTCTCTTGACCTCCCACCTCAATAAAGAATTTATGTCCATATCCCTGGAAGTGTTTCTTTATTGCACCATTCTGTAAGTAATCTCTACACACTGCTGCATGTGAAAATCCCTGGAGAGCAGTAGTTATGGGAATACTCACGCCAGTCTGTCTGGCACCTATAGTCAGCCACAGTCAAAATCACTAAGATTCTATTCTGATGGCTGATGCTGTCACTTACTGCATGATATACTGTACATACGAGTATGCTTGTATGAGGTGACGTGCACAGCCATGTTCAAAAGTTAGTCCCCCTTTATTTCGGTGTTAAACATAATAAAAATCACCTGATCATAGCATGTCACTTTTTTTTTACTGTGCAATTATTATTTTTTTAACAAAAATGAAGCAAAAAAAAAAAACATGTGGGCAATACATTAAAATAAAACATGTATAACGACCGCCGTTGATTATGAATATGATTTTGTAATCAATAATAATGATAAAGTTTTTTGTTTTTTTCGAGCTCTATTTTTTGGGGGTTGACAGCTGATTGCACACTCCAGTACACGCAATAAAAAAAAAATGACGGCACACAGAATTTTTGTTTTGCCGCAGGTGGATAATTTAACTTTCAATGGTGTGTGTTTGTTTTTTGGAGGGTTTTTTTGTTGTTGTTGCATGCAAAAATAAGGTTTCATTTTCTTATTGTTATAGTTCATTAATTTCATAAATGCAACACACTATTGTTGCATAAAAATAAAAATGATAAATGCAGTGTTATCTTCATTTTAGATGTCAAAAGGGTTTTGTGGCTCCCAATGTTTTCTTTTCTGTGGGAAACGGGTCCAAATGGCTTTTTGAGTGTTTAAGGTTGCCAACCCCTGGACTAGGCCATTCCCACACCTTGATTCTTTTATTTTTCATTCTGATGTAGCTTCACTGGTGTGCTTTGGATAATTGTCCTGTTACATGATTAAAAGGTGCCCAGTTTTTTTTGGCTGCAATACAAGCCCAAATCATTGTTTATGTTTCTGCTGAAATGCTGGCCAAACAATACCACTTTGGTCTCATCTGTCCACAGAACATTTTTCCAGAAGCCCTGTGATCTGTTTAGATGCAGTTCCAGTCAAGCGTCTGTGTTCTTTTTGGACAGAGACTTTCCAACCCTTCCAAACAAACTTGTTCAGTCTTCTTCAAATTGTGCTGTCTTGGAATTTAACATGTTACATGCTCACTGAGGCATCCAAGTGAGCATGTTGGCAACTACATAAAGCATGTCAGCAGACAGAAGCATGACATTCTCTACAATCTCATGGTAGACAGCAGTTTTGACTTTGGACTTGATAAAACACAGTGAACCAAACAGCAGCAAATAACATGGCACCTGAAATCATCACTTTATGTGAAAACTCTTCCAACAACTTGGAGTCTATGCCTCTCCATTCTTTCTTTAGATTATATGACCTTCATTTCTAAATGAATTGTAAAATTTCACCTGAAAAGAGATATTTGTTCCTTTTCCTTATCTCGGGTAAAATGCTTTTGATGGTGCCTCCGATTTATGAGTGGCTTGATACTAGGAATACAACAGTTGTAGCCTATTTCCTGAAGGTGTCTGTACTCCTCACCTTCTTAAGGCTGCAGTCGTCCCTGTTGCTTGTGCATCTTTTCCTACCACACTTTTCTCTACCAGTCAACTTTCCATAAACATGCTTCAAAAAGGCACCTTCTGTGTTTCACCTTGCTTGTGTGAAGTGTCAGACTAGAACAGGACACACATAGTGATCATCTTTCTGGTCTTTCCTAAGAAATACACAATGTTTATACTGTACAAATAGAAATTTACTCAAACTCAAAATTTAATATTTTAATATTTTGAAAAGTTGATTTTTGCATTTCATGAATTGTAAGTTGTAATCAAAATTCAAACAAAAAACGCTAGAAATAGTTCAATGTATTGTCCTGATTGGCACAGAAAGACACATAGTACCTACATGTGCAGAAGGGAGAGGGGTTTATATCCATGTGATAGCCTGCAGATGTCACATAAAAGGCTCTAAGTTTAAAATGGTTGTCATTAAAAATCCATTGTTCAGATAAGCTTGTTTTTCCGAGGTGTTATACAGTATCTATTGGGGGGCTTCAGCATGAATAAAGAGATGTGGTCAAGACTTTCAGCTTGAATTCAATGGGTTTGACAGAGGTGTGGCGTTAAACAGTCAGAAATTACAGGCATTTTCATACATACACATCCTTTTTGGAGGACTCTATGACTAATAAAGCAGATAAAAGGCCTGGAGTTTGTTCTGAATGCTACATTTGCATTTAGTAGCTGTTCACATGAACTCTCAACACAAAGTCCAAAGTGGTGTCTGTGCAAGTGAAGGAGGCCACTATAAAAAAATAAATAAATAAATAAACCCATCAGAGAGCAATGAGAACAACATGGCGAGTGGCCAGTACAAAAGGTTGGAACATTCTTAAAAAGAAGGAATTAACTGGCAAGCTCAGCAACAGCAAAAGACCATAGAAGAAAATTAAAGTGGACCAAAGAAGACACCTAAAGTAGCTGACACCGAATTCTGTCAACCCATTCACAACATCCAACCAAGTCAAGAACATTCTTGAGAAGGTAGGCATGTCGGCATTGTCAGAGAGTACTGGAGACAGCTTTCTGAAGTAAATACAAATGTATTATTTATGAGCCCCCAATATACACTCACCTAAAGGATTATTAGGAACACCATACTAATACGGTGTTTGACCCCCTTTTGCCTTCAGAACTGCCTTAATTCTACGTGGCATTGATTCAACAAGGTGCTGAAAGCATTCTTTAGAAACATTGGCCCATATTGATAGGACAGCATCTTGCAGTTGATGGAGATTTGTGGGATGCACATCCAGGGCACGAAGCTCCCGTTCCAGCACATCCCAAAGATGCTCTATTGGGTTGAGATCTGGTGACTGTGGGGGCCATTTTAGTACAGTGAACTCATTGTCATGTTCAAGAAACCAAAGCTTTGTGACATGGTGCATTATCCTGCTGGAAATAGCCATCAGAGGATGGGTACATGGTGGTCATAAAGGGATGGACATGGTCAGAAACAATGCTCAGGTAGGCCGTGGCATTTAAACGATGCCAAATTGGCACTAAGGGGCCTAAAGTGTGCCAAAAAAAGATCCCTCACACCATTGCACCACCACCACCAGCCTGCACAGTGATAACAAGGTATGATGGATCCATGTTCTCATTCTGTTTACACCAAAATCTGACTCTACCATTTGAATGTCTCAACAGAAATTGAGACTCATCAGACCAGGCTACATTTTTCCAGTCTTCAACTGTCCAATTTTGGTGAGCTGGTGCAAATTGTAGCCTCTTTTTGCTATTTGTAGTGGAGATGAGTGGTACCCGGTGGGGTCTTCTGCTGTTGTAGCCCATCCGCCTCAAGGTTGTGCGTGTTGTGGCTTCACAAATGCTTTGCTGCATACCTCGGTTGTAACGAGTGGTTATTTCAGTCCTCTGACCTCTAGCAGCAACAAGGCATTTTCGCACACAGGACTGCCGCATACTGGATGTTTTTCCCTTTTCACACCATTCTTTGTAAACCCTAGAAATGGTTGTGCGTGAAAATCCCAGTAACTGAGCAGATTGTGAAATACTCGGACTGGCCCGTCTGGCACCAACAACCATGCCACGCTCAAAATTGCTTAAATCACCTTTCTTTCCCATACTGACATTCAGTTTGGAGTTCAGGAGATTGTCTTGACCAGGAACACACCCCTAAATGCATTGAAGCAACTGCCATGTGATTGTTTGATTAGATAATTGCATTAATG
This sequence comes from Clarias macrocephalus, assembly GCA_011419295.1. Lineage (NCBI taxonomy): Eukaryota > Metazoa > Chordata > Actinopteri > Siluriformes > Clariidae > Clarias > Clarias macrocephalus. The sequence continues at coordinate 117,006 of JAAGKR010000147.1, forward strand.
CGGAATTTGACAGGTGTTCCTAATAATCCTTTAGGTGAGTGTAGGTGTGTAGGTCAGTGTGTGGTTGTAACTCCAATCCATCGATCCATCCATCTAGGAACCTCAGTTTTTCAACTAGGGACCATAGAGGCCAATGGTGACCATTGTATTTATTCCCATTTGCACGACTGTGGTAGGACTTCCGGTCAACATTCACATGTGCATTCACACACTACGGGCAATTTGGAAATGTTAATTAGTCTAATCTGCATGTCTTTCAACTGTAGGAGGAAACCGGACAACCCGGAAGGAAACCACCAAGTACGGGGAGAACATGCATGCATTTTGGCACTTTGTTCCTTTGCATAATACATTAAGGATAGCAGCTGTGATTGTAGCGCTGCACTCAAAAGAATGACAGGCATTCTTTGCTTTCCAAAAGAAATGGTTGTTTGAGAATAAATATTGCTGCATACACTACTTTGCCTATTTCAAAAAAGAGAATTGTGAACATTTGCTCATGGTTCAAATGTCATCCACTTGTTATATTTCTCTGTATTTGCAGGCAATCAGCATTTTTTCTAGGATGCACGCAGAAGAACAATAATCTAGATGAACAAATCCTTAAACAAGTTATACAGAGTATGTCCAGCCTTGAGTCACTGTAGGCCAGAGGCAGTTTCTAGGCAACCGTGCTTCATCTGTGCCAGTGCATCTAATATGACATCTTCCATCAGCAGCTGAATTCTCTGCTCACTTTTCCTTTTTTCTCAATATATTTTATGCCCCTCCCCTGTAAACTCACCCACCCACAGGCTCCCACACAGTGTACAGTTTTTTGGAATCAAATAATGAGTTGTGTAAGGCTGCTGAAATTTATATTTAGAATGCACAGAAGGTAAAAGGGTGCTTTCAAACTAACAGAAAATGATTTTCTTCTCTTTCACTTAACGCATGTGGTACAGTGATTGCTTAGTGGTTGTGGTTCTGTGCTAGTGTTTAAATGATTCAAATCATGGCATAAATCTGAATACACATGGCATAAATCTGAATACACATGTTTTTGTGCAGAAAGCCAATGTTAGGCACTTGAGCAAAGATCTTAATGCACTGAATTCTGCCTTTTAAATAAAAGGCATACATATAAACATGTTTAAATATTATAGTCCTGAATAGTGAGCATGCATATCTCGTATATAATTCAAATAGTATTTAAAGAGCAAGACATTTAACCGTTGCTTCATGTGGTGCATGTTGATTACTGAATGGAATTCAACTGTCACAATGCTGATAAATAATGTTGATTTTAGTCATAATTTTTCTTGTATTTTTAAGGAACGGCACGCTGACAGCCTCATTCAGAACCAGCAGTATCAGGTAATTTAACTGTTCACTTTAGAATATGACGGTTGACATAAATGTGCATCACAAAGCTAATTATATTCTTTGAAGGCTACTGTTTAAAATGTGCACTGAATGATGACAGATGCATCATTCAGGGTGCATTTTGAAAGCATTTTTGTAGTGTGCAAATACTCAATTCAATTTAATTTGTGTAGCAAATTTTAACTGTCACATAGTTTAATTATTATTCATTGGTGGTTCAGTGGTAGGTGTTTCACCTGCCATGCAAAAGGCCCAGGTTCGATTCCCAGTCACTGCCCAAACCCCAGCCACTGGATGCAGTGCCGGGCTAAGCCCAAGCCCGGCTAAACATTGCTGACCCCGACCCCTTGCCGGGAGCAGCCGAAAGACCAACAACAGCATAATCATCATAATAATAATAGTGTGTTATCTTGAAATTGTCCTTCCGTTTTAGCTATAATATAACTACTGTATGAAGGGAATTTTATGTTTATAGTAATTTCTTCATGCACCTTACAGCTCCTGATGACCACTAAGGCATGTGTCAATGACACGGTGCATCTGAACTGCTGACCATTAAACTGTCACCAACTATTTGCACTATTGATTATTGACTTACATATTAATAGTTAAACTTCAGATTCTTCCGTCAACTTGGTGATAAACTGTAGCCATCCTGTTCATTATCTTTTTTTTGGGCCATGCTCAGACGTTGACAGTGGAACCCCGGATTGAGAGTAACTGGGTTTGCAAGCGTTACGCAGAATGATTTTTTTTTATTTTTATAAACGAGCAAGTCTTGATAAATGAGTACCAAATATCATGTGGCACGTCTGCATGTCATTTTTTGATGCCAAGAGTAACGTGATCACAATTTAGCCAATGGTTTCTCCCTAAAGCATCTTTTATTTTGTGTTTGTATGCATCTGTGCTTGTGCGAGGGTGTGTGCGTGTGTGTGTGTGTGTTCATGCGGGGAGGGGTGTATGTCCTACACAGCAGCCCCTTCCCCCCCTTCCTCCTCCCCTCTCTCTGGTCTTAATCGCTGCAACTAAGATTCTTTTTCTAAGATTCATCTCCCGCTCGTACACGGTCACTACACAAAAAAAATACTTTACTATAATAGTGACCATGTCTGTGTGTAAAAAGTACACGTCCATGGATGTTGACTATGAGTGACACAGAAACAGCGTGGAGACAATTACCCATAATGCCTCCATGCGAGAGAGAAAAACCATTGGCTCGGTTGAGATCACGTGAAGCATGGCAGACAAAGCGGGTGCATACCACTCCTAATGCAAAACCTTGCTCGTTTATCAAAATTTATCTAATTTTAAAACACTGCAAAACACTCGCAGCCCAAGATACTTGCACCTCTAGCTAATGTACATTATAAAGATGCATCAAATTGCTATTCTCTCAATGAACTGGAAAATACTCAGATGCAAATTTGTACTCCTAATAACCACCACCCATCATAAAGAAGCTCCTACTGCTTCCTGTGCGGTCTAGAGTAACAATAACTATGGAAAAAATAAGGGATGTCCACAAAGTCAGGAAGTAGCAGGATAGCAACTTGTCCCTGCCTCAGAGTCTGTAACACAGTACCGGCACAGGGACCTGAACCCTATCCCAGGGATAGGGCGCAGGGTGCAGTACACCCTGGCTGTGATGGCAACATTTTATAGTGCACAAACACAAACTCGCATACCCAGTCACATACTATGGGCAATTTGGAATTAACTTACACTACTTGTTCTTGGACTGTTGGAGGAAACCAGAGTACCGACAGGAAACCCTGAAAAGCATGGGGAGGACACGCAAACTCCACACACAGGATAGACTGGAATCCCCAACTCTATATTATTTTTCAAAACATACATTCAACATCCAGGTCAGGTATCAGGTACACCTGCACATTACAAATATATGTAGTTTTCTAATCAGCCAACCATGTGGCAGCAACAATGTAAAAAATAAAAATAAACATGCAGATACATTCCTAGAGCTTTGAATAACGTTAGGATGAAGGTGTGACCTTTTTGAGGTCATCATTGAATGGATGTTGGTGTCATATCTTGATGTGATTTTCTTCTCACCAAGATTGTAGAGAAATAATTTGAGATCTGTTTTCTTGTCAGCTTAAACCAGTCCTCTACTCTATGCCCAAGGTGGGGTACCCCAAGGTAGACCCTCCACTCTCAGGAATCTGTGTGAGTTAAAAAACAGAATTCTGTCGTATGTGAAAATCCTGACACAAGAACATTTTCTGAAATACTCAAACCAGCTTCTCTGGTGCCAGCAATCATGCCACAGTTAAATTCACAGAGATCATAATTTTCCTTATTTTGATGTTTGTTGTGAAAGCTCTTTCCTGAAGCCCTTGACTTTATACATACTGCTGCCACATGATTAACTGTTTGGATATCTGTATAAAGGTGCAGGTGTACACATGTTCCTATTAAGTCAGTAAGTGACTGGTGATTATATGGTCTACATGCTTACCTTTACACACAATTGAGTGACCCAGTCTGCGAAAAGACTTTTTTTCCTTGGTTTGCTATATAAAATTATATGCACTGTATAATGACTGTATGTACTCCTGTTCAACATATCCCTATTGGTTCCTGACTTCAGGTGCAGTACCCTGAACATGAATCTTGAATGATAAATATTTTTCTGTGGACACTTGTTTTAGGAAGTGATTAAAAATCTGGTGAAGCGATATGTGGCAGCCATGATCCGCAGAACCAAAACTGACGAAGGGCTGACTGAAGAAAACTTCAAGGTGTGTTACTTGTTCATATGTTTTTATATAGAGTCAGCCCAAAAAAATCAATCAATAAATAAATGTACACACACTTTAGGGGGAAAAAACTTGTATACGTTTTTGTATAAAACTTATTTTAATACTAAATGTATTGCTAAATGTTACAGTATATGTTAACATATATGATTATATTATGATATTATATTAATATAATAGTAACTTACATCTTACATAAACTAATCATGAACATGAATGCTTTTAACTGGTCTTTTTTTGGCAAAGAATGATTGTATAACATGCATCTTTAATAGAAGAAACTCCCAATACCATGGTGTACAGAATTTTTTTTATTATTTTTGATCTGGTAAAAACAGACAGAGCACACCTAATATTCAGCAGAATGACCCATAGCAAGTTTCACCTAAAGCAGACGATTTTAGTAATAATCACCAAATTTCTGTTAGAACTTTGATTAGGGACTTGACCCCACTTCTTCACATAACTGGTAGTTTTCAATTAAATATTGGGTGATGGGTAATGCATGTAATGAAATAGGCTTGAAGGCTCATACTCATCAGTATTTATTTTATTTTTTTTTACATATTTTTGTCCCATATATGCAACATGTATCCATTTGACCATGTTAATATGAAAAAAGCCAAAATAAATGAAACACTGTACCATGTTCACCTTGTTTGAGCACAATCATTCTTTTCCATAAAAAGACCCATTCCTAAAAATTATTAAAGCAAATACTTCCATGAGTCTATAACTATTTGGCCTTCGTGTTCATGATGCGTGTATGTAAACTTCTAACAGGGTATACCTTTACCTCATGTTATGGTACAGTATAACTGTATAGGGCTTTAGCTGGAAGGAGTGTACAAATAAAGTCAATTCATAAACACAAGCCTCAGGCTTCAAGATTTGTTTACTCTATATGTAAAAGTGACAGAGACTTCCTCCACAATTGTTTTTGCAACCCTATAAGCTGGATTCCTTTTGATTACATTAGATAAATGAATATTTCCTGTAATTGAGTACTGTGCTTCATGTGGTTTGCTCTCCCGTTAATTTAATTTGCCTCTTCTCTATGGTCAATTAAGGAGCTCAAACAGGACATCTCAAGTTTCCGTTATGAGGTCCTGGACCTGCTGGGCAACCGCAAGCCACCACGCCGCACATACTCCTCAAGCAGTGAGGCCACACAACCTGAAGCTGAGCAAGATGATGAGGAAGACACACAGAAGAGGAACAGAGGAGCAAGGCATGGAAGACATGCACAGTCAAGTTCCATCTCCTTTGGCCAAGCAGACAAGAGAAAGCGTGATGGCCAGTTTACCGTTACAGCACTTTTCCGTTCTATGGCAGGTCTTGAGGATTTAGATGATGGGCCAAAAAGCAATGGGTTGAAGAAAAACAGGTGGTCCCCTTCATCATTCATGAGGACAAGTGGTCGCTTGCGGCACTTCCCACGCTCAAAGAAAAACTCGCTGCGCCGTTTGGGATCACTGTTTCGTCGTGTGAATGGACACATTGTTGAATCACACCTGAAGAGTCCTAAACAGCAACAAACCTTTAGCATTTCAGATGGAGTTTTGCAACCCCCAACATCTTGGCAGGAACCCCAAGCCCAGCCAGAGAACTGGCTTACAAGAAGCAGCATGCACTTGCACACGCTTGAAGGAGAATCTGGTGCAAGACACAAGAATCAAACACAGTCAGGGCCCCAGCAGGCAAATGACGCAGGCAACCTCCTGCTGAGGCCCCCTGGCCTACACTGTGCTTCCAGTCTGACTGCGTCCAGTTCCCTTTTGCTTTCGTCCAGTGAGGATCTGTGTCAGGGTTTGCCAGGGCCCTGTGAGAGCCTTGACTCCTCCTATTGGGAACAGGAGGACTCAATCACCACACAACTCTAAATGAGCAAGGCAGGCCTGCCATTACTATATTCATATTTCTATATAGGCAATGAACATCACTTGTACATATATTCGCTTTTATTACATCAACCTATAATTAGCAAATAAGTAGTCTTTAAATACTGTATTGAGAATGTCAATGATTCAGTTTCAGCAATATGGGAGCACATTTGAAACAATGACTCCTCTAATGCAATGCTTTCTTTTTGTTACAAGTACACACCAAACGTCATTTGCACACGTCCTTTAAAACGCTACATACAGCTATCAACACATTACTCATGTTATTTATTTAATAATGCTTCCCTGGCTTCTAAGATGTTGCAAGTGCATTTCTGAGCTTGACAAAAACTATCAATTCAACAATCTTAATGTTTGGAAAGGATGAAGAGCAATTAGTTACAAGGATAATGTAAAACTTTTCGATTTCTTGATAATCTGGCTATGTATTGGGCATTAGCAACAATGCCAACAGTGGCAACTTGCACTTATACAGATTTTCCCTTTGAACTTGTAAAAGTACAAACTGACACCAAGTTCAGAGACTTTCATCTTCCCTTATAGTCAAAGACCGTCAAATCAACATTATGCAGGAAAACGAGCAGATTAAACAAAAAAAAAAAAAACCCAAAGCCAAATGTCTGTTAGTTAAGAAACATGGAACCCTAGTGACACTTTGTGCTAAATGAGCAAGATTACTTTTTGAAAATAAGCACCTGAAAAATAATGACTTATGCATGTACTTCCTGTTTAGAAGAGAAGCGAGCATGTCTGATATGGATAAAAGTAGTTTGTCTCCTATGAATGGCTCTGAACTGCATCACATTTTAAGATCTAAGCTTTTGTAAATCCATAATAAACATAATGCTGTAAAGAGAGCAGATACTCTGAAAGAAGAAAAAAACATGTACATTAATTAGGCTTGTGAACTGTATTAAAAATAATATTTTTAATTTCTATATACAGTACATTACCTGGCCAAAAAGTTGCTTATTGGACTACCTTTAGCTTTGATTCTTGTGCACATTCACTATGGAATTGTTTTGACAAGCTTCTGCAATGTTATGCAACATATATTTCCATCCAGAGTTGCATTACTGTTAGGCCAAGATGATAGGAGAGCCCCACCATTCCCTAAAGTCTTCTCCAGGGTTAACCACAGGGGGGGGGGGGGGGGGGGGTAACAGGTTATACAGTGATAACCTGGTACTTGAGTAAATTCAAATAATCAGTTTTCAGAAAACAGAAAATCAATTTTCTGTTAATATTTAAACTATTAATCAGTTGAATTTAATTTTACTGCCACGTAATGATGTTGAGTGTAGACCTGTCCAATCCCAGATCATAACACTGCCTCCAGACGCTTGCACAGGGGGCACTATGCATGATGGGTGCATCGCTTAACGCACTTCCCTTCTTACCCTGATGCACCCATCGCTTTAGTATAGGGTCAATCAGGACTCAGTCAACATGACCTTTCCCATTGCTCCAATCTTTAAGCTCCCTAGCAACTCGAACCCTTTTCCTGATTAGGCTCACCAACAAGTGGTTCTCATGGACACAGCTGTTCAGTCCCAATCCTGAGAGTTATCATACATTGTGTGTGGAAATGCTCTAGCTTTCACTATTAAACATAGCTGTGATTTCTATGGTCCATTTCCATCCAATCAGTTTTTTCATTCTTTCTCAAAGTTAACAGGTCAGCACCATCTTTCCAGGTTATAATAATGCATTGAACAGTAACCCAACTCTAACAATTTCAGAAATATCCTTATTTGTCTTCTTTGATTGATGCAGGCCAATAACCTAAATCTTGGAATACTGGAATATATTTTCTATGACTACTGTATATATCCGTCAACATCTTTAAGAAATGAGTCTGCAGTTAGGGTTAAACGAATTGTCATAATAATCTAATCAAAGCATCTTAAGTATTTACCTTGCATTTATAAATCCACATGGGAACCTTTTTGGCCAGGCAATGTAGATGTTGCAATCATATTTTCAATAGTCTCTACACTGTTCTAGTTCAGTAATAATTTGATCTAATTTATGCCAATAAGTTGACCTAACTTCTTTTTTGAAGCTTTCAGTTTTGTACAAAATTATTTTTCTACACTTTGCATAGATAAAGGTTTTGTTATGCTCAGTTCGTCTTATGGCAAGGGTTTTGTTTAACTTGATTTACAGAAAATTAACTTTTTGAATTTCTACAATTTCCCACTATGAGACTGAAAGTTTGTATAGAAATGGGTTATAAAGTCAAAGCTAAGAAAAATGTAAATTAGGCAAGGCAAGATTGTTTAATACCAAATATAGTGTATCTGCAAAGTATTCACGTTGCTTCATTTTCTCCTCCACATCTTGCCGTTATAGCCTTATTTCGAAATGGATTAAATAATTTTTCTAAAAATTCTACAAACAATACCCCATAATGACACATACTGTGAAAGAAGTTTGTTTGAAATCTTCACAAAAAATTAACACAAGTATTCACAGCCTTTTCCATGACACTCAAAATTGAGTTCAGGTGCATCCTCTTTCCACTGATCGTGCTTGAGATGTTACTACAACTAGATTGGAGTCCACCAGTGGTAAATACAGACTCCAATCAAGTTGTAGAAACATCTCAAGGATGATGCAACTGAGCTCAATTTTGAGTGTCACGGCAAAGGCTGTAAATACTCATGTATATGTAATTTTAAAAAATATAAAAATTAATACATTTGAAAAGATTTCAAACAAACGTCTTTCACGTTATCATTATGGGGTATTGTTTAGAATTTTGAGAAAAATTATTAATTTAATCCATTTTGAAATAAGGCTGGAAAAATGTAGAAAAAGTGAAACGCTGTGAATACTTTCCAGATGCACTTTATAATTTGCATGGACAACATTAAAAAAATTCTTAGAATTGTTGATACAAATCAAAAATGTTCCAATTGTCAGTTTTCCACATTCTAATTCAGAAAATTGAAATATAATCATTTAAAACACAAAGAGATGCTTTTTTGTTCCTTTTTTTTTTTTAACTGCACATACAGACTATGGTGGGCCTCTACAATCTTTTAAATAATTTAAAGAATAATGATTCTCAGTAAAACAAATTGCTAAAGAATGCGAGGTGTAAATTAAAATGAATCGTTTATGATGCTCACCATCCACAGTTAAGAGCCTCAATAAATGTTCATATCAGAAGAGGAGGGAAAAAATACAATATTTATAACTTTAACCGTTTCATGGTTTATTGAGGGGAGGTGCATGGATTCCACGTTTCTGCAGGCTGCTGTCCATGGTGCTGATTTACATTCTGGCTTTTATTTATTCCAAACAAACAGCTATGTAATGTGTTGAGATTTTTAAATATTTTCATTTGACCAGTGATCCTTAAAAGCTTCAGAATAACCAGCAAAGATACACAAAAGGTAACAAGCAAATGGCTTTGCAATATACTGGGAAACTTAACTCTTTAATAAGAGAAACAGCAAACCAACATTTAACATTAATTCAAAACACAAACAAGTGCAAAAATGAGTGAACATGGCTTAAAGGTATAAATAAGGAAAAGTGTTATGTGACATAGTGATTCAGAATGGGATAGTGAAGAGTTACATACCAGGGGGCACAAACTGTGCAGGGGCCATAAAGTGTGCAGTGGGGGAAGAGGTGGTGATGACATGTGTGTGGGAGGAGGGACAATACTGGGTGTGGTGAAAGCGTGGATTCGGGATGGGCCCAGGAGTCCAGGGTGTAAGGTAGTGGTAGGTGGTGGAAAGCACAGGCATGTATGGCTCAAAGGATGAGTGCAAAGATGGCTGGCACTGCTCCTGCACCAAAGGAAAAAACGCAGTGCCCTGTGCTACCACAGTGGGTGACTCCACAGTCATGGCAGGGCCTGAAAATAAGGGTGAATGGTATAACAAATGGTATTGTCCAGAAATTCAAAAGTTTTCATACTGTACATCAATTTACTTTATTTGTTGATCAACCAGAAGTACTAAACACTGTTCAGTGGATTGAATTAAGGTATAATGAAAAAGGCCAATAGTCTTAGCATAGGCTACCTTTGAAGACTAAACTTATGTGGACCATGGTGGATTACACCCTGGGAAACACACTGAACCCTTTTTTGCATTACCGTTCCTTGTGTAGCATAACATTAAATGCTTTCAGACATTCATACTATATACCTTTAAACCCATCATGACGCCCTTACCCTGAAAGACTTTTATTTTGAGCAAGGGGAGGCGGATCTAGAAAGACTTAAATGACATGGTGGAAGATTAGGACAGACTGTGAGGAGTTCTATCCTTATGTACCAGCTGAGTGTATGGAGGTTTGTGAAGATGGTACTGGTATTGAGGTGCTGACCATTGCTGGGTGTCTCACCCTGAGTGGGTGGGCATGAACGGGCAGATTCCGTGTATGGCTGGGGCACCATGTGGTCTGGGCTTGCAGATGCACCAGGCCCTGGATAAGGCTGAAACTGGGGCTCCCCACAAGGCTGTGGGTACATCTGCTGAATGTGCACCATGGAGTGCCAGTAGGTCTGATGATAAGCCTGTGATTGTACACAAATTTTTAACTGGATATCAACATTCACAGGAGGACTGACTATTGTATTGCATCATTTCACCAACAGTCTATTGGTGTGATATAATTAGTCAATCAAGCCTGAAATATTCTGCAGATCTTTTCATTTCAATGAAATATTACAAATCATCATAAAGTGTTCATGCACACTATCCTTTTTCAAATAGGTCTACACCTACCTGCACACCCAAGTTGAAAAAGTATTGAAGAACTTTGCAATCTGTTGGGGGGAGAAAAAAAAACCCTCATTTGACATTTATGACAATTTTTTTTTTTATATTGGGAAACAACGGGTGAATTGCTTGTAGCTGCACTCCTCTGACCTCTAGGTAGATCACTGCCATTGGGGTCATAAGAGTAAGGTGGAGGTGGGGCCACAGTGACAGGTTCTCCCATTTCATTCACAAGCCACGGACATGCTGGAGGAAACAGCATGGAAATTACTGGAAACGGAAGAGTAGGTGATGTGTTTACTTTAACACCATGCCAGCTATTAGTGCTGGCTGAAAAGTTTATAATATTTTATAAATATTAGAGATGATAATTTCTCTCTTTTTAATTAGTATTAAGAAAAAAAAAGTAATAAAAAATTATATAAATACATGAACACATGGGTGTAGTTTAAATCAACATGTCTGATGTTAATTTGGGGTAAAATTTTGTTGCTAGAAAATACATAATTAAAATACCCTATCGATTTGTACCCTACTCTGATGACATTGAAAGCTGAAATGTCATAGTAATAAAATGTTCTCTAGAGCCAGAGTTCAAATGCAAGCTTTAAATACAAGACAAACATTCTCGAAACTATGCTTTTTTAAGTAGGGCCAGAAACCATATATAGTCAGTAAGTTGGCTAAAGATTAAAAACTCAAATCCAATTATTAATAACAAATGGAAATATTAACAAAGTACTACTTTGTACATCCATTTATAAAATGGTGAACCCGCACCATTATAAATGTTATGTGGTGAGCAAACCTGGCCTGCTGACTGCATGTAGGGGTGGTGGTTGTCCTGGGGTGATATTTGAAGCCTGCAGGTGATTTGGAGAGCTCTGAGAACTCACGCTTGAGGAAGTAGGAGAGGAGTTGGAGGTAAAAATGGCAGCTGGGGCAGAGTTGACTGGCTGAGAGGAAGAAATGACTGCCGATTTCACCACTACCTAAATCACCAAATGGCAAATAGATCACACCAAAATATCAACACCAAGCAAGTGATGTAGTAGCAAGTCGTGAAGTAAAGTGCAGTAGGTAAGTAAATGACAAGTACAACAAAAGTAAATAGCTTTCAAATTGCAAAACACACAGTTGCACTAAATATATGTATCCAGAAAACCTGTTGTGAGTAACTATAGGTAGCAACGCCCTCTTGTGGTGATCCAGCACGTGATCCACCTTCTTGAATCGTCTGTAAAGTACACAAATGAGTCATTTACATTTTTAAAAAGAGACCCCAGTTTATACAAGGTATTGGTCATCAACTTAAAGCTTTCACAATTTTTTGTTTGTTAAAAAAAAAAAAAAAAAAAAATTCAAAATCAGATTCACTATTGTGTCAAACAAAAACTACAAGTTTAAAAACAGCTAAAGAATTTTACAAATGTGTCTCAAATACAATTACGTGACAAAATACATGGCCTTAAACACATAATTCATACTTAATGTCTTTAAATTTGTAAGATGTAATTTATTATCAATTAAAAATTTATCAAATTAAAGATTATGCAGTACCAGATTAGCACTTGACTCAGCAGTGTAAACGGTTGGACGCTGAAATCCTGCATCTGCAAGCGAAGAGGTACGTACAATATTTCAATTCAAATTAAGATACAGCTGGTAGAAATCAGTGAGGCATATCAGATAAATTTACTAACCAGTAGCAGAAAATATATACTCCTCTGAGTATTCTCCTGTGAAAAAGGACAATTCCAGACAATTATTTATAATATTAGTTATTATATAGATATACAAAATGCGAGGCATGAAAGCAGACCACCATGGCCTCCAGTGGTGCTTCTCTCATCAGGATCCTCCTCGGATGATGTTATGGGCTGTTTGCCTGGTGGAATAGGGCTTGGGCCACGTGGTACCCAGTAAGTAGCAGCACCAGGAACCATGGTACTTGCAACAGCTTGTCCCTGCAACAAGATATTTCAAGAGATTTAACAGAAAGGGCAAATCATACAAGTTCTTCTGAGATCAGCAGTTATTCAGGCTAAAGCAACACCAACGGGAGAAAAAGCATTCTCATCTGCCTCCTCCATCTCATAGAATGTGATGCTCCCCTCCAAGTCCTCGGCATCCTCTCCAGACTCAGGAACAAAGCTAAACTGACACTCCTTATTTACGGATTGCATTTGACGCCTGCTTCTGCTGAACACACATATACGCAAAGTCATAGATATCCAACATTACAAAAAGAAAGATTTTACCATAATGGTCATGTATGCTTAATTTATTTTTTTAAAATCTAGATCTAATTATCTAGTCAATAGGTTTCCAACGCTGGTGCTTGAGTATCCCCGTCCTGTATAAACGCACATAGATCAGCTCTAACATTAAAAACTAATATTGTTTCTGCTCCCCTTGTGAACCTTCTGCATGGCAGGTGAGAGAAGTCTACTACTGAGCCATTAATGCCCTTTTGGCCATATAATAATATTCTCTTTTTAGTAACACCCATTTAATATTAATGCACTCAAATTATATCAATTTACCTTGAAAAAAGATAAGCGGCCATTTCACCTAACAGAAGAAATGCTAGAACTTTTTTTTTTTTGCCTCCAAACAATTTCTGAATGACCTAGACAGAGCGAACCTGTACATTAGCCTGTGCTGATCAAAAGATAAAGTGCCTGTTTGTGCACATAGGAATTTTAAGAAAGATTTGAGTAGCCATAGTTTTCATAGATGGTGGTGGAGGTGGCATGTTTCTTAATATTATGTAACTACATTTTATGCCGTTTTGACCAGTGAAATAGTTATTACAGACCTGTACTGATTTATGGAATCAAGGACAAACTGATTATTAAATTACATAGGAATATTAATAATTTCCGGGAACTTTATGATGGTCACACACAACATAGAATTTACAGGAAAATTTGTCTTTAAAGTGTGCTCCAGTGAATGACAAATTACGGGGATAAATGAATATTTAAATAAATGAATAAGCCACACGAACATTTTGCAGGCCAATTTTTTTCCTAAGAAAAACAAAGACTGGGCATAAATGTATGAGAAGATTGTAGGGCAGAAAAAGGCAGAATAGAATAAACAAACAGTAGAGGAGTAATTGACACATGCAACTGTCAAATATTTGAGGAGCAAATGACTTGCTTTGTATTAGAGAAGGTAGCATAGGGTACAGTAGCTGTAACCTTTTTCAATACTGTATTTTTCAGTTATGAGTAGTGTTTTCCAATGTTTGGTTTCAAAATATTTCTACTTACCGGGACTTAAATGAATAATTGTCAAAACTCTGGTAACATCGTTTACTAGGGCTGGCATAGTAGGCCATCTCAGGTCCAATAAAATGGTGTCTATTCAAGAAACGTGCTGAGCTTCTGAGAAGAACAGGATAAGCAATGAGAGTAAAAAAATACAAATAAAAGGCGGTAGCATACAGAAAAAAGTGTGACATTTTTTTAATTGTCTAAACTACTTTCAGAGACTAGAACTACCCAAGTAATACCCTCTTTAACTAGCTTTTGTAACTACAAGAGCATTAAAAAACTGATTTTCTAACCTGGATGGACCATATCCACGTTGTAATCTTGGAGAGTGTTGGCGATAGTGCTCATAGGCCACACCCGTTTGAGATGAAGCATGGCCTTGTACTCCTGGACCACGCACAGGTGGCAGGTTTCCTGGGCAAGGTTGTAGACGTGGAGGGAGGCCAGCTTGAGGACGGGCATAAGACATGGTCAACAATACCTCTTTACCTCGGGACTTCTTGAGAAATCTGCGCCTCACACACAGCTCAGGGTCTGGACCATACAAACATTTATAATACATTAGTGAAAGAAAAAGAAAACCTCATTTCTTACAAGAATCTTATTCAAAAGGATTATAGAGAACTAAAATTACTACTCATCTTACTCATCTGAAATCAAATAAATGTACTATGAAAATTCCACCTTATACAACATTGTGTTCTATATTGTGCATAGAAAAGAAGTCACCCAGGTCTCCTGTGTACTGTTCAGCATTGTTGTAGGAATTGCTCTTCCTGCTTGGTGTAATATTCCATGCTGGAACAGGATTCACTGGCTTCAGATTAGTCAAGGACACCAAATGTCTAAAACACAGATGATGACACTAAGGTACATGTTATCAGAAAATTTTTTGTTTGATACTGAAAAATGTAAAAAACATAAAACACCTGTGCATGTTCATGTAACTCACTTTTCACCTAGCTCTTCTATGAACACAGTCACAGCACTGGGATGATTCCCTACCTCCTGGATGAAAGCATTGTAGTACTTCCCCTTAGGATCCAAACGTACCTATGCAACCACACAAACATGTTAAGTAAATTGTGGGGCCAAAAGTTTGAGGACACCCAACCATCATTCCTCATACATGATTTTCTGATCATCTCCCTCCCGGTTTGATCCCAAGCTGTTGTTATAATGACTATAACTTTCCCTCTTTCACTGCCTTTTTTACTAAAATTTTGAGCTTGACAAATGTAGTGGGAGTCGGGCTATATGCAGGGCTCTCATTTTTTTTCCCCTCTAAAATATTTGCAAACCATGTTAATAAAAACACGTTTTGGGTAGGTCACTTTTTTAATGAATGGAAACTAATGCTACAGGACACAAACAGATCCTATACAATTCTGAGTTTCAACTCTGTTAGACCAATTTAGGGAAGGTCCATGTATGGGTGTTATGGTCAGATGTCCACAGGCATTTGGCCACATATTGTAAAAAATAAATAAATAAACAAAACCTTTTCCCAGACAGTCATACCTGACACTTGTCCCCCAAGAAATACTGTCTACCAGCAAACACCATATAATCAGTCTTCTGGAGTTCTGCAACACCAAATTACCATCATACATTTAAGATTGAGGGCAATATCTACATTTTACACACAATCACTCCTAACTGTTCAGCCTCCGTTTTAACCAATTGCGCACATGCTTCCAAGTGGCACAACAAACTGTAAATTGCCCTGTCGTTTGATGATCATGAGGGAATGACAAACACACAAACAGTACATACATATACATACACACACTATATATAGCCAAGCGCTCTCAGGAGGAAGGGGCACTCATGGGATGCACCTGACCAAAAAAAAAAAAAAAAAAATCTTGGGTTTGCACTTTACTCCAACCTCCTAACTTTGCGAAAATAGCAGTTCAAGAAGCATGTCTTGGAGAAAGCATGTGATATCGGTCATCTACGATGTTAAATTTTCAGTTGGATTGCATTTGTAATAATAATAATAATAATAATAATAATAATAATAATAATAATATTAAGCCAGACATTACAGCACAAGGCCCTGTAAAGCCATACAATTTAGGTTTTTTTTTCCATTTTAGGTTACCCTTCTGGCACCAGGGCAGGTTGGGCCCCTTGTGGCATGGGTTTGTAGGGCCTCTGGGTTTATGCTGTGGTTTCTGACACCAGGACACTGCCATTGAATCCTTTAAAGTACTGTGGTTTGCAGGGTGGGGCCTCCATGGATTAGACTTCTTTGTCTGGGGCATTCCTACTGGGTCCACGCACAGTGAGCTGTGGTGCACTAGGTGTTCTGGTGGTTCCTTTGTATAGCTCTTAGCACTGACACCGACACTGTGCTAGGAACACCGACACTGCTGCACAAGCAAACGGGGCTGACTGTTAGCTTAAGAAGACAAAACTAATTTAAGGACTTGGGAGAACTTCACAAGAAGTGGAGTGAGACTGGAGTCAGTGCATCAAGAGCCACACCACACAGACATCTTCAGGAAAATGGATAAAACTGTTTCAGGAGAAGCTTGATACTAGGAATGCAAAAGAGGCTATATGCCACATTGGTGCAGTAATTCTATAGGATCCCCAAACAAATATGGAGTACATAAATGAACAATTTGTAGAAGTTGGGCACTGATGTATTGTAAATGCTTTTTGACTGCTCTTAGGAAATATTCTAATAAACTGTAAAAATCTAAAATTAGACACTGTGATAATCATCCACAATGCATACACACCTTTAGAAGGAAACCAGGAATAAAAGATAAAGCAAATTTAACATGTGGATTAAAAGCTCACCTTTACGGCTGTCGTGCCACACATCAAACTCCACATTGCGGTACAACTCTGGCTCTAGCGCTTTCAGTACCTTGTAGGGAAGAACAAGCCTGGTTGGGCCATCTGTAACCTAAGAAAAGGTCTCGAATTGTAAATTTGTTTCCAATCACACCAATATACATCATTTTATTTGAGGGTAGGACACTTTGGATTCTATAACCTTTTGGTCTTCAGTTCCAGTTTTAGCTTTTTCCTCAGAGCGGTTGTGACCACTTAGCTCCCATTCCTCCCTATTAATGTAAAGCATACTGATATCAAAATGTATAACAATTAAGACAACCAGTTTGACAGAACAGAAACCATGAATTAGACCTTGTATGAACAACCCAGAGATAACAATGACAAGGAAAGAAATTAGAAAATTAATTTAGGTGTGAAAACAAAACATGTATATAGAGACCTGAGAGCACTGTCCTCAAGTGGATCATAACCAGCATCCTCACTACACCCAGAGAGACTGTTTCTGTAGCGCCTCCCTCCTCCTCTGAACCCATCCAGTGCCATATGAAGGTCCTCCTCTTCAATGCCCAGAACATGGATGTACAGCAACTCGTATAGCAGGGCTTTAAACATAAAAAGGAAAAGATCCAACCATTTTCCTTATGATAATATTATTAGCATATATTAGGATATTTTGCTATTGTGGGAAAATATAAAAAGCATAAAAAAATGTAGACTTGCATTTAACAGGCTAGCACTTTTGGAGACCATTTAATTTGAAGGTTTATGCAGAACTCACACTGGCATATTGCTGCATTTACTGGGTAGGTCCTTGGGTACACGATGTCATAGTGGCCATTATTTGAGCAACAGAGCAAAATCTGTAATACAGCACTGTTTAAATGTACATAAAATTATACAAAATACAGCAAAAGGAAGAAAAAAAAAAGACAGCACCCTGTATAGGAGTGCAGTGGTGAAGCTGGAATAAAAATAATGTTTGGAGCATAGAAACGAAATAGGAAAATATGATCTACACCAACAAGCCATAACATTAACGCTACCTGCCTAATATGGAGTAGGATCCACCCCCCTCCCCTTGTGCTATCCAACATCTCTACCCTGTTTAGCCATGGACTACACAACACCTCTGAAGATGTGCTGTGGTATCTGATATGATTACCCTGAGAGTACCCTTTTACTGTTTCATTGTTCAGTTCTTTAGTTCTCTTTATTCCATTCTAAGAAAGCCCTGCCAGTTTACAGATGCTCTGACCCAGTATCATCACAATTTGTCTATTGCCAAAGTTTCTCCAATCCTTGTGCTTTGGCCATTTGTCCTGTTTAACACATCACCTTAGTGAACTGATTGTTCACTTGCTACCTAATATATCCCATACCTTGACACGTTTTACTGTAACAAGATAATAAGTTGAATTTACTTCATATTGTCAGTGGTTGTCATGTCATGGTTTCTCAGTGTATACAATAAATTTTCAATATTGTGATAAATGCTAACCCTGCCACACCCCCTCCCAACCCACAACCACCCCATCAATTCTTGGTCCAACCCTTGGTGCAACAATTGCAGACAAATCTTCATAGCACTTTATTTTATGGCTTAAAAAAAATTAAAGTGCAAATTTACTCCTCTTTCCAACAAAGTAAATAAATTTCATACACCAAGCCGTACTGACTGCTCATGACTCACCTTAGCAAAGTTCTCCTCTCCAATCTCGGTTGGCGACTTCCCAGGGTACCTATAAATGATGAAGTGCCGCCTGCACCAAACACCATGTTTACATCACAATATAAACACAAATTTACTTCTATGAACGTGATTTACCATGAGTGTTCTAGTTTCTTACATGGTATAATCACAGTAAAAGGATGAATCAATTATATTTACTTTGGAAATTGTATTTCAATAATGATTTCCCAGTGAAATATTGATTTTAATCTGTATAGAAACTAGAAAGTGACACACTTGTTCTGTTAAATGTTAAAAATTAACACTACAGCAAAAGGAGCAACTCGACCTTAAAGAATAACCCACCTGTAAAGCAGAGACAAAGCCTTAATCTCCACTTGCCCCACAGTTTCCTAAAAGTAAAATGAAACGGCACATCAAATTTTACAGAAACTCAGCAACTGCAGAATGTCAACACTGAAAAGTTCCAGGTGAGACATTATACCTTAAAAATCCCAATTTTTGCCATAACATGAAACTGGAGGGTGCAACAAAAGTAATTGTTGCTGCAAAAAGCTATAATTATAAAGTTACAGGTAAGACATGTGACATGTTGAGTCACCTTTTAAGAGAAAATGATTCTCATTTAATGGGAGGACAACATGCTTTAGTCATGTCCATCCTCCAGTCCCAAAGTTATGGTGAGATCAATCAAATGTCTTAAAGAAGGAAATTCACGAAACTGTACTGGTACCTAGACTTTCACAACTGCAGCTAATGAATTTATGCCCTAGTTTGTTTGTTCTGGTTCAAATCACTTAAGTTTGTAAACCTATTCATAGAATTTTCCTCTTGGTTTGGTTCCTTTTCACACAAATAAATCCAAGAGTACAAAAACATGTTGCTTCATGTGTATTGGTCTTGTACTGTATGTAGAGTTGTATGCCGTGGGAACAAAAGAAAAAATAAAAGGAAATTCATGAAGACCTTGTGTTGTGGACAATGCATCTGTGACATGGTAGAAAGAAATTTAGGATAAAGGTTAACCTATCCAAGTTGGTCGTTGCAGTGGTAATGGTTTATTACATTGCTTGCATTTATCATTTTGGCCAAAACAAATTGGAAATGATTACAGCTTGAAATCATTGTGTTGATTCACTGGAACTGCTGTCCAGGCAAATCAAGACAATAGAGAAAATGAACCAGTTTTGTTTCCATATGCTTTATCACAAGGAGAACACCAGATTTGCATAAAGACCACCTCTTTTTGGAGGTCCCGTTTTGTGCAATTACTGTGTTCATACCAAACAAAACTATCAGCACCAACTGGGAAAATAAACCAAAGTTTGAGGTAAACAGAATAAAGTCTGCAGGATGAAAACAGGCAAGACTTTTTTTTTTTTTTTTTTTTTACACTTTGTACAGTTACGCTGCGTTTCAAACAGTTCAAATGGAATGACTTGTTTAAAATGGAGCATGGTGTTTAAAAAAAAAAAAAAACTGCCTCCTGCTCACATTTAAGGGTCTTCATCAAACAATATCCCAGAAAATTAGGCATTTTGTCCACTGTGTGGTTCTAGCATAAGTCTAGTGTATTTTGTTGGTATGCAAAATATAAAAAAAGTATAAACTCCAGTCATGGAGATCCAGTGTGCAGCACAGTTTGTAATTCACCAACCCCTAAACACACCCATTAACCCTAGTAATTAACAGATTATCTAAATCAGCTGTGTAAGAGCAGAAGAATCACAGAACTGTGCTGGACACCGTGTTATCAGACAGTGCTTCCACCATAAAACAATATGCAGCATTTAAACAGCCTATTTTTAAATAAAACATGCGTCTTGCATTAAGCGACATAAAGGATGAAGACATGGGCAAAAGTGAAGTGGTGCAAATTTCTTTATCCATCTCATTTTACAGATGAGGCCCTGTTCAACTCGCAGGCACTGACCTTGGGGTCGTCCAAACGCTCCAAATACTTCTCAAAAGACCCTTCAACAAACTGAAAAACAAAAAAGCCACAACTTTATGAAACAAATACGCGGCTTTATTCGTAAAGGACCACGCAAAATAAAAGATAAAAATGTCAGTTAACTCACAGGTTCGAAGATGCATTTATTCGCCCTCATGAAGTTGACGCAGTCTTTTCTTACTTTATGATGGTAATTCTGAGAGAAATATAGCTATCAAAACGAACAAACAAGAAGAAAAGGCATTTCAATTACAATATTATATAAGCCACCAAATCAACCTAGTTTCTTAGTCAGAAATATCGCTTTAACTACAAAAACTCCGTAGTTTTTTTTAACGCGTACTGAAGTCAAACACTTTACCTGCTCAGAAACAGCTCGGAATAAACATGACGCGTCCCGAGCCATCATTTTTCGGTACAACCCGAGACTGGCTAGGTACTCGTCCATGTTTACGAAATACTTCTTCAACGCTTTCTGCATCGCAAAGAAACCCGTATTCGAGAGAGAACGCAAAGCACACCTAGCTTCATAACTCTTCACGTCGGTCACCAGGGGGAAAAGGTCGCAGGTTTTTTTTTTTTTTTTTTCCGGATTTCGAAAAAAAAAAAAAGGTGTTCCCAATGAGCACTAATTAAACTTCTAGTATCAGTCCCGTGCTGAACCGACCGCTTGTGTAAGCGCTTTCCACTCAGTATTTAACTGCCTGAGGATTTGTGTGGAGGGTTTTGATATGAGATGGAACAACCTCTTGGGTTAAATAAAGTTTCTATTGGATTCCCAACAGCGGGTAAGTGAGCATGCGCACCAGTATTTCCTTTTCGCACAGACCCCTTTTAGGTTATTAGTATTACTATGGTATTATTAATGATAGGGAAAATGTGCTACCTGAAACGCAAGCAAAGGAAAAACCGCATACCGCGTTGTATACAACACCTTTGATTAATTTACGTAATTGCATGCATGAATACATTTGCATCTCAAACAGTAAGTTCAATGCAATTGCACTAGAATTGGCCCCCAACCTGGCAAATTACATTTCAGTGGTCCATAGATTATGAAGTAAAATCAGCTAAGAATGTCTTCTATTAAACCTTTACCAAAATGGCCTAAGGTTTCCTTAAGTTGATAAAGTTACTATCAAGGAAAGGTTCTGGCTTAGCAAGAAGTAAGGGACAAATTTGATACCTATACATTTGCATAACAGGGTAGACTGAACCACCAAAGATGGCATCATTACACTCACTCACCATCTGTACCGCTTTATCCTGTATTCAGGGTTGCTGGAGGCCTGGAGCCGATCCCAGGAGACTTGGGGCACGAGGCATAGTACACCCTGAACAGTGTGCCAATCCATCACAGGGCACATACTCATACACACACTATGGGCAATTTAGAAACACCAGTTAGCCTAATCTTGTTGTCTTTGGACTGTGGGAGGAAACTGGAGTACCCAGTGGAAACCCACCAAGCATGTGGCGAGCAGGTTAACTCCATGCACACACAGATGGGAATGAAACCCAGACTCTGGAGGTGCAAAGCGACAGTACTAACCACTACACCATTTACATACAAATGCTGTTATATGCCAGACCTCTCTCTCACAACCTAACATATTACTGGCTATGATGCAAAAATTTAAGATCACTTCATAAACAGTGCCTTTTTTTTGCATCGTCAGAGTGCCTTAGTGTGAGTCCCACTTTTGGTCTGTGTGCATGAGTTTGCATGATCTCCTCGTGTTTGGTGGGTTTTCTCTGAGTAATACAGTTTCCTCCCACAGTCCAAAGACATGCAGATTAGGCGTTCCCAAATTTGCAGTAGTTTGTGAAAGAGCATATGAGTGTGTGTATGCGGGTGCCCTGCAATGGATTGTCACCCCATTCAGCGTGTAGCCCACCGCCTGCCCTAAGACTCCTGGGATCGGGTCCAGGCCCTGTATACAGGATAAAGCGGTATAGACGATGAGTGAGTGCCTTCTTTGCTAAAACAATATTTGTATAAATACTAATTGTGGCTATTGTGTATTCTCTCCTCTGCTTTTAACTCTATACACGAAAAAATTATTTACGTCTAAGCTGAAATGTCTAAATGTCTAAATGTTCTGCTGGGAAATCTTTGGTCCTGTCAGTTACTGTATGTGGATGTTACTTTAAACATTGTAAACATTGTTACCGACTAAATACACCCCTTCATGGAAAGAGTATTCCCTGATAACAGTGGCCTCTTTTAGGAGGATAATGCACCCTGCCACACAGCAGAAATGTCTCAGGAATGGTTTAAGGAATGTCACAGTGTTCAAAATGTTAACTTAATTTCCCAGATCTCATCTGATCTGTGGGATGTGCTGGAAAAACAAATGTGTTCCAGGGTGGACCCGCTTTAGAACATACAGAATTTAAAGGCTCCAATACTAACTTCTTAGCACCAGATAGCACGTTTTCAAAGGTCTTGTGGAGTCCGTGCTTTGATGGATCAGAGCTGTTTTGGCAGCTGAAGGGGAACCTACAAAATATTAGACAGGGGGTTTTAACGTTATAGCTGATTGGTGAATTTAAAGCGAAAAAAAAAAAAAAAAAAGACCACTCACATGGTGCAAGCAAGCAGATCAGAGCTTCATTCTATGGTTCTACCATTCAAAACATTTCTCTTATGCTGCAACAATTTTTATGTTCACGGCATATTGGCAGACGCCCTCTGGGTTATATTTTGCTCAAAGGCCAAAAAGTGCCATTATAATATTGTTGGGGTTTGAACCTGGGACCTTGCAATGAGGAATCCAATACCATATCCACTGCGCTACTCCTGGTCATATTCTTGATATAGCAACTTGTCCAGGCAACACAAATCTGAGGTTTTCAGGTTGTTAAAATGGCAGACATTCAAGCTGTATAATCAGTTTCTGAATGACAAATACTTAACTCTGAAATTAGATAGGAAAATTGTTAACAATAGGTCATCCATTTCAGAGAACATATTTTTACCATCAGGAGAAAGGTATAGAGTGCCTAAACACAACCAGAGAAAATCTAAATTCACCCTTTATCAAGTCAGAAGTTGAGCAGATTAACTAGTCAGCATGGAGAGAAAATGCAAACTCCACACACACAGACCAAGGCCCGGGCAGGACTTGAATCCCTGACACTCGAGGTGCTTAAGCTTTTAATAATTTAAAAAACGAAGCGTGTTTCTAAAACAACCAGTTCATAGATGTGACTTAAAAAATGTATACCAATTCTTGCAATTCTTGCAATGACTGTTTTTACACTCACCTGGGTGTATTCTCAACCAAATTGCAAACATTCATTTATTTTCATTCTTTTTCTATACCGCTTATCCTAGATATAGGGTCATTTGGCCCTGGAGCCTATCCCAGGAGACTTGGGGCACAAGGCAGGGTACATCCTGGACAGTGTGGCATTTCTGCGCTGGGTACGCACATATACACACACACACGTACACATACTGTACTATGGACCACTTGGGGATGCCAGTAAACCTACCCTGCTGGACCCGTATGAGGAGATCCTCCAGGCAGCGGGGAGAACATGCAAATTTCATGCACACAAACCCGATATAGGAATTGAACCCTTGACCCTAGAGGTGTGAAGTCTCAGTGCCACAGCAAATTGCGAACAGTATGGTTTTTTCCTGGTATGTAATTTCAAGAGCTCAATTATTAAATATACTGCTTATGCTAGGGCACAAGGCAGAGTACACCTTGGAAAGTGTGACAGTGTCTTGTCAGATGCCCTCTGGGTTAAAACCAGAAACATCATCATTATGTGATGCAAGCATTCTGTGGAAGAAATTTCTGCTTCTTCCTATTCACTGGTGAATTCACTTGTTTTAGCCATTTTTGGCCAGTGTTGGAAACACCGGCCACAGAAAATAAGTGCATTGTGGAAAATTAGAATATGGTGAAAGTTAAGTGAAAAGTTAATTTCTTTCATAATTTAATTTAAATCTAAATTCCAGTATCTCAAAATATTATTATATTACTAAGATCAATCAAAAAAGAACTTACAATACATAAATGTCTAACTTTGGGGACAAAAAGGAAATTTGTACACTTAGTTACTTGGTCATGGCTCCTTTAGCATGAATTACTGCATCAGTGCCGCATGGCATGGAGGCGATCAGCCTGTGGCACTGCTAAGGCATTATTGAAGTGCAGGTTGCCTTGATAAGCAGCCTTCATCTCCTTTGTATTGTTTAGTCTGGTGTTTCTCATCTTATTCTTGACAATACCTCATAATGGCCTCACAAGTCAGGCAATTTGGCTGGCCAGTCAAACACAGTAATATGGGAAGGTGATAAGTCAGTTTACAGTGTAAAGTGCTTTAAATTCTCCTGCTAGATTGCTGGGATGGCACACCCAATCATCATCGACTGTGGAACCTTCACACTGGACTTCTCCACTCTTCCTCCAGACTCTGGGATCTTGATTTCCAAATTAAACACAAAATTGATGTTAATGAAAAGGGGAATTTTTGACCGCAAAGCCACTGTGAGCGGTTTTTTTTACATTCCCTAGGTACGATGCTTCTGATGATGTCTTTCGTTCAGGAGTGGCTTGATACTAGGAGTACAACAGTTGTAGTCCTTTTCCTAAATACTGTCTGATCTAGTGACTCTTGATACAGATTCCAGTCAATCATTTTATATCATATGTATGGTTGTGTGTGATGAATAAAATAAAAATTTTAATTGATTTATTGACTCTAATACAATGCAAAAGTAAAGAGCAGTTATTATCTGCTTCTTTTTTTTTTTAAATAAAATATTTTTTCAAA
Organism: Clarias macrocephalus; assembly: GCA_011419295.1. Lineage (NCBI taxonomy): Eukaryota > Metazoa > Chordata > Actinopteri > Siluriformes > Clariidae > Clarias > Clarias macrocephalus. Next base: position 142,339 of record JAAGKR010000147.1, read on the forward strand.
CATTTTAAGGATGCGCTCAAATGAAGGTATTTAAAAGTGTACTGCAACCAGCCGCTAGAGGGCATCAAAGGCATTTTGGCTTCACTTTTTACTCCCTGTTAGGATGTTCACGGTTTACTCACACTCTCTTGGTCTTTACAAGGGACATTAGACAGGCATGTGAGCTTGCAAAATTATTATATTCAGTATGTACTGATTGTTTTTTAAGCTTCACTGTTATTCTGCTAATGTACATTTTATTTATGTTCATATGTTTATGGTATATTTGTCATTTTGTTTATATAGGGTGAGAGTGTATTGGACGTGGGGTTTGTGAGGAAAAAGTTTAATCATGTCTGCACTTTTTTTTGTAAAAAAAAAAAAAATACTGCTGAATGCCTGATGTGTAAGACATGTTGTCAAAAATACATAAAAATGGCTCAAAATAAACGGGACCGAGTCCATTCTCAATATAACCCGAGGTATGTTTTATGACTTAAAAAACAGAGCCTTACATAACTCCATGTGCTTATTACAAAAGAAATTTGAATTTCCTAAATAAAACTGCTGATAGTTGACTTCCAGAGTAGACCTCTGACTGTTGTTTACAGTAGATGGTGCTATAATGCAAATAATGCAGTAAGCCCAAAGAATTTTATGCTTATATGATAAGCATAAAATGATGATTTAATATTATTTTCATTTGTTTGTTTTGAATAGCTACTAGAATATCTAGTATTTGTAAATACTGTGAGAGGAGAAATGGCCATATTTGCTCTGGGCTTTCACAAATGGACTCTTTATGTTCAGTATGGTATTCGTCATATTTATTGATGGTAAGCTATCTTATAAAAACTAATTTTCAGTTCAGCTACATCTCCTGAATTATGCTATGTTGATATTAAACTCACAAATCATGCAACCCTAATAGCGATTGCAATTGCCTGCTTTAATAATTGATGCGGTATACAGTAATTAATAAAAACATACACACTAATATGATTACCATGTTACACTGCTTAGATTGAAATAAATGCAGGACACCCATCACAACTTTTATTGCCCATATTATATTTTTGACATTAAACATCAAGTAACTGCATGATTTTTACATATATTTTTAAGAACTGACATGTTAAAAAGTAAATTTAGTCCAATGACTGATCAAGCCTAGTAAGTAAGGCATGCGTCCATAGAGGCTCATCAACTTGTGAAATAAGGTAAACTAACAGAAAGAGCTAATTAAATTCTCCTTCAGTGAAGCGATTTGTTTTAGATCTACATATTCTACTTTATTGACCTCATATGAATTTCATATACCTTACTAATTAGGGCTTCAGGCAGGCAGGGCTTTAAGGATCAAACACTAATTAGGAAATTAAGAAAGGCATGATCAGAAGTAAATGTGTGTTCTTATGTCCCTTTGAACTAGTGTGTTCACTAACAAAATAACTGCCTGTGAAGAATTAGAAATTGTGTTTTACACTGTAAGTATAGATATTGTCGCACTGTTATCCACAGGGTTTAAGTAGCCTTTAGATTGAACATCAGTTTTGCCATTAAAAAAAATGCATTTCTTAAGAGGTTTTTGAAAGATCAGATACATGTTGTGACTAAATAGTATTTTTTATATATATATATATTTGAAATTATAAAACAGGTAAATTAATATTTAAAACAACAACAATAATATAACAGGTTATACAGTAAATGTATTAAATATAACACTGGTGCAGCGGGTAGAATTACTGATTCAAGGCTTTAGGGTCCTCAGGTAGATTATATGGACCTGAACTCTGTGTGGAGACTTGCATGTTCATCTCGCATAAATATGCCAGTAGGTGGACTGGCAACAATAAATTTCCCTTATTTGTTTATGGTGCTATTAACTGAATGAAATCTCATTCAGATTATATTCACACCCCATGCCCTTCCTAGTGTTCCTCAGATAATCTCAGCATAGGACTCATGTTTAACTGAGGAGGATATAGTGATTAGTTAAGATGAATGAATAAACAATTAAATAGAAAATAACATTTTAATGATTTGTTTCAGACATTGTGTTAATTGCAAAACACTGCAGTTTAACATTTCAAAGTGATTCAATTTGCCGTTTTGATTGAGAGGATACATAAACTGCTATAATTAAAAAGTGTTTACTAATAATGAGATGAATGTCTCTCGTTTGATCTCACATAATGAAAAGGCAAAACATATAATTATGTTAAGACTAATAGAGATGTTTTTTTTTTTTTTCCAGGGGCCTCAAACATCTTGTTTCCAGATGTTCATTAATAGAAAAAGTGTTTAAGACTCGCTTCCTTTAGCAGGATGCGGGATCTATCAGGCAAGGCAGCAGTGATGAGAAACAAAGTATTATCGAATAAGGCCTTGTAGCACTTGTGCTACAGTATAATGCAAAAGAGCCCATTGGTCTTAGAAAATACCAGGTGTCATCGATTTTCATGTTTTACTTTGTTTATATTTATGCTTGTTTGTATAGGTAAATAATTAAAACCCTGATTAAATACACAACATATACTGTGTGGAAATGTATTGAATGACCAAAGAAGGCATACATTTTCAGAAACACATCATATTTCACATGTCAAAAATATTTTTGGTAACATTTTGCCTGTGATATTTTTAGAGCAACACAATGTAAATTTCTGGTATTCTAAATAAAATAATAAATCATTTAATTTTTTGAAAGCACTGCAATGGTGTAATGTTCGATATTTGTCTAAAAGGTCTTCATTACTGCGAATCACTGTAAACTGGTGTGTTTTCCCCCACCCTCTTCTTCACCTAATGGAAAGTGAAACACTCTAGTACCCAATCCTTTTAATGAAAATACTGCATTAATTTTATTTTGAGATGTGTCATTGTAATTCAGGTGATGGTTTTTAATCTTCAAATTGCCTCCACACAAGCCATTTCAAAAATATTTGGCAGCAGCCCATCTTCCCCTTCCACCATTTTACTGAATGCCTGTCAAAGACTGGCATTAAAAAGCCCCGCTTTATTTGAATAAACTATTGAGAGTTTTAAAAAAGCATAGTGTAAGTTATGTAAATGCGATGAAACAAAGTGATTGTGTGTAGTTTCTGTGTCTGGATGTTTCAAAGCAGTGCATCTGTCCCCCTCTTCTTTTCTTTTCATGTTGTTTTGTCTTTATTGACAGGTTGTATTCTTTTCTTGATAAGGTGGCACAGTGCCAGAAAAGTTACAGGATTTGATGTTCATCACAAAATGTAAGATTACACTAGATTTTTCTCCCACGTATTCTAGGACCTTTAACCTTAATATTTTACTTTTTTGTCAGCTACAGTATACTTTTTTATAAGGAATGTAAGGATTCCACACAAAAAATTACAGTGAAGTTTATTATTTATCACTAGGGGAGAATAAAGCAGTTTCACCACAGCAATTACAAGTAAATGCAGGTCCACATTAGCAGACATAATCCCTTCTAATCAGTGCATGTTTCTACTATGTTATATTGTATGACATACGTAATATGTAAGCGTTTGCTATTTAAAACATCCTTAATGTGAGTCAGGCCATCAACATTGTACTTCACTCACTCACTCACTCACTCATCATCTATACCGCTTAATCCTGTATTCAGGGTCACGGGGGGCCTGGAGCCTATCCCAGGAGACTTTGGGCACATGGCAGGGTACACCCTGGACAGGGTGCCAATCCATCACAGGGCACAGACACACACACATACACTCACTCATTCACACACTACGGGCAATTTGGGAAAGCCAATTAGCCTAACCTACATGTCTTTGGACTGTGGGAGGAAACCGGAGTACCCGGAGGAAACCCACCAAGCACGAGGAGAACATGCAAACTCCATGCACACAATAAAATGAAATTATGCTTAAAGGGAGAGTTAATTAAATGCCAGGTTAGTTAAGTCACAGACCCACACCTTTGCAAAAAAAACCCCAAATGCTTACTTTGATCAATTACACTACCTCAATACCAAGGATCATACACCTAAAATCTTTCACAATCATCAACTATCAACAACATAACAATATTATCAACAACTTCATACTCAAAAAGAGACTATAGTGCCTTATATGAACATTTGAGATCCCTAAAGGGGTTTAAATATCTACCATGATAAAAGATCTCATACAAACCTGATTCCAAAAAAGTTGGGACACTGTACAAATTGTGAATAAAATGCAATGATGTGGAAGTTTCAAATTTCAATATTTTATTCAGAATACAACATATCAAAGAAGAATCATGACATATCAAATGTTTAAACTGAGGTTTTAGGGAAAAATTAGTTGTTTTTAAATTTCAAGGCATCAACACATCTCAAAAAAGTTGGGACAAGGCCATGTTTACCACTGTGTGGAATCCCCTCTTCTTTTTATAACAGTCTGCAAACATCTGGAGACTGAGGAGACAAGTTGCTCAAGTTTAGGAATAGGAATGTTGTCCCATTCTTGTCTAATACAGGCTTCTAGTTGTTTAACTGTCTTAGGACTTCTCTTTATGATGCGCCAAATGTTTTTATTACGGGTGAAAGATCTGGACTGCAGGCTGGCCATTTCAGTACCCGGATCCTTCTCCTACGCAGCCATGATGTTGTAATTGATGCAATATGTGGTCTGGCATTGTCATGGTGGAAAATGCAAGGTCTTCCCTGAAAGAGACGACGTCTAGATGGGAGCACATGTTGTTCTGGAACTTGGATATACCTTTCAGCATTGATGGTGCCTTTCCAGATGTGTAAGCTGCCCATGCCACACGCACTCATGCAACCACATACCATCAGAGATGCAGCCTTCTGAACTGAGTGCTGATAACAACTTGGGTTGTCCTTGTCCTCTTTAGTCCGGATGACACGGCGTCCCAGTTTCCCAAAAAGAACTTCAAATTTTGATTCGTCTGACCACAGAACAGTTTTCCACTTTGCTACAGTCCATTTTAAATGAGCCTTGGCCCAGAGAAAATGCCTGCGCTTCTGGATCATGTTTAGATATGGCTTCTTTTTTGACCTATAGAGTTTTAGCCGGCAACGGTGAATGGCACGATTGTGTTTACCGACAATGTTTTCCAGAAGTATTCCTGAGGCCAGGTTGTGATTTCCATTACAGTAGCATACCTGTATATGATGCTGTGCCGTCTAAGGACCCGAAGATCACGGGCATCCAGTATGGTCTTCCGGCCTTGACCCTTACACACAGAGATTGTTACAGATTCTCAGAATCTTTGGATGATATTATGCACTGTAGATGATGATAACTCTAAACTCTTTGCAATTTTTCTCTGAGAAACTCCTTTCTGATATGGCGCCAATATTTTTTGCCACAGCATTGGGGGAATTGGTGATCCTCTGCCCATCTTGACTTCTGAGGGACACTGCCACTCTGAGAGGCTCTTTTTATATACTGTAAATCATGTTGCTAGATGACCTAATAAGTTGCAAATTGGTCCTCCAGCTGATTCTTATATGTACATTTAACTTTTCCGGCCTCTTATTTCTACCTGTCCCAACTTTTGTGGAATGTGTAGCTCTCATGAAATCCAAAATGAGCCAATATTTGGCATGACATTTCAAAATGTCTCACTTTCAACATTTGATATGTTATCTATATTCTATTCTGAATAAAATAATGAAATTTGAAACTTCCACTTCATTGCATTCTGTTTTTATTCACAGTTTGTACAGTGTCCCAACCTTTTTGGGTTTTCGGGTTTGTACATTGGGAGGTTTTGCGATGTTAGATGTTTAAGCTCCTTTAAGGTTAACAGATGTTCATATAAAGCACTATAGTCTCTTTTTGAGTTGTTGATAAGTTGTAAATGATTGTAGGTATATGATCCTTGGTGGAGGTGAAATATGAAAGATTAAGAGTGCAATGTTAGTATGATTGCAATCTCCTTAGTTATATCTCTCTTTGTTTATACTGTAATAGTTATTTGTAGAAATATTTTTTCTTCCCGGGCTCCAACTCTCTTTCATCAAAGAGGTTCAATGGTTTCTGGGGTTGGCCAATTTTTGTAGGAGGTTTTTATGCAACTTCAGCACCATTGCTGAGTTTCTTACAGCCCTGACTAAGAAGACAGCTCCTTGTTTCTCTTGAGACATTGATCACATCTGCTACTGTCTTAACCCTACTGCACCGTAAAAAAGTATTTCTCTCTTTCGTGATTTTTATTTATTTATTTATTTTACATTTATTGCATATTTTTCACACTGTATAACATTTCATTTCTAACAAAATTTTAACATTACACAAAGATAACCCGAGTAAATACAAAATGCAGTTTTTAAATAATGGTTTAATTTATTATTATTTAATTTAAGGGGAAAAGGCTGTCCAAACCTACTTGGCCCTATGTGAAAAAATAATTGCCCCTATTTCTAAATCGTGAATAAACTGTGATTTTTGGAAAGCTTCACTTTTGGTAAATTTCACTTGCCACACACAGGCCTGATTACTACCACCCCTGTTGATTCATGAACGTTCATTAAATGATCGTTTAAATAGAACGTGTCTGACAAAGTAAAGAATGTTAAAAGATTGAAAAAAGCAATACAGAATTCAAGAACAGATGGGAAATACAGTAATAGACATGTACAGTATCAGTCTGGAAAGGGTTACAAGGCCATTTGTACTTCAGCAAACCATGGTGAGAGTCTTATTCACAAATGGAGAAAGCTTGGGACAGTGAGCCCACCAAATTTATAAAAAGAGCATTAAACTAACAGTCAACCTGGTCAAACATGGTACAGTAGTGTGATGGTCTGGGGCAGATTCAGGGCCTGGACAACTTTCTATAATTCATGAAACCATGTGCTCTACCAGACAATCCTGAAGGAGAATGTCCGGCCATCAGTTGGTGACCTCAAGTTCAGGTCACAGTTGGGTTATGCGGCAGGGCAATGATCTGAAACACACCAGCAAGTGCATCTCTGAATGGCTCAATGAAAAAAAAACGGTTTTGGAGTAGCCTAGCCAAAGTCTGAACTTAAATCCAACAGAGATTCCCAAACAGTCTGTTCAGGCTTGAAACCCCCCATTGTGGCTGAAACAAAATGAAAACAATTCTGTATAAAAGAGTAGGAAAATTCCTCCCCAGTGATGTGAAAGACTCATTGACATTAATCTCAAACACTTGATTGCTGTTTTTGTTAACAACCAGTTATTTGGTTTAGAGATAAACCAACTTTTTTACTTTTTCACATAGGGCCAGTCAGGTTTAGATGGCTTTTTGAAAAAAAGCTAATGAAATAATCATTAAAAAAATTAGGCACAGACTAGAGGGAGCATAATATCTTTTTGTTATGTGAACAGATGATTCAGTGTTTCAAGCTAGTGGTTTCGGTATGCTGGAAAATTGAAACCACGGTTAGGCGAGTCCAGCAGAATGAGCCAGATCCAGGGAATGGACCTCCTTGTTGACTCTTTGTGCCCCTCTCAGCTCCATCCCAGGTTTTCCAATGGGGCATTCTTCATACCCTGCTATCCACCCTGGGTCCAGAACCCTTGACATTTTGAAGAGACTGTTTTAGAAACTAATGTCCATTCCTTTGTTTCTTCCTGTGTCACTTGTGTCCAGAACAAGATTCCTAGGATGCGCCCTTCAGGTCTGCTAGTGTTTTCTCAGCTTACCTTATTTAAGCAATTTAATTAACTTAGTTGAATATGATCGGTATGGCCCCTAAGAATGATCTTGGATCCTTGCCAGAAAAATCATGAACCCTTGGTTAATAGGACTGTCACCAGAAACATCCAGATCACCCTAATTAAAACACCAGGTGACTTTAGAAAAGGGGGGTCCTGGGCTCAAAGCCCAGATCATCCAGTCAATGAACACTAATTGCCTGTGTTTATAATCTGTACAGCTTCATTCACCATTTTCTTTTCTTTTTAGATTTTTTTTGTGCTTTCCTAGTGCTCTTGAGTCTGTGGATTTTTTTTTTCTACTTACTTTTTGATGCGTTCCTCATGCCTGACTCTGTGGATGGCCAGTTATTCTAAATCTATGTTTATCTTGAAAGTTCTTACCTTGCTTGGACTACTTGTTTTTCATTCAGAAAGTTTTCATTGTTTATATTATTGAATTTTGAAAGAATTTTTTTAATTTATTTTTTCCTCCCATAACCCTGCCTTTTGGTCTGTTCTGCAAGTGATTTTCTAGTGCACACTAAGTGTGTGTGTGTGTGTGTGTGTGTGTGCGTGCGTGTGTGCGTGCGTGTGTGCGTGCGTGTGTGCGTGTGTGTGTGTGTGTGTGTAATGAAATGTTGAAATGTAACCAGATTAACTTCTAGAGCACCCTATATGATTTCACACAAAAACTGCATTATGCAGATTTCTGTTATCTGAAACTTGCTGCTCTACATCTGAGCCTGGCGTTTAGACACACACCCACACCCACACACACACGAATGCTTAAGCATCCAGGATTTATTTACGCTTTACATGTAGGTCTACTCTAGTTGATAAGTTCAATTTCATGATCATACTTTTTTTTTTTCCCACAACACTATTAATTGGTCAAAACAATTGACCCAGTGCGTATATGTGTTTATAAGCATGGATGAAAGATATAACTGACCATGTACTTTATCAGTATCAAAATTGGGTTAACTTTTGGGTTAAATTTGGGAGGGAATGCAATGACACGTAAAGGTGAAATATTACTTTGTGGAGAGGTCAATGTCCAAGAGTACAACCCCTGGGTTGTATGACAGCCTCAGTTAATGAATGGGATTAAATAAGTGAATACTTTAGAAGTTTATGTTCTGTGTTATGTTTTAGACTTTCTAATTTATTCCCCCTTTGCCTTTTTTTCAGTTTTTTTTATTTCACATGCACTTTTTTTTTCTAAGAAATGATTCTTATATTTTTAAGTTTTTTTTTTCTTTGTCAGACTGTTGGAAAAAATAATTGTTGTACTACAAAATTGATTTTAGATGTTATTCATTTATGAATTTATTCAGGTAACCACCTATAGAGGTGACCCAAGGGTTTAGAAGCTGTGGAGAGATAAAGGAGACCTTCACTGACGGTGAAGTTATATACTAACATTGGTTTTAAAACCACTGCTATACCAGTGATCCTCATGTTGTCCTCTACCTTTCCCTTTCCCATATACTTACATTTTCGTTCAGACTTTAAATGGTGTGGCAGACATATTATCTGAAACTTTATCTCAGAAAATATTTTAACTGCTCTTCTTTCTAGGAGATGCATCTCAATGTCAGGGTCTTGTGATATCCTATAAACCTCTCAGATCTTTGGTCATTGGGAGAACCTTGCAGCTTTGGGGTAACTATGGACAATCTCCACTCACAGTACTAATCTAAAACCCCTATGCAGAGTTCTTCTTGATAACATCAGAAGGAGTTGTTAATTTTATCCACAAAGGCCACGTGGGTGCAGAACCCAGGGGAAACCCATGCCAATACAGTGGAAAATATCTCCACAGAGACAGAACTTCTGACCTAGCATTAAATAGCTCTGAGGTGACTATGTTATCTACTGCATTGTCCCTTGTGGTGGTCTCTTTTTTGGGATGCTTAACTAATTAATTTTAACCTATACATACCTACAGTTTATATTTTTTAAGAAGAAATGTACAGTGTCTAGAGGGATACCATGTAATAATATCAAAAACATGTTTGTCCCAATGGTGCTTATTGGGGGTTAAAGGTATCAGGTTTCTGTGCTGGCCATTCAATTCTTCCCCCCAGAAAAAAATATGTATTTATGGACCTTACTCTGTGTACATTATAACATTACAGAATAGAAAAAAATTGTAATCATTTGTGTGGATCTTTAGTGGATGCACATGCTTACACACACACATATATTACATGTCTTTTATTTATTCTTTTATTTTTATTTTACATCAGTAGCCATGTTATGGCTATGGATCACTGAGCCCTTTCTGACACAATCCAAACACTGATGGCAAAATTGCTATTTCAATTCAGTGCTACATTCTTTGCTGACATAGGTTCTTATTGCTTTTATCCCATCCTCAACTCTGCTGAACACACATTTTTGTCACTTTGGCTGTTGAATCTTTTATTATGAACACATGTTTGATTTCCTCTTTACAACTGTTACATATGGCAGTCTGCAGAAATGGACTCACCTAGCAGCAATGAAGACATTATAGTTGATTTGGAGAGCGAAAAGAACTAGTAAAACAATGCGGACCAAAAGTTATTTTATGTGAAAGGGTTTGTATAAATATATATTTTATGATTTATAAATGTGCAGTGTGAATGTGCGGTTTTTGTGTAAGTGTTTATAGGTCTGTTGCATTTTTAACCTACTCTCTGTCATATCTGTAATAATAATAATAATAATAATAATAATAATAATAATAATAATAATAATAATGCGCTACACCTGAGTTCCAATCATGCACCTGTTCGTAGTCAGTCACCTTTTATAACCAAAAGTAAACACTCAGTCTGCTCCTGTCTGAGGTACTGTATAGTATATGAGCAACAAAACAATAAATGCTCTTTTTTTTTTTTTACTTGAAAAAAATCCTCAGGGACACCAGGCTGTCTTTAACAAAACTCTTAATTAAAAAAATGCTACATATGCTCCTTTTAGGAGCTTTGAACTTAAAGATTTTGGGGCAGAACATGTTACATAGCATAATGTGAGCCATCTTTAAAGAGCCTGGCTTCTTTCTGCGACATGATCAATAAAGGAAAATTACTAACTGGGCAAAAAATGCTGTCGTGAACAAACTCAGTGCGAAACTTTTGGGTAATGCTGAAACCAAAAAAGGGATGTTTACAGTCTGTTACAGCCATTGCAGTTTCAGCAGGTAGTCGTGGACCTCTATTACAAGGTGCTGTCATCAACTACTGAAATGAAACTGAATCTGTTAGTGGAGGAGGCTGGTGTTTCTCAAAATATTCAGCAGTTTTTATTTAAAAGGTTTTGTATGCACCAGACCTAAAGACATTTTTTACATCAATTTGATGTCAGTATGACTACAAAAACTCAATCAAAGTATGAGTTTGCTATGTTTTTATTATTACTTAAATTCATCTATTTGTAGCATTCTATTAAACAAATTACATGGACATTGACTACTATTATTGACCTTACTATTAGGCGTAAGAGTTGAGAATTGGTTTTCTATTCTTTCTCTAGTAGAGGAAGAGGAACTTCTTCAGGAACACCTGTTCAACTGATCTTTAATTCAAATATCTAACCAGACAATTACATGGCAGCACCTCAATGCATTTAACAAGAGCAAGATGATCTGCCGACGTCCAAAATGGTGTATGTAAGTCACTTTGAATGTGACTTGGTTTTTGGTGCCAGATGAGCCGGTTTGAGTATTTCTGAAACTGCTAACCTCTGGGATTTACACACGCAACCATCTAGAGGGTTTACAGAGAGTGGTCTGTAAAAGAGAAGGTGACAGTTATACTGTATGGCAGTTCTCTACTGATGCCAGAAGTCAAAGGGGCAGATAGGAAGGCAACAGTAACTCAAACATCTTGTTACAATTGAGGTATGCGGAAGAACATCTATGAAAGCATAACACAAGACCACACCAGGTTTTGATTTCTTGAAGTTCAAGAAAATGAAGTGACAATTTGGGCTCACCAAAATTAAATAACACATGATTGGAAAAAATGTTGACTGGTCTGATAAGTCAGTATTTCTGCTGCCACAATTTGGATGATGGAGCTAGACAACACAACACAACAAAAAAGCATGTTTCCATCAAGCCTTGTATCAACAGTTCAGGCTGGGTGTGGTGTGATGGTGAGGGAGATATTTGGGCAGACTTTGGGAACCTTAGAGCCAGTTGAGCGTAATTTATATGCCACAGCCCACCTGAATATTGTTGCTGACCATGTGAACTTTATGACCACAGGATAAGGTGATGTCACAAACTGAAATCATCTCAAACTGGCATCTTAAACATGACAGTGAGTTCACTGTACTCAAACAGTCTCTACAGTCACTACATTGCAATCCAATAGAGCCCCTTTGGGATATAGTGGAACAGAAGATTCGCATCATGGATGTGCAGCCAACAGATTTGCAACAACTACATGATGCTGTCCTGTCAATATGGGCCAACATCTCCAAGGAATGTTTCTAGCACGTTGTTGGATCTATGCCATGAAGAATTAAGGCAGTTCTCGAAGGCAAAAGCCATTCCAACCCAGTAGCATATGCTATATATTATAGTGTAAATTCTATAGATATAGATTAGGTTTTAAAAAGTTAGATAATCCCATAATTTTTCTTATCTTATTCACGTTTAAAAACACCCTATTTAAAGTTCATGTTTAATTATATATTAAAGTGAAGTTTTTAATCAGGTATTATTGAAGTGATAAAGTCTGTTATTTCTTGAAGTCTCAGGCTTCTTTTCCATCTCAGATTTAGGCTACATCTCAGATTTTGCCTGGAACTGCTGATACTTACACTGTGCTTATAAATTACACTAGATCATGAAAACATTAAACCCTCAGACGTTTCATTCCAGATGTCACTCTTTTTATTCAGTATGAAATAGCTAGTGACCCAACCAGTAATGGTTTTATATACAGTAAATTATATCTGCAAATATTCTGCTATAAGCTGAGAAAACATTGAAGTCTTTATGAAGTCTGTGGGCACCCTGTGTAATTAGTGGCAATGACAAAGGAGCAGAGCACTGAGCCGTGGACTAATGGTTTGTTGGGTTTGAGACAGGCATGTGGAGCACAGCTCCCACGCTACCCTGTTATTAATGGATGACCTTTACGGATATTAAAGGGTTTGCCAAGTGCCTCTACTCCTCTACTCTTTTGTTGCCGTCAGCTTCCAAACTCTTCCAAACTGTTTACAAACTCTTGGGGCTTTGTGCAAGAAGGGAAAAAATTGCATACATTTATTTGTTTGGTTGGCTGTTTTGTGCTGTGAACAAAGATATAGGTCAAGTGTAAGAGATGGAGATCAGAGACTCTTGCATGGATATTGCTTATTTTTGCACACCATTAACTTTATGTTACAACATATTCTGACACGATTGGTTTTATTCAAATGCTAAGACATGCGTGTTCCTTCTACACAAACCTGACTCAAACAGTCTTGTGCTCTATACATTATGCATAATAATCAGTAATGAAACCTAAGCATGTCCACCTTACTTGTTATGTAAAATTACCTTTTACTGTTATGTTATGGACATTACAAGCATTATGTTTTATAAGCCCAAGTCACCACCACAGCACAGCATCTCTAAACTGCTAGATGGCACCCTCTTGCACTTACTTTAAAGAAAGTAACAATTGCATATTACTCCACACGGTTTCCTATCAAGTCTTGTTAAAATGAACAGTACAAAGACACTTCAAAGACCAGCAATGTCTTAAAAGCAGAGAAATTGTTCCTTGGCTTTTACTGGCCTGTTTAAGGTTATTAATCCTCACTGCAGATCACTAAAATTTTAATTAGTCCAGTGAACACAAAAGGGGAGGAGGTTGGCAAGGAATAAAACCACAACAAGATCAGAAGGGTAATCTCATTAAAAATCTGCGTAAAACCCCTGTGAGACTACTATTTTTAATATGGCACTCACAAAAAGTGGGAAAAGAACGTGTCATTAAACCTGTTTGTTCATGCCTAAACACTGACCATTTAGTCTGCATCTGTCAGAGATGTGAATCTAGTAAAAGGCTTCATTGCCATTTACTTTATTCTGAATTCCCTTTCACCTTTTCTAAATGTGCACATACAGTATTTATTCAGTACATGTCCTATAAAAAAGACAACGATTTTAGTGCAGTGTTTAAATCAGGTCTTGGTTTTTAAGGACTGTTGTACTCCTCAATGCAGTGTTTTTGACAAAATCTTAAACTTAATACAGGTGTGTTGTAACAGGCAAATGACTAAATTATAGATCTCAAGGCAATGGGTATTTTTTAAAAAAACTGTTGCGAGAAATTATCTGGAGAGCTTTTCAGTTCTGTTAATAGTCTCAATGTATCTCAAAACTTTGGGAAAACCTTGTTATACTTATTCGTAGAACAGTTCCTTATGAAACTGTTCCTTTGCCTTGAGAGAGGAAGTGTTTTTAGAAGAAGTGTAGACTCCTTTCATCATGGAACTTAAGGTTTCTCTCATGAGAAACCAACTGCAGTAATGCCTTTTCCATAATTAGCCTGATAGCCGAAAAACTGTCCAAAATAAGCAGTGCTATATTTTGCTTGTGGCCTGTGGAAAAATACATGGCATTTGGTCAAAAGATAGAGATTTGCCCCAGAAAGCTGTAATAAATGCAAGTCTTTCCAAAAACTGGCATTTAAAATGGATATGTCTCCTATCTTAATCTCTTGCTTTATTATCAAAGTTTTATGAACTGTAGTTTAAGTTTTGTCATCATACTGAGCTACATTTTAATGAAAGCAATTTCCTGAAAGTTTCCTTGAGAGTAATCAAACAGAGGATCACAATTATGGTGAAATCTGGTTCCTTTTAAAATATATGCACTGAGAACAATAATGGAAATCATCAGTGGTGCATTATTTCAGTCTTTTATCTGTATACTTTTTTCCAATTCTATATTAGACACTCATTATTTACTCAGGTTTGTTGACGGTGAAATGACGAAAATGACTGGAGAGAAATCTATGATGGCAGTGCGGCAGCATGCTGCGGGGACCAGGCCTCCAGTCCTCTGCGTTGCCTGAGGAGCGAACATCAAAAGTGCTGCATGAGGAAGCAGAATCGCAGCAAGTAGGCAGGAGTCTGTGCTAGGCTAAAAACAAAAATTTGCCAGCTGGCTTTCCCGTTCATCATCCTAACATCTGACTCCAACAGAGTACACTTTGTGAGTTCAGAGGTTGCTGTGTCTTTGTTTTTTTTATATAGACATGGCTCAGCCACAAGGTTCCTGATGCCGCCATTCAGCTTGATGGGCTAGTCTTGTTTTGTACCGACAGAAATACAGCCCTATGTGGTAAGCTTGCGGCGGTGGCTTGTGTGTTTACATCAACATGGAATGGTGTAAGAATTCTATGCTAGTTTCTACCACTTCAATGCCAGCAGTGACACAACGCCATCACCAACTACAGGACATCATCACCTGTCATTGGCAGTGACAGCACTCTTCCAGATGCCATGACCAGCTTCTATGCTTGGTTCAAAGAGCAGAACGATGTGGCGGTGAGGAAGACCATCCCTCCTCCCAACGATCAGTTGCTGTGTCTCACCACATCTGATATGAGGAAAACTCTACACAGAGTCAACCCACGCAAAGCTGCTGGAAGAGACAACATCCCTGGCAGAGTGCAGAGTGGCACAGGGAAGGTGAGATGCTGGCAGATGTTCTTACCGACATCTTCAACCTTTCTCTGAGCAGCGTCATCTTTCTTACATGTTTCATGACCACCCCATCCAAAAGAAGTCTTCTGCGTCCTGTCTCAATGACTGTCGTCCTGTTGCACTCAAACATATCGAGCAGCTCGTCATGAGACACATCAACACCATGCTGTCCCCCATCCCTGGACCTACTGCAGTTTTGTATCTCCTAATCATTATACGGCCGACGCCATCTTCACCACATTCCATCTGGCCCTCACACACTTGGACAACAAGGACACTTACATTCAAATGCTGTCCATAGACTTCAGCTCAGCATTCAATACTATCATTGCCAAAACCTGATCGGGAAGCTGAGACTGTTGGGCCTGAACACCTTCCTCTGTAACTGTACTGTAACTGGACTTTCAGTCAGTGTGGATCGGGAACAGCACTCACAATGTACTCACAAGGACAATCACATCGTCAAGTTTGCTGATGATACGACCATAGTGGCTCTCATCAGCAAGAACGATGAGTCAGTAAACAGAGAGGGAGTACAGAGGCTAACAGACTGGTGTAAAGAAAACAACCTGTCTCTGAATGTTGATTTAAAAAAGGGTTAATTGTTGACCTCAGGAGGACACAGAGTGACCACTTTCCACTAAACATCAACGGCTCCTCTGTGAAGATCGTCAAGAGCACCAAATTCCTTGGTGAATCTCACCTGGTCCCTCAACACCAGCTCTTTAAACAAAAAGGCTTAGTAGAGCATTTTCCTCACCGATTCTAACTATCTTCTATAAAGGGACTATCGAGAGCATCATGAGCATCTGCATCACTGTCTGGTTTGGGAATAGTGCCATAACCACCACAAGACCCTACAGCGAATATGGAGGACACAAGAGAAGATTGTCAGTGCCTCTCTTCCCTCTATCACAGACATCTACACCACACGCTGCATCTGCAAAGCTGACCAGACACACCCCTCACATTCACTCTCCTGTCTTCTGGAAAAAGGTACCAAAGCCTTCATGCCCTCCATCCAGATTGTGTAACAGCTTCTTCCCACAAGCCATCCACCTTATCAATAAAAAGGGACTGGACTGATACACACACATACAGACACACTCACTCACTTCAATACAATGGAACTGGACTGTCAAACACACACGCAAACACACTGACTTACTACCATTTAGCAATTTCACACACCAATCTACATTTGTTTTTTTGCACAATATTTTTTAGCTGTTATTTGCACAAGAACCCTTTTCTATCTTTGCTACTGCTTTAACAAAAAATGTTTTCTGTTTCAAATCTATCACTCACGGACACTTTACCTGCACTACCTCTACTCATTACCTCGTTACCACAGAGTATTGCATTGTCTCATGTTGTTATCGTGTTTTGTTTCATTGTGTACTGAACTGTATATGGTTGAAATGGCGATAAAAGTCCCCTTACTTACTTACAGTACTTCCCAGGGAGCCCTCATGTCTCTGTGTCCTTCTAGCTCTTCATTTTAGTTATGCTGGTATAGTTAGTCCTGCCGGAGTCCCTGCTTGCACTCTACCAAACTATACCTTGACCTTCTCTATTATTAGACTGTGAGTATACCTAACTGATCTCTCTCTCTCTCTCTCTCTCTCTCTCTCTCTCTCTCTCTCTCTCTCTCTGTTGAGGTACAGATGGCACTCCTGAGTTGCCAGCGATCCCAAACCCTTCCCACAAGTCTCTCCTGACCTGTCTGACACATCCTGCTTCTGCTTGGATTTCTCGTTGCATAGATGTCTCTGAGTCGCTACTGAGGATGGCCATGTGATGGCCATGAAGATGGTCTTGGACTAGGGTGATGCATGCAGTTTTTCTCTGATGGCTTGTGCTTGCAGTCAGTTAACAATTGGGATTGAAATTTTCACAAACAGTTTTGTACCCGAGTCTCCAAAAAAGAAAGTGAATTTCATATTAACTTAAACACCTTTCCTATTATATAGAACTTTCAGCCTCCTGACACACAGTAGGACAATCTTTGCTACTGTATATTCTTCTGATATCACTCAAATGTGGATGGGTTTCAGTCTGGTTTATCCCAAGGTTACCTCCTATTTCAGGGAGTTTTTTCTTTCTGCCATATTTCATTAGTTATTTTTGATTCTATAAGCCATTCATCATTGTGATGATGGCCACTGTTAAAAGCACTATAGAAATAAATTATTATGATTTTATGGTTTTATTGCATAATTTTACTGTAAAGCTCTGTTACAATTCTGACCAAAACTTTCACATTTTAGAAAGACATTGCATAACAATTGAGGACGGTCTAAATATGGGTTTAATGATTAGATGTCCACAAACTTTTGTATGTGTATGTGATCCTGATGTCCTGATCTGTTCACCAGTGTATGAAATTCAAATTCAAATTGTATTTGCCACATACACAGTCATACGCACTACGATATACAGTGAAATGCTTATATTTATTTATTTATTTATTTATTTATACATTTTTGTCATGCGCCAAATTCTAGAGATTGATTAAAAAAATCTACTGTGCAAATGGATCACCAAATAACCTTGACTCCAGGATTATTGGCACCTTTAATAAAAAAATTTAAAATATATAATATAAGAAATCAATTGTTTTTCTAGCTTACTGTATGTTGGGAAGCTAAAATCATATATACGTTGATGATCTCTGGAACTGTCACTGTCATTCCCATTAATAAAAGCACGATAAACATGCCATACCATGATGTAAAAGTCTCATGATTTTTCAGTAACATGTGGTCCACTCGTTGAGGCTGAAGAAGCCTTGATCCTATGCTATGATTTTACAGTATATGGACTTTAGTCCTGTGTCTTCCCTTTAGAGGGACAGAAGGCAGGGACACACCCATTAGCATTGTTCTCCAACTCTTCCAGACAGACCTGGCATATGCCATTTTGCAATTAAAGGTGCCAATTTCCTCCCCCCTGGTATCCATGTATCCTTCATGCACAGTATAATTGGTTTTGAGCTGAGGAGCCTTCACACATTTGCGCACCCAGCGGCAGAAGGATCAACACCTCTCACCTTTGGGCAAAATATTTTTTCCCTGTTACAAACACATGTATCCTGACTTAGTTGAATGCCATGTCCAAAATAGTTAGTCGAGTGTTAAGACTAATATTAGCCTATTTTGGGTAGTTTCATAGGCTGGATGGAAGCGCCACATTTTCCTCCCTCATTTATATAGTCTTTTATAAAGCTTTCATTATGGGAATGGTGCAAATGTACACAAAGCATCCTCTTTAGTGGAGAAAGTGAGATATGCAGCACATAACTAATTGTTTGGAGGACTGTCTGTCAGACATCAGCTAAATAAATGAACTGTGTATTATGAACCAGGTCTGTACATGTAAAGTGTGGCAACAAATTATATTTTTGGACTTTTACTTATTTTGTCAAAAAAAATTCTCCGGCACATTACAAATGTTTATATTGGAAATTGCTATGTAACATTTAGGATTTTGAACTTCTTGAATTTATCATACAAAACATATCAAACATAAACATACAAAGCATATCAACATGACCTGAAAAGCCAACATTTCTTTGTCATGTGAACAGTAAATCAAGACTACAAGGATTACTAATGACTGTGAGGTGGCGCTTGCTCCTGCTACCGCTACCACGGGTACTGTAGTGCTGACCCAGGTCCACCTGAACATCAAACCTGATCCATGGAGCAATGGAAAAAGGTGGCCTGGTCTGATGAATCTACAGTAATACAGTATTTTCTTTTACATCATGTTGATGGCTGGGTGCATGTACCTCGCTTACTGAGGGAAAATATGGTGCCAGGAAACAACAAGATAAACTAGGGTGCTCTGGTCAAAATGTCCGCTGACAAACCTTGGCTCCCAGCATTCATGTTAATGTTACAATGACCTGTACCACCTACCTAAACATTGTTGCTGATCAAGTACATGCCTTCATGGCAACAGTATGGTCTAGGATCTACTGTAACTTCAGCTTGTTGACTGCATTATCTGTAATTAATCCAAATATACATAGACACCCTAATTATTTGATCCCCGGCAGCAAGTTTTATGAGCCCACTTACAAGGAAATGAAGTGTCTATCTTTTTTTTTTTATCATACTGTAGATTTATTTTAAAGGATAAAGACAGAACATCAACCAAAAATAAAGAAAAAAGCACCGGTCTAGACTAAGCCAAGCCATGACCATAACATGCTTTTTTCTTAAGTCAGTCCTTTGTTCGCTTGGTGGTATGTTTTGGGTCATTGTCATTTTGGAAGACCCATCCACAACACATCTTCAGTAGATTCTCATTTGAGAATTTACAAGTGCAACGCTAAAGGATTTTAATCCATGTTAACGTACAGGTATTGTGTTACCAGTGGTTTCATTGGTGACTGTGGTCCCAACTGCCTTGAGATCATTTACAAGCTCCTCCCATGTTGTCCTATGTTGTTCCAAACCAGTAATTGATGGTTATTTTGTATTTATTCCATTTGCAAATAATAACTCTAAGAGTTGTCTCCTTCTCACCAAGCTTCTTTGCTGATGGTCTTCTAGCCCATTTCAGCTTTGTGCAGGTTTATGATCTTGTCCCTGACATCCTTTGACAGTTCTTTAGTCTTGCCAATGATGGTGAGGTTTGAAAGGAAGACAGAGATTCTGTGGAGAGGTCGCATTGATCCACGTTGTTGCGTTGTTGTTAGGATCATCTTCTTAAGTTAATCTGTGTACCACATGAGCACAGATCCAGTCTGTGGGAGCCAGTGATATTGTTGGTTGGTAGGGGGTCAAATACTTATTTTACTCACTGAAATGCAACTCGGTTTATGATATTTATATTATGTGTTTTTCCTGGAT
Source organism: Clarias macrocephalus (assembly GCA_011419295.1). Classification (NCBI taxonomy): domain Eukaryota; kingdom Metazoa; phylum Chordata; class Actinopteri; order Siluriformes; family Clariidae; genus Clarias; species Clarias macrocephalus. Next base: position 162,527 of record JAAGKR010000147.1, read on the forward strand.
TTTTGATTGATATTCTGTCTCTATCTATTGATATTCTATCCTTTTTAACAGGGGTGGGGAGGGACGGTGAAATAGTTTGTCAGTGTCAAACAACTTTGTCTTATTTACATATGGATAATGAGAGTAAAATCATGATGTATGATTTTTTTTTTTTACCATCTTGTGGGTTTAAACACGAAGGAAAGACAGTCTTTTAAAAATATTTTTTGCATGGTTGTTGCTTTTCTCTATTTAATTCCATGCATGCTCCCACATCACTGCGTATATACAGTAGCTGCTCCTACGTTTCCAGTTAGACAAAGCTGATATGTGTAACTGTTACTGGGGAGACACATTTGATTTAACCCATATTTCAGTTAAACACAGTATGTAGATAAACTCCTGTGAGTCTCTTGAAAATATATATTTTTATATTGAATCTAAGCTCAGGTTTGGTCTATGTACAGTAGTCCTGATGTTCAAAGGCAGGGATCTTCAACTCCAGTTCTGGATGGCCAATGTCCAGCACAGTTTGTAATTCACCAACACCTAAACACACCCACTGAACCTAGTTATTAATATTTAATAGTTGAATCAGCTGTGCTTGAGTAGAAAACTCACTTAACTGAGTTGGACACTGGATCTCAAAAAATGAGGGAAATGTTAAAGTTGTTGATCTCTGATAGCTCACATTCAGCTTCTCTTACTGTATGTTATTATTATTATAAGTGTGTGAAAGAGTGCTTTTTGCACTGAACAAATGGACTTCCAATACAAGGCAAAAATATTAACACTAGGACTCCTTCTTAAATTAAATGTTTTTCAGAGGTAATGCAGTATTTATCTTCATTGTACCAATAAAGGTTTTTAGTCAAGTCTCTCTCTCTCTCTCTCTCTCTCTCTCTCTCTCTCTCTCTCTCACACACACACACACACACACACACACACACACACACACACACACACACACACACACACACACACACACATTCACTTACTCATTCATTCACGCACACACAGAAACCCCAATGAACTGCTACTCATAGACTTGTTTGCAAAACTGTCAACTTTGCTTTCTCTTAATCTAGCTATGGGTATATGTTCTTATAAGCAGGAACCACCTAGACTGTACGAGTTCTGCACCACTTGGAAGGAAAACTAAAACAATCCATCACTTGTCAGGACCACTGGACCAATTTGTGAAAGAACTACAGTATAATTGCACAAGCGTTAGAAATCTTCTCCTGTGTTAAGGATCTTCTCTTATCTTTTAGCGTCTCTTCATATAGGTATACAGTTATGCATCCTAATGTAATTGTGCAAAAATCTATCAGGACAAGATTAATAAGTTCTTGTCCGAATCTCTGTACTGTTGTGCAAGTATCCACCACTTAACGGAGCTCAAACTGTGTGTTTTTCACTGCTGTCAGCCTGCTGACAGAGAAGCAGACGTACAGCTTAGCATTTGTCTAGCCTTGCAAATTGTATTTTCTGCACTAAACATGTCAGGTTTAGAAAAATGGCCTCAGTTAACATGGTTATCATATCAAAAACAACAGTGACCCTATCTTGCTCTAGGAAAAAAAAATAAAAATGAATGTGGGGTGGGGGAGCAGCATCGAGGGGGAAAAATGAAAAGGCTCACCAGAACTGCTGACCAGCATCTTATCAGTCACATACATCTAAAATTGCTATCCCATATACAGTGTATATATATATATAGATAGATAGATAGATAGATAGATAGATAGATAGATAGATAGATAGATAGATAGATAGAGGGGGGAGTATTTTACCACACTAATTATTATCAGTCTTAATATATCAAAATGAGATGAGACACCTTTAACTGAAAGTGCAGTGTACAATAATGTTGCCATTGAGACATACAGTATTACTAGATGAATAGAAATTACATGCACAGTTATAAAAACTAGTCCAGCATAATTCAAATATGTAGCATTAATTTTACAACAAAATAACAAACTAAGATAACTAAGATAGATTAGTAATAAATAGATTAAGTCTTTTTTTCTTACCCATGCCATGTTTTTTCAGTACTATGCCCCTTCATACATAAATAACCTCAAGTCACCATAGCAGCGTTCACAGCTTTTTGCCCCTCTTCTTGTGCAGCATCAGTGCTGCATTTCTTGTCTGTTCTACATCACTGCATATTATGATTTGTTTTACCAACATGTTCAGAAAAATTCCTATTTATATAGTGTGGCAGATGAGAAATAAACAAATATGAAAGGGAATGCTGGTCAGAGCGGGTACTGGAGCCCTATACTTTTCTCTGTGATGATTCCATTTATCAGACAGTGACAGGCTGCTTCTTCAGCTGTTCAGGACCGTGCTTATGAACTGAGCAAGTGTGAAGCTACAGCGCAGTACACAAGGATATTTGAAATTTAGAGGCATCCTAAAGTTTTTAAGATCTGGGAAAATTAAAACGCTTATATAGGTTTTAAGATTTGTTTAGAAACGTACTAAAATTTTATTTCTAAATCATAAATAATGTTGTGTTTATATTAGATTTTTAGATATAAAAAATACAATATACACTTACCAGTCACTTTATTAGTTACACGTTGCTACTTCAGGGCACAGATGTACTGTAACAAGGTTCTGGAAGCATTCTATACAGATTGTTGGTTCATATTGACATGATAGCATCACACAGTTACTGCAAATGTTTCAGCTGCACATCCATGATGCAAATTTTGAGTGAAACCACATCCCAAAGGTGCTTTATTGGATTAAGATCTGGTGAATGTGGAGGCATTTGTAACATGGTGTTTTATCCTGTGGTCATAAAGGGGTGAATAGGTTCAGCAGTAATACTCATGTAAATTGTGGCATTTAAACAATGCTCAACAGGTTTGGGGCCAAAAGTGTACCAAGAAAATATCCCCCACACCATTGCACCACCAGCAGCCTGAACTATTGATACAACCAGGAAGGATACATGCTTTCACATTGCTCATGCCATATGCTAATCCCACCATCCAGATGTCGTAGCAGAAATCTAAAATCTTTAGATCAGGCAACGTTTTTTCTAATCTTCTATTGTCCCATTTTAGTGAGCCCATGCAAATTATATCCTTTTGTTTCCTGTTCTTAGCAGACGGGAGTGGCACTGGGTGTGGTCATCTGCTGCTTCAAGGTTTGATGCGCTGAGAGTTCAGAGATACTCTTAAGCATTCTCTTTGTAATTGGATGTAATTTGGAGGTGCCTTTCTATCAGCTATCTGGCCAACAAGCAGATAATTGCTGCTCACTGCGTTTCTTTTCTTTTTTTCTCTTTTTTTCTGCACATACTCAGATCATCTCAATTGGCACCAACAATCATGTCACGTTCAAAGTCATTTAAATCACCTTTCTTTTCCATTCTTATACTTGTTGCCATATGATTGCCTGATTAGATATTTGTGTTAACAAGCAGTCAAAGTTGAAGCTGTACCATCTAAGCTACTATAAAAAAGTTAATGTTTAACTGTCCTTCTGTGTGTGTGTGTGTGTGTGTGTGTGTGTGTGTGTGTGTGTGTGCGTGTGCGCGTGTGTGTGTTTGTGCACGTGCATGTGTATGTGTGTTCATTCAAGCAAACAGTACAGGTGGTGATTTATGCGTTTGAGAGCACGGAAATGTGTCTTGACATTTTCCTTCTGTGGTGTAGCCCAGTTCTGGCACCATGCTTCATTATGTGGCACTCCCAGTGCGGTTTCCTACTCAGTAAAAATAACTTGCACTCGTTCAAATGTGAACTCAGAGAAAGAGGCTGTGTGGGTGAGGAAGTGGGGGTGGGGTGGCCAGGAGGATTCAATACCCCTTGCTGTTTTCACCTGCACCTCAATTTCCATATGTTTATGCATCATAACAGCACTAAATTGTCAAGATGAAGACAAAGGTATTAATGAATTTAAAAAAAGAATAAACTCACAGCTGTTAGTGTAAAGCAAATTTTTAGCACCAGGGATGGATGGAGAATGAAGGAATTGGCCCTGGCATTTTTGACCCTGCTAGCCCACTACAATTGTTGTGATACCATCCTTGTGGTCTCTTAACTATTCATACTAACTGTACAATTCCCCTGAGCCACTACAAAGCTGAATAAGTGAAATGTACTGTACGTACAAGTGGACCAGTGTAAGTTCCCAGTGTACTCATTTATTCTTGACTGACTCCCTGGTGATCAGAGGCTGCCATGGAGTGTTCAATCCTCATAATTGCCAAAGAAAATTATTTCAATATCAAATCAAAGTTTCAAATGATTTAAATTATAAATAATACAGCGCACTTAAATGTTTGATGATGTTCCATGATAAAACATCAACAGTAGAAATCACAGCTATGGTTGATAGTGAAAGCAGTAGCATTTCTGCATACATACAATGTGACAAGAACACGCAGGATTGGGACTAAACAGCTTCGTGGCCATAAGAAATCCACTTATCAGTGAGACTGGTCAGAAAAAAAAGATTATTCAGTTCGTTAGCGAGCATTAAGTTTGTAATTTGGAGCAATTGAAAAACTTGTGGTTTGATAAGTTGAAATTGACCCTATTGCATTAGTTAAGGGTAAGAAGAGAAGCGCATAAAGAGATGCCCTCATTATGCATAGTGCCCACTGTACAAGCCTCTGTAGGCAGTGGTCTAATCTGGGGTTGCTTCAGTTGATCAGCCACTTTACACCACTACTGTATACACGAATATATACCACTTTATCTTTCTGAACCCAAAAGTCCAGCTTTTCATTGTTAAGGTGAAAGTTTCCCTTGTAATGCCGTGTGCTGATGAGTATTTACGTAGGGCCACAGCACTAGTGGAAATGGTTAGTAGACACTGATCCAGGCCATATTTCATCCTGAGAACAATACATAATTGACATGTATCTGCTGTGGTTTGTTGAGAATAAGGGGGAGAAGGGAAGGAGGAGGAAAAAGAGGGTGGTGAAAGACAGAAGAAAGTGACACCTGGCTTTGTTTATCTCCTCTTGCTAACTAGACTTGAATGCCTTTTAAATGAAACTCATGCAAATGATGCAACCATTTTTCAATGATCAAATGGTCTGCCACACCAACAGTATTTTCATCACCTCCTTAATGATCAGGAAAACAAAATCACTAATCATGAAAGAAGTAGTTACATAAAGCATAAATGAAGAGGTGGCTAATTAAGAGTAGATCAAACGATCAGTCTCCAATTGAAGTACAAATGTAGAAGTGTGTGTGTGTGTGTGTGTGTATGAGTGTGTGTGTGTGTGTGTGTGTGTGTGTGTGTGTGTGTGTGTTTGCTTGCTTTTTTGTCTCCATTAGGAGACTGGCTTCTTCCTCTGAATCCCCTTAAATCTGTACAGTTATGGGCAACAGATGAAAATCAGGTGCTTACTAATGGCAAAGGGGGATCTAGAGAGCATGACTCATTATGTTCGTTCCTTCAGCAGCTACAGATGAGAACTTGGAAAGTTAGTCGGAGTTAGAAACAAATAGATGGTGGACCTTTGTGCTGACTTTTTTTTTTTTTTTTTTTTGGCTTTTTAAGCTATAGCATATGGACTATGGGTCAATACAGTACTGTACATACTTTATACTGTATATGGCTTATTAACTTTGCCTTTGACCAAACTCACATCAAAGATTAACAGAACTGAATTAGTTGAGCATTTAAAACACATTTACTATAGAAAATTATCACAAAGTCAAAAAAAATTTATATTTACCTTTTTAGTACTAAAGATTTTTTTTAGGCCTCTTTAAATATTCAAAACTCTCATTTAAAAATTCTTATGAATAAGATGGGTGATTTTATGCACTTCTGTCCTTGTTTTTGGCATCAGCTATATTGTCAATCCGCTGATTTTAGTGTTGCGGTGGACAGAGGTCAGTATGGACACTAACTGGTATCAGTTGATGCTAGTTTTGGCTCATCACTGTGTGCTGTTAATTGAGGATTTTTGATATGTTCAATAAAACTATGATATTTCTCATTTGTGTTTCATGCTTCTCATTTATATCTGGCTTTAATCTCATTATGGTCTTATATATGGCTCATTTGCTTCTCTGCAAATGCGGTTCTGTTTCTCATGTACATCTCATATTTCTCAAATGTTTTTAAAATAAGTCTCGTGTTGTATCTCTGTGGGGTCTCATTGTTTCTCCTTTAGGAGAAATAGAAAATACAAAGTCAGGCTTGTAATGAGAAAACTCAATTCAGTCTCATAAGACTAGAAAAAGATTATTCTGTGCAACAAAATTTTGCTATGGGCTGACAAAGCTTTTGTTAGATATCCATCTCATGCTGTGCAGGCAAAATCTAATATGTGATAGATATATTCAATGTCCATCTGAGATCTGTAATCAGTGGTCAATTCTGAGCCTCTCAGTCACATCAGGAAATGTCATTTTTTAATCTTTTGGTTCTCCTCCTATGGGTCAGATTGTATCCCGATTCCAAGCACCTTGACAGCATCATGAGGGATTTCTCTGTTGTTCAGACAGATGGAGAGGCAAGGAAATAAGTGGGTTTTCATAAATGGCTCTGCCATGGAACTGAATTCAGCTGGGATCAGTGTCAGATACTGCTCAGAACCCAGCTTCCCAAGTTATTCTGAACTGTCTGGGGAGATAAAACTAGCCACATGTGGATAAGGTTTAGATGATTTATATACTTTCAGCTCCCATGCTGCTGCTGATTTAACAATGCTACAGTAACTAGCAAATACCAGTAATGAAAATCAGCTGGGCACACGGTACAGCACACACACAGACACTTACATCCTTATTCACACACTACAGGTAATTTGGGAACACCAATTAACCCAATCTGCATGTCTTTGGACTGTCAGAGGAAACACTTGTGAGAGAGCACCTGGAGGAAACCTACCAAGCATGGGGAGAACATGCAAACTCCATGCAGCAACAGTGCTAACTGCTACGCCACCGTACCGCCTCAAGATAAGCACTTGTGTAATAATATTAGACAGTAAGTCGCACTGGATATGTAATATACGCTTGTAATCCATAAATTAAAGTTACATGCAATATAGATAAAGATGAAGCAATGAAGCAGTAACGTAGCACTTTGCTGATGCTTATCTTCTGGCTTCCAGCTAAGTTTCCGAAAAAAAAAAACAAAAAAAAAAAAAACAGAGACATACTATACAGTATATTGTTAGTAGCAACATGTGAAAATGTGCTTTAGCTGAGAGAGAGAATGGCAGATGTTAACTCTGCAACTGAGATGCAGGCTATAAACCTTCTGCACCTGACGTTATGACGCCTGTCTGCAGTGGTCTCGCCCACTTCTGGATAGCCGAAGGAAGATTACACACCAGACGACTAAAACCATTCAAAACAAGATACAATAGCATTTTCAGCAAGAATCACATCTGAAACATGTTGTCTCCTTAGTAACTGCTTCTAAGTCATGTTATTCTGTTCATAGCTAAAGCGAGCTACAGCACAAACCTAATTAGCTTCAATCCCAAATCCCTCTCTAACCCCTGATCAAGTGCACAGTTTAAGTGTTTGAGTGTAAAGCACAGCATTCCATAGCAATGTCTTATTTCTAACACAAGCACTGATTAACACTAGCCACCAAATCCATGAGGAATTGTACACAATCTGAAGAATCGCGTTTTGATGATCAATTAAACCTCTTAAACATGTATTTGTTCTTCATGCATCTTTCACTATTCTCCTGTATGAGGAAGTCTGAGCTGTATTGTGGCAGTATGATCATCCTAATTTTATCAGTTTCAACTGACCTTTGTTTTCCTTAATGTTTTTACGTGCTGATTTATTTTTTTTAATCCAGCAAACATGCGTCACATTTTTTTGAGGGATTAAAGAAAAAGGATTTTATGTTGGCAGGAAAGTATGTTATTTTATTAGTTTTAGAATTTATTTATAATACAACAAACTAAATTTTCATTAGATCTCTGCACATGACTGGAATACCTGCACTTGTCTTGTTTGTCTCTGATGTTTTGCACAAGTATACTGTTGATATGTTTATGACATAGAAGTCGCTCTGGAGTTTTGCTAAACACTATAACACACAGTTATTAATTTAGTATATAACACAATGTTGAAGTTTAATTTAAGAGTATTGACATCCAATTTTGCTGAACAGTGTAGCACTTTTTAATATGTTGGTATTATAGTATACAGTATGTAGTTAATATACCATTTTAACAAAAATGAATGGATAAACTCGCTCCATGGCCAGATGTGTGTTATTCCATCATCATTTAACTCAAGTATAAAATGTCTAGAGTTGATTTCAATAGTGACATTCACATTTGGAGTCTTTTGCTGTTAAATTTCAATTTTAAAGAAAAGTCTGAATAGCCACCATTAGGTTAAAATAATGGGGGGGGGGGGGGTTGATGACAGAATTATTGTTTTTGTGTTAAAGTAACAACAATCTCATGTTTTCAAAACCACACACTACACTGTCAATGTCAACGCTCAAAAGAATTTGGACTGGAGTAATTATACAGGATTTACCAAAACTTGCAAACCACTGGGAAGTCTCAGGAACAAGAAGACCAGATTAAAGTTTCCCTAGAAGCATCTAAAAAATCTGTGCCGTTCTGGAACAACATACTGTGGACAAATGAGACGAAGCTTATAACAAATTACCTTGTACAAAAGTGATGGAAAGAGAAAATAATGAAGATGGGAAGTAGAGTATAGTAGATGTTGGCAGACTATCACCAGGGAAGAAACATAGTGTAGTGTCTGGTAATCACTGTGGGTTCTAGACTTCAGGCTGTCATTGACTGAAAGGATTTGCAGGCAAGAATTAAACAATTAAAAGTTTATTCAGACACTGTTTACCCATGTAAATGTAAATAAATAAGCAATATAAACTTGACAGTATAATCCATAATCTACAGTTATTCAGTGGTTGGGCTACTCAGGCTCCAGGGGTGTCCATGGCGGTGCCTGCACTCTAATGGCAACTTCCTTCCAAGATGAAAAATGCTAAGAAATGACTACTGTACAGTAGACACTTGTAAATATGAACATGGTGTAACTGTTTAAACTGCCAAATGTATGAATGCATAAAAAAACGGCAGTAAGGGGCAAAAGTCTCCAAATTCAAATTTATTACTCCAAAACGCACAACCCAAAACCTGTGAAGGTAATGCCCATAGGGATATTTTATTTCTGTCATGTAATGGGCACGGCTGTGATTTGTAGTCATCATTTTTGTAACATCAGTAGCTGCCAGTATCATAACCAGGATCTACGTTTCTCCAGAAACTTTTAAAAATAGATTAGAAGAGGCAGCTTTTCATCTTTAACAGTGCCATTTGTCATAATTGTCATCAGTGTTGTATCTACAAGCATGCTTGCATCAATGTGCATAAGGGTACTTTTTTTTTTTTTTTTTTTTTTACATATTTCTTTTCTTTCATCACAAAAAAATGTATACACGTCATAATGACAATGGAATAGCAAATGCTAAAGCATTTTTACAAATATTTATAAACAAAGGTAAAAACAGAAGGGAAAGTACAGTAATACTGTATGTATAGCACTTTGTTGCTTTTTTTTTTAAACTTTTTATTTTATTGGGGAGCAATATAGAGGTTATTGTCAGAGGGGCAAAGTCAGAAGTACAAAATGTTTCCACATCACTTCTCAAATATCTGCAGATGAAATGTTGATTAAACTACAATCAAAGCAAACAAAATAAACAATATGATAAGCACTGAGGAGGAAAATGTGATGTTTCTACATTTCCTATAAATGTACTACAGGAGTACAATATATCTTCAAAAAAAAAAAAAAAAGGAAGCGAAGATGAAGCAACAGATATGGACAGTTCATAGGAGAAATTTGCTGGTTTTGAATGGAATTGTTATCCATGGTCCTTAAGCTTTCGTTGCTTTATCTGTCCAAAAACACTGCTTTACACTCGGTCAACTGAAAGCAAAAAGAAAGTGATATGTGTCCAGAGAATAGTAAGCACAAAGGAGGACGCTTCATGAGGACATGACAAATTCCAAAGAATACCTTTATTCAGGAGAAAAGTTCCAAATTTTGCAGAACATGGAAGTTCTTGAAAAACATAAAGATGTATTTTTTAAAAACAAATTGGTGTGATACATTGGGAGGTTGCCAACAAGCAGCACTCCTTAGGTAGAGCACATCTGCACTGGACCCCATTACACACACACACTCACTCGAGTCCTGGACACAGGTTTGGGTGATCAATGGTCATCAACTTCAGCACATGTCTCTTTAAAAACTCCAACATCAGTGTCAAAAAAAGTTCAGAAGTGGAGTGAGGAAGCCATCTACTGGTGGGGAGGGACATGGAGAGGAGCTGCACATCCATTTCAGTACATAATGGGAGGTTTGGAGTAGGGCCTGTTCTCTGTAAAAAGAAGAAATGAAAAGCATATTCATTTATTTCTGTTGGGGTATTAATGGGACATGAAGTAAATTCTAATTGTTACATTAAAAATATTTTTTCTTTCTTAACATCCAAATGAGAATCTTTAAAAATAAATTACTTTCTTCTTCTTTACCAAAAGACACTGATATGAGACCTGCTACAGGGTTTGATTAATGGGCAGCCACTTCTAAAGGTATCAAATCCTGGAACCACATAGATCCTGAATAATTCAGGGAGAAGTCATAAAAACAACAAAAGAACTGATGAAGGAGTATCACGTGTCAGATTACTTTCACATCTAGGAGAGGTCTACATCGAGTTTTTAACACGAGTAAGAAAGCCCGTACTCAAAGACTGACATTAAAAGTCCTGACTGAAGTTCGTGTTGAAAGAAAGAAAAATGAGGAGGTGTAAGCATTTGAGTGACTTTGACAAGGATGAAATTGTGATTTCTAGATGACTGGGTCAGAGTATCTCCATAACAGCCGTTAGTGGTTGCTACAGTACCTACCAAAAATAGTCTAAGGAAGGACAACTGGCCAGAGGGTCATGGTCACACAAGGCCTACTGATTTGTGTGGAGAGCGAAGGCTAGCCCATCTGCTCTGATCCCACAGGAGTGCTACTGTAGCAAAAATTGCTGAAAAAATCCCAGAAGCTATGACAAAAAGGTGTGAGAACACACAGTGCATTGCAACTTGCTGCATACAAGGTATATGATATGGACCATGAAGCTGTGAAAGAAGGTGGCCTGGCCTAATGAATTAAGGTTTCTTTAATATCCTATGGACAACTGGGTGTGGACATTGGTTAACCGGGGAAGAAATGACATGAGGCTGCGCTATGGGAAGGGGTCAAGCCGTTGAGGGCAGTGTGATGCTCTGGACAATGGTCTGCTGGGTAAGCTTGGGTCATGGCATTCACATGGATGTTACTTTGGCACGTACCACCTACCTAAACATTTGTTCAGACGAAGTACATGTAACTTCATGCTAACCGTATTCCGTAGTGCCAATGATCTCTTTCAGCAGTAGAGATAGAGGGCAGTCCTGTTATGAAACAACCACTGACCCCATATACCATATATTGATTTTTACAAGCTTCTCCAGGCTGGTACGCTGGTTTAGTGGATAGCACTGTCGCCTTGCACCTCCAAGGTCCACGTGTGATTCCCGGCCAGGTTCGATTCCTGCTTCTGTGTAAATAGAGCTTGTATGTTCTCCCTGTGCTTGGTGGGTTTCCTCTGGGTACTCCCATTTCCTCGCACAGTCCAAAGACACGCATGATTAGGATAACTGGTGTTCGCAAATTGCCTGTAGCGTGTGAATGAGTGTGTGGGCGTGTGTATGTGTGTGTGTGCCCTGCATTGGATTGGCACCCTGTCCAGGGTATACTCCGCCTCGTACCCCAAGTCTCCTGGTATAGGCTACAGGTATTCAGAATAAAGTGGTATAAACGATGAGTGAGTGAGTGAGTGAGTGAGTGAGCTTCTCCAGCAACCACATCTTCTTTCTCCTGCTAATTTTCTAATTTTCACACACATTTTTTTGCTGTTGTTGCAACAGTAACTGGTGGTGAGCAAACTTGTGGATATGCACACAAGGGTCTCATTTTATACATGCTCATCCGGTGTGTTTGGAGTAGCTGGCCTTTATTGTTTCGGTCACAGTTTGAATCATTACCAAAGTTGGAGATGCATGACAACACTTTCCCAAATGGTGTGAGCTTGTGATGATGGCATCAGAAGACACAGTGTATCTAAATAGGACTGCAGCAGACCTTTATAATTACACTTTGTTTCCAGTTTTACCTTACACCCGCATCTAACTACCTCTGCCACACTGCACTTCTCTTAATCGGCTTGTAAAGCAGACACCTTTTGTGTTCAGCAGTTTGCTGTTAAAGCCACTTGTCTTGATTAATTAGAAAAGGCACAGATCGGCGTAATGGGCCAACATTGGCCTGGAACCTGAGAAAGCGTAAAAAGCTTTTAGCTTGCCGTGTGGCCTCTCTGCAAGGACAATCAAATCTAATGAAATCAGTTGTCAGTGCTAAGCTTGCAAAACTGTGAAGTCCGACTTGGGAGTGAAGCGCAAACTAATTAGATATATGCTGGGTGTAATGGATAAATGTGGTGAGGTGGGGTGGGGAAATGCTGGAGAGTTGGGAGGGGGGACAGTTTGGACAGCACACTCGACCTAATTAGATTTTTGCTAGACATAATGGATAAATGTGGCAGGATGGTAGGAGTGGCCAAATCCACAGACACTTTGCATTTGTAGGCACTTTTACCAAAGGCTTCATACAATACAGTCTTTACAGACTGAAGAGACCCTAATGGCTGATTAAATAACCTCACCAAAGTCTTAAATGTTCTCATAGTTCCAGTCATAATACGCTGGAAAATACTACTCAACTCTGTTCTTCCATTCTAAGGTTCCAGGCTGTATCCTGCGATTTGTCAGCATTATGCAAACTTAACAACAATTTGTTTTTTTCATGTGCATAATTTTTGGGCATGACTGGAAAAACACGAGGGAAAAACCAGGGAAGATGAACTTACTGAGATCTTGAATGACAGTTGAACGTTTGACACTTGTCTATATAGCTGTCTAATTCCTAAGGCAAAGCAACATAAGAGCATAACTGCCCATCCTCTGGGTCATACTGTAGGTGTTGTGTTCTTGACCTTTTTATTTTGTATCTTTGGATGGCAGAGTTCATTTGCAGTTTAACCAGTCATGTGGAGCTTTTGTGGTTAAATCAGTGTGCTTCACTTTAGATGGATTGGAAGTTTAAAGTAAAGTTTGTCACTGGTTCAGATGTAATCAGGGTAGAAATGCACAAAGTGCCATAAAATATATACAGAAAATGCAAGAATATATACATTTAATACAACAGGAGTTTGTAATCTCTCTCCTGAAACGAAAAGAATGTTTTCACAATTGAAGAAGAAGATGGGTGAGATTTTGATGAAGGTTTACATTTTACACACATTAATTTTAAGTTGGTCTTTACTTTTTATTTTTTGCATTCCTGTGCATGAATCTAGTAGTACAGTAAATAATCTGACTAACCAACACTGCACAAATACAAACTGGTACACATAAATACACAAATATACGGCCCACTCTTACCTTGCATGGCTGAGTCCTGCTGATTGCCATTATGCTCAGGTTCCACTTCTGGTATCACTGCTTCTGAAACCAACCAATCACAGCACACAGTGAGAGTCAGAGGCTAAATAAATAAATGGTGCTCTTCTGTGATGTATACAGGACTCTAACTTTAAACCACCTCTGGCTGCCAGAAATTATATATAAAATCGTATTTTTTTTTCATAACAGAAAAAGTGAATGAGTTGATTAAAACATCAATTCTTTATTATGTTTTTACTTCTTGTCAAATGATTTTTGTCAGAAAATTTCACCACAAACTGGGAAATATTAAATGAACTGTACTTGCAGTTACACTTTACCATCAGGGATTTATTGTCTATATTTAGGACACTCAAAAATACAGAGAAATGTATATTTGTGACAAACAAATGATGGCATTCTGCTGGCGTGATGTGGCTATGTTATACTCGGGCGGTATTCTGCTGGCATGATGTATGTCCACTTCAAATCATTAATCAAATGATATTCTGCTTGATCCTGTTTATCTTATGATAAAACATTCCCATAAGTATAAAATTCTTTTACCACAAGGTAAAGATTTTCAGCGCCTTGTTGAATCTATGCTATGAAGAAGTTTTGAAGGCAAAAATGTCCAACCCAGTACTAGCAAGGTGTAACTAATGAAGTGACTGCTGAGTGCATAACTCAAAATTGAAAAAAATGTGCAAAAAAGATACAAGCTCATACATCAAGTACTCGGCTGACCAAATCAATTTGTTTAAATCTATACAATTTATGGGTGAAAACTTGCACATACATATGCATCATTTTTAAACACCCCATGGACATCAAGATGGGAGTTAATTTCCCTTTGGTGCTACAGTATAACAGCATCCACTCTTTTATGATGGGTTTCCACTTGACTAGGAATATGTTTAAAGTAATAATACTAAAAATGATCATTAATTAATTAATTAATTAATTAAATACATCTAGACATTTGTGTCCTTTAGACTTTTTGGTCCAACAATCCAATCCATATCCATATATAGATGTGATGGTCAGGTGTCACACTTTTAGCCTTATACTGTAGCATACTGTATGCTGTCAGGAAAGGAGCTTCTCTCCCTGAAACTCTCAGATGAAAGGCTAAAGGCATATTCCTTTTAATTCTATGGTGAATTCCTCATGTGTTTTATTCTTGGTAAATAATTATCAATGTACTCTGAAAAATACTTACAGATGTTTATGTACACTTAAACGCTCAAATCTTTTCCTGTTCACATTCTGCTTTTGGTATGGTTATGCACGTCAAATAAACACAAGTAAACAGGTAAAATAAAAATAAAAACAAGCAATTATGAAAACGGTTTACCTCTTTTAATGGTCTAAATGTGTGCACATTTAGCCCATTTATGATAAGCATCTGTCTCTATTTCCTCCCCTCGCATCACGATGCTAATGTATCACTAATAGTTGAGACTAATATGGAAACACCAGTATCAGCATTGATAAGGAAATATGAGAAAGAGAAGAGGGAAGAGGAAAAGAAATATAGCAGGAAAAATGTCTGAGAGTGCAACAACAGATTGAAGAGGAGATTAGAGCAGAAGGGAGCTCATTTTCATGGGAAGGGAATGACGACAGAGCCTGCAGTACTAGTGAAGTCTCTCAGATAGGGCCCAAAGAACCTCAACATGTTTGTTGTCAAATTATAGCAAGCTGCACATTTTTTTCCTGAAAAAAGTGACTATAATATTTAGAGAATCATATTGTCAATTGTCAATCAATTGTCCAATATCACTTGTTAGTCATCATCAGAGTGTTTTAAGATGTGTTGCATTTTGAATAAATGATATATTGCATCCTAATTTTACAAGACCATTGCTGGACCACAAATGCACTGAATTTGCTAAATGTACTCTGATATAGAGCTTTACTGCAAAGAAAATTACTCAGTGACTAGAGAGCTGATAAACCGGATTCTCTTATGAATACTATTATTTTGTGCTTTCCAAAATCCCCTGGATCTCTGGATATGTTCTATACTTTGAAAATGGACAAAAACAACAAGGCGAATTATTTTGGTTTTGGTACACATTGAAGACATTGGGTTTGAGATCAAAAGATGAAAATGAGATAATATATCATAATTTCATCTTTTCATTTAACAGAAGCATGACCCTAATAATTAATTATGGGTATCATCCAATTAAAGTCCAGTGCCAGTGTTAATTAACCTTTAATTGAGTAAGAATCTGACTAATTATCTGTACAATAATTTATATCATTATATAAATTTTCTCTGAGCTTTACACCCTATCCATTCAAAAAAAAAAGAGTAAAAGCCCTTTAGCATTTGCCTAAAAGTGTTTGACACAAACCACTGTACATGCAGTATACTGTATACATGGTGCTGTTGGCTTTGAAGATCAATGCAAGTTAGCCTGTCAGTGTTTGCATGCCTAGCCAGAACCTCCTCTCCCACCATGAAATATGCTTTAGTGCAGAACTATAAACCAGTCATGGCTGTTATGTGCAAGGTCTGAATACCAATGTGTACATTTTTGGAAATAATTCAGCACTAGACCTGTGTAATTCAACTCAGAATATGGCCCAACCCTTAAAGGTCCTATATACCTTTTATTTCTTTAGGAAGTCTCAGAACTCCCCCAAAATATGTGTTATTGCTCCAGCTGAAATATTGCTCAGATAATGCATTTTTCATACCTGAAACTCACTACATTTCACTCCTTTTTCAAAAATGGCATTTCAGTGTCTATGAAAACGAGGCACTGATGAGCCAAGAGGGGGAGGGGGGGGACTTTTTATATATAAGGTCACATTTGGGGGAATTCTAATTAGCTTGCTGAACCCTTAAAACTCAAACGAATCCATGCCAGCAACACAGCACTGGTCAATGAGAAATAAAAAAAAATAAAAATACAAAAAAACATGGCTTCTACAGGCTTCTATGGTCCTGCCAATGTCAGTGCAAGTTATCATTACTTTTATAACACAGTGCTACTGAAATATGTATACACAATTTATATAATATTATATATATTCTAACTTTTTTGTAAAGATGTATTAGAAACCCATCTTAATGTTTAAAAATGACTATAAAGTGAATTTTGCCTAAAAGGACCCCTTTAAAATGTCTTACCTTCTCCTAAGGTGTTTTTACAGAAAGACACTGTAAGTAATCAAATAGGTTTTACGATACAGTATCAATGCTGTTGTTTAGGTAGATTTAACGACCCTTACATACAGTAGTCAAATTGACTATATCCCTGAAACTATACAATGGCTTTTCAAAAAAGAATCTACTTGCATCTTTCACAAAGTAAATGCAAAATCCTTATTTTGCAAGAATATTGCTCGTTCCTCTTCTTCTGAATTTATTGGATGGTGGTGTAATACTGCCATTTAATTGACGGGTGTGTGAGCAACATATTAACAGGAAAAAAGATAATTGCTTTGTACAAGACATAGCATTTAACAATCAACAACACACATTACATAATAGCTTAGTATTTATGATATACTTTTTGTGGTTTTTAATAATTCAAAGCCTCAAATCAAATCAAATCAAATCGACAGTCTGCCTATTATTCACAGCTCTAGTTTGAAAATACAGAAATACCTAATGTAGGTAGGTAAAATGTCTCTACAGATGGGAGCTGCTGTAATCCGTTGCCCAAATATCTCATGAGGTTCTAACTTATCTATCAGAGGTAGGAAGTAAAGTACTAACAATAGTATAAAGGAAAAACAGTTTGTTACCGTATTTTTTATGAAAGATGTGTACTTTTACTAAATACATAACATTTTTTAAACATTACTTTTCAGATTACGATCACAAACACAGCTACGCAGGGATCCCAAAAATTCCACCAATCTTTGTTTACAGAAATGACTGGCAGGTCATTATGAAAGCACAGATTACTTTATGCACCAAAGGGAACAAGAGTTTCCTCAGCAACTGTCCTTGCCATGTGATCTCTGATTCTTCTAGATCCATGACCACACGTCTCGAGTGGTGCACTTGTTAAGGAAAGGTTAGAAGTAATCTAGCTAACTATCTGAGCAAAAGAGTTTTAAACACTTGTACATTTGGTTTGTGTTTTACACCAATAACAATGTAATTTTTATAGCAAGATTATAATGTTTAACCTTATTGTATTTTATATTAGTGTTAGTACGCATTGTTGACGGGTAAAGAGTTTGTAGAAATAGTTAAAAGACTAAAGCTAAAAATATGTGTGCTCTGTAGGGGCATTACGGCCATTTCTGTGTATTTATAGTACACTGTCACATTGATTGGCTCTGTTGTGTGATGTGTATAGCCATACCCACTTTGAGGGCACAAAAAAAAAAAAAAACCCCATCTCTAAAAGCGATGGCTGCTGTGATGTAATCTGGCACAAAACTGTTCATAATGTCCCTTCTACTTAACATTTTAATTTACTTTATGGCACAGATTGAACTTCAGGCAAACACTGAAGGACTGGCAAAGTTTCATTCAATTTTGTTCAGCCAGTTTTGTGTGATGCTGTAACAAATTTGACTGGACAGACATACAGATATACAGACAAAATGTTCTGTTCCTCCAATGTACGTACAGTATGAAGTGTTAAGATGTCATTGAAAGAGAAAGTTCTGACCAATGTACAGACAAAACCTTTCTTTTTTTCAATTAATATTAACAAGTCATGTAATAATCTCTTAGTTGTCATTTTTCATCTGCCTTTATGTAAAAAAAAACAAAAAAATGTACATTTCTCTGGATTGATTTTTTCCCCAAGACATATTTCCAGTCACTACTGCACTCACCATTAGATACTGAAACCTTTTATTTTTTTAAACAAAGTTAAACAACAATTTATTTTTAGGATGTAAAAAGCCATAACTTCTTTGAAATAAAACTACAAGCACAGCAGAGCAGCTACTTGCTTCATTGTAACATGGTTTCTTCTTTATTCATAAAAAACTTATTTTATTATAGAAAGTCATTCAACGTTCTAGCTGTAAAGTCCTTTAAAGACTTATGTAGTTGTCGCACCTCTCTGTCCAATCATGTCTAATAATTAATAAAACGAGTGTTAATGTTAAAACATTGAATCTCTTGAAATGCCTACAAGATTTCATGAACTTGGAGAGCATCTAAACGCAGCCAGTGAATTGTATATTTATTCACTCGTTTTTAATTTATCCTTTCATTCTGGTAAAACTTCTGCAGGAAGTGATGCACATCAACAACATAAACTTCGATTGTGTTTAAAATACTGTTTATCGGTAACTCAGTCAGAAAGCTCTCAAGAAATATGTTTATTTGTGAAGTACTCATACTTGTACTTAATGTACATTTTAGAGCTCGTACTTAGTACTTAAGTAAAACATTTAAGTAATACTACTTGTAGTGGAGTACATTTTTAAGCAAGTACTTGTAATTTGCCTTGATTACTGGGTTTGTGTACTTCTTCCACCTCTGGTATCTATATACAAACATCTAATCAGTGTCATTATCAGGAATAAACTATCAATCTGCATGCAGTGACCTCTGCTAATGCCTGCGAGGACTATGGGAAGGCAGCTTCTGAAACAAATGGTCTGACAAAAAGTCTTGATCTGACAAAAAACATGTAAACAGCAATTTGCTACAGGAGTGAGAGAAAGAGCTAAAGTGAGATACCAGAGAAAAAAGGCGCACCATTAAGACTCATGCAGAGGTTCTCAGGAGAGGTGGCTTGTTTAAGGGCCTGTTCCACTTGTTCTCTCCTCTTTGACTCGAAATCCAGAGCCTCCTGCAGTTTCCTCTTCACCTTCTTCTCTTTCTTCAGACGCTTCTGGATAGTAGCTGTGGAGCAGTTGGAGAAAGCAAGACGGAGAATGAGTGGAATAGAATGTTTTTTTTTTTTTTATTCTTTAAAGTGCTTAATTATCACTAGATGCACAACAGCGTGGAGCCCATTGCAGTCTCAACAATTTTGAGTTGAAGATTAAAGTGTATTGCTCTTCTCAGCTCCTTAACCTTCTTAATATGACTACAGTTAAAAAATATGCTAATATAGACAGTTTGTGTTAATAGGGAAGCTTTAGACTTCAGACTATGTATTTGGCTTTTTGGAAATGTCCGGTAGAACAAAAGTTTTATAAAGGGTAAGTTTTACCATAAGAAAAATACTGAAATGACTTCGCAAAAATACATAATCCTATGCTATAAATGGGCATATTATTATTATTATTATTATTATTATTATTATTATTATTATTATTATTATTATTATTTTGGTCATAGAAACAACCAAAAACAACAACAACAAAAAATTTTTTTTAAATGCTCTAAGCTTTAACTACATGGATTAAAAAAAACTAAGTAAGGCAATGAATAAAAATGTATTTATAAAACACATTTTAACAATGCTTTGACTGAAATAATCATACTGTTTAAGATTAGGTTAAAATAATTAAAAACTGACAGTTCAAGTACATGTCTTGAAAAATCCTACAGTACACTGCAACGGGCTGATCTTTCAACTCTTAGATACAAAGAACATCTTCATCTAACACCATCTCCATCGACTTCACGCAGTGTGGGGCAAGAGCTCTTCTCTTCCGCTTCTTGTTCATGTTGAACAAATGTAGCATAAAGTGTGTGTGTGTGTGTGTGTGTGTGTGTGTGTGTGTGTGTGTGTGTGTGTGTGTGTGTGTGTGTGTGTAATTTCACAACAATTAACAGTTCTTGAAAATACACTAAAACAGACCCACACACACAGATATGCACAGTGGCATACAAACACGCACGCACGCACGCACGCACACACACACACTCCCTCTGTCTCTGTCCCCTGCCCCATCACATTTTCCTCACACCTCTAATTACATGCATTTGAATCACCAAATCCTTAATTTCCTGCACTATTAAGAGCTGTGTATAAATAATTTGTATGGCTTTAAGAGCCGTGGCTATGAAATTACTGAAGTGTTTGTACATATTGTCGGAGTTGTTATCCAGCCGGCTAATTGGCTTAATTTCTTGGCGTTAGTAGTGGCAGTCGACTCTGAAGTAAATCCAACTGTTAAGAGATATTCTTTGGCAGCACACTACCGTTGTATAGTCATTTCATTCCGTGGGCGGATTTATTAATTATTCTGCAGTATAGATATGGATGTCACTGATAAATTAATCAAGTCATTAAATTACTGTAAACACAAAGGGGAAGGTAATTGTTAACTAAATTAGCGCAGAGTTCTGCATTGAACCGATGATTATTGTAAGCGCCCAGAATGTTAATTCTAACAGCTATTAAACACAATTTACTCATTCCACAGGGCACTGATTAAAAGTCTAGTCGATAACAATGCATACAGCTTTCCAGTAAATATTAAATATAAATATGTTTTCCTTAAATTAGGTTACTACAAACAAAAACTAGCATGTTAACAGGCTTTTCCATTGGCTTTCACTTACTCCCTCCCCTACATAATCAAATGAATGGCTTTTGGATTTTTAATGTTCGTTTCCAGTTTGGATTTTTACTGTTTGACATTTGGACATTAAATAAATTTAAGTACACACACACGCACACACACAAAAACAACGTTTGCCTGTATGTACCTCGGCTGTGGAGCTCAGAAGTGAGCTGTCTCTCCAGACTCTCTCTCATTTCTCGTTCTCTGTATAGCTCCATCTTGAGCTCTTTTCTCTCCTGCTGCACCTGTTTCTCCTGTACACGTGCATTGTCCACCGCCACCTTCAGCAGGCCCTGCACCAAAAAGAAAATCATCACCTTAACACATGGTAAAGAAAGTTTAAAAATCCACTCTAAAGAAAGCATACATACTGTACATACATGCAGTCAGATCCATAACTTTTGTAATAAAGATCTTTTTTGGCTTTCTTCCTCTGTACACCATCACAATGAATTTGAATCAATGAAGAACTGAGCGAAGTCAAGACTTTCAGCTTTAATTGAAGTTTGACAGAAGTGTGGCATTACAACCAATTTTGGGGGAACAAACTACCATGATTATAAACAAAACAAAAACATTCCCCTAATGCATATGAAAATTCTTTGCAGGCAATAACTGTCTGAAGTCCAGAACCGATGGACATGACCAAATGTTGAGCGGCCTCGGTCAAAGTGCTTTGCCAGGCCTTTACTGCAGCTGCCTCCACCTGCTGCTTGTTTGTCGGCCTTTCTGCTTTCAGTCTTGTAAAAGGTATGCTCTACTGGTTTGGGAGCAGATGACTGCCCTGGCCAGTAAAAAAATATCTAAATTCTTTGCCTTGAGAAACTCTGGGTTGGTTTCTCTCTATGTTTTGGGTCATTATGATATCTGTAATATGAAGTGCCGTCCTATCAGTTTTGCAGCATTTAGCTGGATCTGAGCAGAAAGTATCTGTATTTACTTCATGAAGCCATCTCATGACTGTAGGCTCTGATGATGGCATGGCTACCTCCTCCAGAGTGTTCTTGACTTGGGTAGACGTTGTGAAAGGGTCCTTCTTCACCATGGACATGATTCTGTCATCTACTTCATTTGTTTTCCGTGGTCTTTTGCTGTTGCTGAGCCTGCCAGTTAATTCCTTCTTTTGAAGAATCATAATGACTTTGCTATATATAAATATTTGCTACAGTATATATATAGACAGATCTTATGGGTTTCTTTTTGCAGCCTAAACATGGCCTCAATCAATTGCATAGATACTACATTGGACCTCATGTGAGAGTTTAAGTGCACAGCTAACAAGTGCAAATGTAACAATCAGAACGAACTCCAGGATTTTTCTCAGCATGATTAGTCATGGAGTAACGAGGGAACAGGCCACACCTGTTGATGTAACTACTTGTCAGATATTTGTTCCATTATTTATGAGCCTCCAACATCGGAGTTTGTATGAAAATTGTGGTAACTCCTGTATGTTCAATGCCTCACTTGTATCAAACCCCTTTGAATTAAAGCCTCGACTTCGCTCCCATCTTGGGTGTTTAATGTCAAATTTAATGTGCTGGTGTACACAAAATACTTATCTTTGTTCCAAACATTTCATGGCCTGACTTTACAGAAACACCATTACTGTTGTGGACTGTTGCACCTCAGGCAGTACTAAAAAGTCTTTGTACATGTAACGCATATTATGCAGACTATATACGCAGTAAAAAGACAACAATACACAAGTAAGAACCAGTAGGTAGACAAGGACAACTGTACCTGGATGTTAGTGAGCAATGTCTCAACTGATGATAGGCCCTCAGTAAAGAGTAATGGAGTGGGAAAGCCTGGAGGAAGAGTCTGAGCACCCAGAGGAAGCTTCTCAAAACCCGACTTCAGTAGGGGCAGGGCTATCTGAGCTTCATCTGGGAGAAAACGCAAACACAGCAGGAAGTCAGTAAAGTATCTGTCTAATTTAACTACAGATTAACTACAGTACACCCATGTATGTTGGACATACAGAGAAGATGGACTGAAGTAGAGTTTTAAAGCACAAAAAGTTAAGAGAAAATCGGGTAATGGAGATGGAGGAGTCGTGATTCACTTGGGCTAATCTGTCTGGGGTCTGTGCGCCTTCTCGGGTAAGACAAATAGGACAGGAGGGGAGGGAATTGTGATGGCAGTGCATCACAGGTCACATTGATTTCCCCGCCAGATAACCCTGCCTTTCGTTTGTCCCATTGTTCATCTCTCCACCTGTCCCTACAGCTATAAATTTCCCCTTTTGTTCACTATGGAAAAAGGGCATTGAAGTAAAAACTCAGGAGGAGAAGCAGAAGAAGAAAAATTCCTTCTCCTCCCTGAATGCTTTAACGCTGTGTGATGAAGTTTTTGCTGTGGCCTGAAAGTGGTGAGCAGCACATCAAGGTCATGTGGAAAGAGTGTGAAGCAGAGGGAGATCGTAAGACTGGCGCAGGATGGAGGGAATATGAGGCAGACGAATTGGGTGAGAAAAGGAATGAAAGCACCAGGGGACACGGGAAAGCCAAGGGTGTGAGGTGAATAGTGAGACTGAGGCCAGCCATAATAATGTTTAAAGATCAGAAGCAAAGGTGCATGCATCTGATGTACAACAGCATGTTCTAACCCCTTATAAAAAGTAGTCCAGAAAATGTCAGTATTAATGACCGAGTTAAATGTCATCATATTACACCCTGTGCCCCTCTATAATGCAGTTTATAGTTCAATCTCACCCTAACTAACACTGATTCATCAGCCTTTGTTGTACAAGACACTACAAATCCCAAAGCTGGCTTAGCAGAAAAGGGTTTGATGCTGGCATACTCTTAAAAGCACTGGCCTCCTGCTGGCCTCCTGCACAACTAATTGCAAGTTTCATTGAAGCAGTTAATAGCGCACACTTCAATTCATTTTTATTCTGTGGCACAAAGTGCAGGATGAATCCTCAGCCTGTGACATTTACAAAGAATCTCTGTTATCTCTGCTATCACCTTAAACAAAACATGAACAAATAATTAATCTCTGTGTGTGTGTGTGTGTGTGTGTGTGTGTGTGTGTGTGTGTGTGTGTGTGTGTGTGTGTGTGTGTGTGTGTGTGTGAGAGAGAGAGAGAGAGAGAGAGAGAAAAAGAGCGTGAGAAGGAGACCTGTTTTACCCTGTTTTATGTCTCCAGACATAAAGTTGCTCATTATGAAATGAATAAAGCCAGATATATAAAAAATAATGTGACTCTCTTTCTCTGGTTCACTGGTGACTCAAACAATGCAGCATCAGTACCAAGTCTGTGCACTCACCTCCAACACAACACCTCTTAGTTATGTCACCTAGATTAAAAGCAGCCATGCATTAAATGCCATTTCCTCTGATTCGTTTAAAACAGACCCCAAGACAAAACACCCCAAGCCACTTTTTTCCTTTCTTTCTTTTAGCCTTCCATATGTACTCTATCAATTATGCATTGGCCAAGCCCTTTCGTTTACCCTATACTCCTAAAAATAAACACAAAAGCCTTTCCTTCTAGTCTGAACAAAAGCAATGTTTTGGTCACCAACTCTCATTGCGACGCTCCTTTCAACAATTTTCAAAACCTCAACAATTCTATCCATCTGTAACATTTAAAATAGTTTGATATGTTTTCTGTGTGTGAGACAGTTCAGTTCTATTCATGTCAAAGACAGGTTATGACTGGAGAGTAAGAGAAGCACAAAGTTTTGAAAGGGGTTGTAGTCCGAGATTTCAGAAGATCAGAAGCTACCATAAGCTTACGCCACCTTCCAGTGTTCTGAAGACTCTTGACATGATGTCAGCCTTTTCAGAGAAGGTAGATCGTCTCTGGGTTCCATATGGAGGACCAGATGCTGGGGAGCACCAGTGACTATGAGAGCTATAGTTACTCTGAACTGCTGGTTTTGTTGTCCTTACATTGCCTATTTGTTGTTTTTTATTTTGTACATGTTTTTTTTTTTTTAATTCCTGAATATTCAAAGGACTTCAATTAGGGAATAATTAAGCCCAGGCTTTCGCTGCTGTGTTTTTGTCAGGTGCACAACCACACACACACACACACAGGTTTGTTTACATAGCAATTTACATATCCAGATCAAGGCACTCCTTGTAAGCATCCTAATTGCCAAAATCTATGTTAAAAAATGGGCAATGGCTAATTATCTGAGTTCTTGAAGTGAGACCCATAAAATGTCATGCATTAACTGTCATGTCAAACTAGAACTAAGAAAACTGAGAGGCAGGTATTTGTGTTGTCATCCATGAACTGCAAAGAATCATTCGTCTCATTATCAGCGGAAGAGCTGCCTATTTTTTTTAAAGTGTGTTACAATAGGAGCTTTATTTTAATAAAAAGTCCTGACTTAAAGTACTGAATAACAGCCCATGTTGCAACTGAGACATGGGGACTGTGCTCTTATGAATGTCTTTTGTTCAGCAATAAACCAAAATATATAACCTGAAGTAATGTGCATGTGGTCAAATCAAGGGAGAGGGAATAACATGGTAGCATAGCAGCTGGCAAATATTCTCTGACGGAGCCATAACTCATGTGACAGGAGGCACAGACAGGTAATGAGAGAGAGAGAGAGAGAGAGAGAGAGAGAGAGAGAGAGAGAGAGAGAGAGAGAGAGCTGTTTACTCTGCTAACTCCATATCCACCATAATTTATTACCAGGGGGCTCCTAAAGGACGAGAATACAAATGTCTCTACAAATGTGGTATTTATAGTTAGACGCACCCCGATCACCAAGAACCGTCAAACTGTAGAAATACACACACACACACACACATACACACACACAGATGTACAAATTAGCTGACTTAGCAACAGAAGTGCAACAAAATGTTGCTGTGAGTAAGGCAGATGCCTTTCTTATATTTTCCCAGTTTTTTTTTTTTTTTACCTGAAAGTCAGCAGCATCTCCAGAAAGGAGTCAAATTTGTGAAGGTTCTGAAGCAAGAATGTGAGACTTTATAGTGGGTACTGTAACAATACTGCTTCTATCTGAACAAATTTAAAATAAAATATAATCAAATATTTAAGCTGAAAAATTATGGGTGATGTCATAAAATTAATTATTATATAGTGTCAAATATTTATGTTTTATAAAAGAGAGAGAGAGAGAGAGAGATTTGATCTATATATACCCAACATACCACACAACTACAGTATGCATGAACTATTTTTGAGGCATTTTTCCTAAAATACAAATTATGGTCCAACATCTCAGCCAATACAAAGTTTCCATATAATGAACTATTCAAAAATCATATATTTTACAATAATCTGCTTGCCCATCCTTGCTGAAAACATGCAAAAAGTGGCAAAAACTAGAAAATGATCAAACTTGCATAAAGCCAAAAGGAAGACTGACTGATGAGCTTAGAACAAACACAACATACCAGTCAGCTCCGTAACTAATATGGAAGATGCAAGAACGTGTAAATTAAATTAACAAATATGCCCATAAATAAATGAACAAAGTAAACAAACAGACTCCAATCACCAATAATCTATGCAGAAATGAAAATCAGGCTTAATGAGAGTTCTTCTCTGCCAATTAAGCTTGTATATCAAATGAGAGAAATACTGGGTCAACACTCTTCAGCTCTTTAACCTGTACACAACAGGACTGGATCAGGATGAGTCAGGTGACCCAGGGGACAAAAAGATTCGGCACGTGCTTGAAAACACGACAAGCTTCATTTTATGAGTATTAAAATGTTGCTTGCTTAGTAAAATAAATAACTAAATAACTAAATAAATAAGGCATGCTGTTATGCTACGGATATGTTCATCCATCTCAGGTAATTCAAAATGTAAAGCTGTATAATTATATTACGTATACCTTCCACACAGTCTCCAATCATACTGTATGTATGATTCTTGTTTACAACCTGTATGAATGTGTCAGAGAATGTACTGTACCTACTCATTTAGTGAAACATATCTGCTAACTCTAAAGCGTAAACATTCCGTTTTTGCAAGGGAAATGATATGTTCATTACAACTAGATATCACAACAGTAATTTGATTAAATCCTGCACTTCAAATAAAAGAAATTAAAGACTCTATGCAGACACTATAGAACGTTTTGTCTACATCATGATATAGTAGTTCTCATTCCTCACTAAATGGCAGCCTGGTGGCATAGTAGTTAAAACTCTTGCCTTGCAACTCCAGGGAGGTCTGGGATCGATTCCCACCAAGGGGTCTGTGTGCATGGAGTTTGCATGTTTTGATTGGCTAGTGTGTGAATGAATGAGTGTGTGTGTGTGTGTGTGTGTGTGTGTGTGTGTGTGTGTGTGTGTGTGCGCGCGCCCTGCGATGGATTGGCACCCCGTCCAGTATGTACCCCGCCTCGTGCCCTAAGTCACCTGGGATGGGCTCCAGGCCCCCTCGACCCTGTATACAGGATAAGGCGGTATTGATATAGGTATAGCGATGACGATATAATGATTACTGTATCGTCAGTGAAAACTGATTAATAAGTATTTTATCTTTATTTTAACGGTCAATCATGTAACTATTTTAATCTAGTTAATCACAGCCATAGTAATGATTAAACACAATTTTAAAATACTTTGATTGACTTGTATTATAAATGTACAACCCTGGAATAAAGAAATGCATGACAAGCTGGTTAGTGGAAAGAGATTATGCAGTTGTACAATATCCCAAACATTAATACTGTATATATAGCAAACATTAAACTAAAATCTCTCAAATGGAACTGGCACCGCATGCAGGGGCTGGGTAGTATAGGGTGTGGCAACTCACTGACGGCAGGACTCGACCCCAGACCCTTAGTCACTTGAGCGACCACGCCCACATTTTACAATTTATGTATTCTTGTAAAAAAAAATAGCTCCCCTTGAAGGTAGCTTGCACACACAACTTGTTTATCCAAACTTCCATATAATGAAACTTGCTGTTCAGTACACATGGTAATGTTTCCTCAGTCATCTTATTATCTGAGTTAAACATGCCATTATCACACACAGCTGGGTAACATTTATTACATTTGTGCTTCATTTATTATTACATTTATGGGATGTTATTATGTTGACGAGTGTTAGACAAAACTCTCCACTGAAAAAATGGATATAGCAAAACCATAAATTAGAGAACATTATGGCTAATTTGCTACAGTACATGAAGCGTGGAATATGCATAAGGTTTTTTGTAATGATATGGTTTTCTTTAATCGACAATATATACTTTTGAATTACAATTAATGGTCATGGAATTCAAGATTCCATGGAGAACACAACGCAAATTAAAGAATGACATATGATAGTCTTTAGGAGCTAGGAGAGGATTTTATGTTTAGCAGCATGTACTGAGCGGTCAGATAGCAACTGTAATAGAAAACATATTATTTGGCAAAATATGAAAGCAGTCTAGTACACCCAGTCAACATGCACATAACAAATAAATACTGAATATAATGTATATAGTGTATCATTGGAATAAGGAATATTAATAAAAGAATGAATATTTATTTATTTGACAGTATGTTTAAGTTATTTCATATTTTAAGGCTTTGCATAATGACTGCATTGGTTAGTACTGTATTAGTGAGCTGCAGATTGTTAACCTTTGAACACCGACAGCTGGCTTCATTTATGTATGTACCTGACTTATAAATTAATAAATAGGAGACAAAATGTCTCTCATTTTGTGTGTGATTATTAAAAGCGCATGAATGGTAATAATGTGTAATTAAAACTCTTTATCAACCGACAAGAACATCTGACAATTTAATTAATAAAAAAACATCTGGCAAATAAATACTGTATATTACTTTACTCATGTTTACGTTTAGTAATGGCTAGTGTTTTGGGCCTGGTTTTAAAGTGACACTCAGTTGCTTTCGGCAGATTTATTATCCCTCCTACAACAAGACATGTAATAAATGAAGAGACATTCAACACAGATGGAAAGAAAATTTGAATATCCATCTATCTCATCTATCCACTGTTGATTGTACCACCAGAAACAATTTTTTACCAAGTCTGAACAAGACATCTACTCCACTTATTTATTTATTCATGTGTTTTATTACTTATGAATAAAGACCAAATCTGACAAAGACAAAGTCCTAGCATGAAGCAGTTGTAGGATAAAGAGAATAAGACACGAGTAAATAAAGTCATTTACGTAAGTGTTAGCAGTATTCATCTCATGTGTAACTGACTTCAGTTTGGTTTAGTGTCTCATTTGCTATTGATGAGAAAAGCTCTCTAGCAGACTATCCCCAGAGCAGTACAGGCACCTGTCTTTATTTCATACACACACATGCACAGAGAGAGAGAGAGAGAGAGAGAGAGAGAGAGAGAGCACGCAATGGGGAAGTCAAGTGGAGCAAGCACTCATTTATCACTGGCTTTCTCATCCAAAAATGTCTATGTAGGGTGACTTTCAGCTGCACTAACCTTGCCCCAAATTGCTAACTGTAAGTTACCCCATCACAGCATTGATTTTTTCATCTACTGACACCTTTTTCCAAACCCGTCAAAACCATGCAGCTCTTTTTCCCGGGGGCCTGGCACACACCCCGCTACGGTTTAATTAAACCACCCCAAACACGCACAACAGTGCGATCAAAATAATCATCAGAAAGGGTCTTCACACTCTTCTTTTTGTACATAAACTAAGGAACATGCGGTCAAATAAACGTATACTATAATGAGAGAAAATATGCAGGTCAAAAAACAAATGTAGATTTCAGTCCTGAAACACAGACGAAATGGTCTAGATCTCGAATGAAAAATGAGCTAAAGCATTCGCAGTGTTTTGTTTTTCTGTTTTTGTCCCGGGGGCCTGGGTAGGGTCGGGGTTTATTCTTAAATGTGTACTTGTTTTGACTGATGCTGATTTAACAGTTCGCTTATCTCAAAGGGCGAAACAATGGCACAAATTTCTATCAGAAATCATTACAGGCCATTTCAAATAATTTCCGTGTGGCTAATTTCATAATGGTAGGAGGGAAACATTGATTGTAACCAGATGCCACATTATTATCTTGCACTGTGGAAAACTGGACAGGCAAATATGGAGTGTGTATAATAACACATTATAGTCTCTCTCTCGCTCTCTCTCTCCTCCCTAAGTACTCCTGTGACCAGTGCACACCACATCAAATTAAGCCATATACATTAGCAAACAAACTGGACCAGAAGCACTTGACTTTTTCCCCACTGGAAAATATGATGCGAACATTTCTTCTAATGATAAGGTAAACGCTAATAACACAGCAGAAGGCAGTGGAGGTTAGCGAGGCCTTCATGTGGTCACAAATGGTGAAGTCATATTGAATCTCTTTTCTACTTTCTTCTGAAGGTACAAATAAGAGGAACTGCTTTTATTGTTTCTGTTTACATAAACGTCCACAACCTCCACAACATGGTATTTCCTGAATAATTTATCTACTACAGTCCTTTAACGACTTCATGACTGAGTTTCTCACTGCTATTGTATGATAAAAGGAGATGGAAGAAAACCGAGCCTCAGAACTCCTCCATGGTTTACAAATTGCATGTTTTGCAAGACAGCAACTTGCAAGAAATGTTCCTAGTAGATGGAAAGCAAAGTTTCATATGGACCTCTTTTTTTTTTTTTAAACCTTTTTGATACCCAGACTGTTGTGTACAGTGTAATTTTTCATTATCAGCATATGATAACCATCAACCTAATCAATCAAACAGAAAGAAGAATTCTACCTAACCTCATATAAGGATTTTACAATTATATATAGACACTGTAGCTGTTTTTGGGATTAAATAATATATAATGTTTAAACAGCTTCATTAGTTAACACTAACGCCGGATCACTGAAAAAAAAGAGTTAAGCACAGACAGTCTACAGCTGGAGGAAGCATCTATATACGTGTACAGGGTCCTGGAAAACATCTGACGTGCAAGACTCACACAATACAATGTCCTAACTTTACACTTTACTAGTAGAACCAATGTGCACAATGTTCACGTGTCAGCCGATTCGAATCAGATTCAATCACCTTCTGTTCATTCAACTTCCTTTAGTTTTGATTAGGTTTTCAATGTGGAGGCCAGTTCATGGTTAAAAATGATTTCTCATGCCAGGACGACTCTTTCACAATGCGAGTCCTGTTCCCTCTGGGATAAAAAGCTCCATAGTTTCCATAGATATCTTGGTCATTCAGGTCATCGGCTGACTTCATTTTATTGCCACATAATGTTGCTGAGCCTAGACCTGACCAACGGAGGCAACCTCACATGATGACACTGCCTCCAGAGGCTTTACAGTATTGTACACTATGCAGGACGGTTGCAGCTCTTCATGCAATTCCTTCTTACCTTGACTCACCCATCACTCCGGAATAGGGTCAGTCTGGACTCATCAGACCATGTGACCTTTTCCCATCGCTGCCAAGTCCAGTATTTATGCACCCCAGCAAACTGCCGCACAAATAAGCTAGTTTTCTGAGTAGTCTCACTACCAAATGCCGTTTTGTTTACAATGCAATTCCACCTAGCATGTAAGCATCAAGGTCATTCAGGATTTTTTCAATGAATGTGTTGGACAGTTCTTAATTTAATTCCACTATTTTTATACATCACCTTTTTTGGCCAGTCAGTGTATTACACCCTTTAAAGCAGAAAACGGATCAAATACATAAAAGTTACATACAAGACTGCAGCAGCACTGTAAAATTGCTTTAAAAAATATTATTAAAAAAGATCACTTCTAGTCCTCTGCGGTTTAGTAAAAGTATATTATTTTGAATATTATTTAAAAATGAAATCATTTAAAAAGCAATATGTCACACCTCGACACACCACAGTGTCCAGTGTCAGGTATACAGTAGGTACTATAGTATATAACTTTAATTCTATCCAATATCCTTTTCGGATTACCTTATCATAATACACAGGCACATAATGACTTCTAATGGTTACATATTGGGTAAAAATGAGTCTTTCTCTAATTAGATCAGACCTCTGTCTGTCACAGGAGAGAGAGAGAGAGAGAGAGAGAGAGAGAGAGAGAGAGAGAGAGAGAGAGAGAGAGAGAGAGAGGGAATAGGGAAAGGGGAGAAACCTAGCTTGCAGCGAATGTAGCTACTATTAGTGCTTGACCTGTAGTGAGCAGAGAGAATGTGTGTGTGGGTCTCTGTGTGAGCGAGAAAGAGAGTGAGGGAGAAAGCGAGAGAGAGAAAAGAAGTGATTTATGAAGAGGTAGAAAGGGGTTCACTTGCCAGAGTCCTGTTGAAACAAGGTGCTCCTGGCCTCAGGCTTGGCAATTTATCACCATGCACCACCAAGTCACTTTGTTTATCACCACCAACACACACCAACATGCATGCACACACACGCACACACACACACACACACACACACACACACACACACACACACACACACACACACACACACACGGCAACTAGAGTTTAAAATACACTGGAGTTTTGTAAAGATGCCATGTACAGTAGGTAATGAGTTCAACTCATGGCTGTCAGGGTGTGCTATTAAAGCAGACAAAACAGAGCACTAGTACTGGAGCAGGAAGAGCAGCGTGCCACATCTGTACTGAGCGAATGCTTGAGGTGTGTACACTGACCTACGCACCTCACATACTATGCTGCTGAGAGAGTGCGGACGTCT
This sequence comes from Clarias macrocephalus, assembly GCA_011419295.1. Classification (NCBI taxonomy): domain Eukaryota; kingdom Metazoa; phylum Chordata; class Actinopteri; order Siluriformes; family Clariidae; genus Clarias; species Clarias macrocephalus. Next base: position 195,156 of record JAAGKR010000147.1, read on the forward strand.
CCAAGTACTCACCAAATTAATTGTGGTTTCTTAGTCAAACACCTTAAGCAGATTACAAAGGCACAAAAGGCGGTGCACATGGGGGTCAGAATGTTTCATGTGCGCCTTGAAAGGCTAATCAGATCAATGAGCAGGTGTGTCTGTGTGTCTTTTATTTTATTTGGTCTTTCATTTCTCCCCATCCCAGCAGTAAAGCTGTAGTGTAGCATTGTGCTCTGTGTATACGTGTATGAGAGAGTGTGTGTGTGTGTGTGTGTGTGTGTGTGTGTGAGTGTGTGTGTGTTTGGGACAGATTCATTTCCAAGCACATTAATTAAATATGGTCTCAGGCCAGGTGTACACTGAAACTCTTTAAGAGTACCTGGGGGCATATTTTCTCCATCTCCTCCTAGTTCTGCAACTGTGAGGTGGAGACTGCCATCTGTTACACACACACACACACACACACACACACACACACACACACACACACACACACACACACACACACACACCAACACACTGCTGCATACTGCATAGAATAAGCAACTTACTTAATAAGAAACTGTGCCTATGCACACACACACACACACACACAAGCAGCAAGGGCACACACACATACACACACCGTACCCTTGCTCTTTGGGTGGAAGAGATGATGCTTTGCTTTGCTCTGAATGCGTTACACCACCTCATGATAAGATTGATAAGATAGTGTTGGCTAGTTTTGCGCACACACACACACACACACACACACACACACACACACACACACACACACACACACACACACAAACACACACACACAGGGCTCCTATAAAATATGAGCACAGGGTGTGTGTGTGTGTGTGTGTTTCATGATCTACGGTGTTGCTGCCCCTTTAAATGGCTGATGAAATATTGAGATATGTTCTATAACACACAGACATACAGTACACATATACAGAGAGACAGACGGGACACACTTTCCTACCTTTCTCTTTGATGATTTTCTTCATGGTAATGCCAGCCTCTCTGTCTGCAAGCTCTCCAACAGTTGGATTCAGCACTATATTAATATAAGCATAAATATAAGAATTATACACACAGCCTTAGGTCAGCGACACAACAATTCACTGGCAGCTTTTAGATAAATTCTGAATCTTAAAAGATAACACGTTTTGTTTTGGTTGCTGATATATACGTATATAAAAGTAAACAGTTTTCTGCAAATTGTTGTTTTGCCAGAGGGGAATTACTGAATATGATTTTAATGAAAGTAAAAAATCGAAATATGTATGATAATAATATTCATAAATGTCTGTATAATAGCAACATATGGAAAGTACTGTACTGTGCAAAAGTCTTGAACCGCCCCTCATTTCTTCATATTAAATTTAATTAAATGATGTGGATTAAATTAAAGGAATATGATGAAATGGTTTACTGCGACAGGCTGCAAAGTGCCTAAAGATACAATTTAAAAAGCAGCAGCCTCGTTTCCCCTCCCTTCTGTCCAACTGATCATCTGCACTCGTTTCTCACTGGTCCATGCCTTACGTTAGATGGATTTTATGCTTGATTGATTCCTAAGTTACTGTGTGGTTTAACAAACAAAACAAGTTGCTCTAAAACAGGTACAGTGACTGGCCTAAAATGAGAGGCAAAAACTTGCCAAAAACAAGAGCCAAAACTGTCCTTCAGGAAGCCTGAATTCCTCACAACAACATTATATATCCAAGAACGCCTGGCTCTTTGGAAGCAAAATCTGTAGAAATGGAGAAAACCGTTTCACAGAACAGTGTTTGTGTTTGTGTGTGTGTATACCCAGGTGCTCAGGGCTCTGTGGGTGTGGATGTGGGGAGCTAGACACACTGCTGCTGGCGTGGGAAGAGGGATGTGAGCCTGGACGAGGAGCTTCCTCAAGAGAAGGAGCTGGAGATGGACTGTCCTGCACGCACTCCTGATGGACATAAAGACACACACACAAACATATGTTACAAGGGTCCCAATGGGTCTCATTGTGTGTGTGTGAGAGAGAGAGAGAGAGAGAGAGAGAGAGTGAGTGAGTGATTGACCACTACCTTGATGACAGACGCTCCAGCTCGTGACAGGGGGCTGTGCATCTGTGCTGCGGCAGCCATGTTGGCGATAGTGTTGAGGTGGTTCATCTGGTTCATTGCCATAGCAACTGAGGCAGGGGGAAGACTGACAGGCAACAAGGGGTGGGGCATCATCATAAAAGGCAGATCCAGACCTGAGAGTAAGAGATGGCAAGAGACACATAGAGAAAGAAATATGTAAATATACTTTATACCATACAGACAGACAGACAGACAGACAGATAGATAGATAGATAGATAGATAGAGTAGGAAACAGAGGCAGTTTTAGTATAAACATTGTTCGAAAATAATGAATTTGCTGCACAGTTGCCCTATAAGGAAGAGTTTTAAAGTCACTATTAAGCCACTCATGAACAACTTTCGGGGAACTTATTCATGGCTCAATCCCAGAAGAGTCAGGGTTTAAAGAACTGAACGCATAAATGAATGGAACACATCAATAAATGAGCGTGTGGATGAGAAACTCACGGTTGGCCAGGAGGTGGCTCTGCTGTAGTGAGGTGAGGTGTGAACCAGAGAGACCGGCATGGGCCAAACCGTGCTGCGCTCCGGATGAAGGAGGCGACTGAAGCTTCTCCTTATCCCAAGATGACTCACTGCCTCCTAGAGAGATCAGGGAGACGGAGAAGAATGAGTGGGAGAAAAAAGCGGGATCCTGAGAAAGAGAACAGATGAGTTTGTCCCTAACAAAACTGGTGGACCAAAAATGCTACATGGACATTAGGAAATGTGTGTGTGTGTGTGTGTGTGTTTTTGTGTGTGTGTGTGTGTGTGTGTGTGTGTGTGTGTGTGTGTGTGTGTGTGTGTGTGTGTGTGTTTTTAAAGTTGAATTAACCAGGTGAGAAAATACTACTTATAATTATTTATTATTCCTTGCGGACAACTAATTTAATGTAAATGGTTGTTATGCATGTAAATCCCTTTTGCATTTTTTGATGTAAGAAGCCTGAATTTACGATACACATCCAAAACGCCACCACATGCTTTAAGCAGGTTCATAAAGGTGACACTAGCTCAGCGAGAAGCAGAGCCTGTCAAACCAATAACGCGAGCCCCCCAGCCTCCAAACTGCACTGTTTATATCCATAAATAAATCAAGGAGATACAGCCGAGAAACCAGTTGTTAGGCGCTATAAAGACGACTTACGTTGAATTAGGAGAGCAGAGGTGGGGAGAGAGGAGGGGAGAGAGGAGGTGAAGCCGAGAAGACAAAATCATTGTCTAATTCTGCTTAATAAGCAACGGAGGTCCTGTGAGTGATCCACCAGATGGTGTTTTTGCAACAGATTGCAGTGAGTGATTCTTTTAATAATAATGTGAATTAAATTCTTCCTCTATAGGACGCAGGGAGCTGTTCATCTGGGAGTGCTTGGAAAGAGTAAGAGAAAACAAGCAGACAAGGTAATGGCTGAGCACGCATCTCAGGCCGTGTGTGTTAGTGTGGGGGTGTGACATATACATTAGCATATGATGATTACCATGCTCATGGAGACACAAGCACAATTTGCCTATTAGAATATGTACATATTGCTGGGTTGATTCGGCATTAGAAACATTTTTACACTTTTTGTCCCCCAAGTTTCTATTTTTATGGTCAAAATTAAATTTATGTATTGAAGGGAAAATCAAATTTTAACATGGATGTACTGGCACAACAAGGCGGGTGAGATTCAAAATCTGCCAGACTAGTGAGATTTTAGCAGAGACACAGCATATGTACTGTATGGTAGGGGCGTTCAAGTCGTGGCATCATGTGGTTCGGAGGAAACATGTGATAGTCTTCGGCTCTCCCGACTGAGTGGTAGTAGTAGCTTAATGTGGGAGCCCCCTAGTGACGGCGAGGAATTGGATATGACTAAATTAGGGAGAAAATCAGGGAAAAATCCAAAGGAAAAAAAAAACAAAACAACGTGATATACTGAACTTCCAGCCTCCTAACACTCAGTATGGCTGCAGAACAGTCCCCGCTGTCCACTAGCACCCAGATGAGGATGTGTTCCCTGCTGGGTCCGGTTCCTCTCAAGGTTTCTTCCTATTGCCATCTCAGGGAGTGTTCCTTGCCACCACCGGCCTCGGTTTGCTCATCAGGGACAATCTGATCATTATGACTTGTACATATTTGCTCACACTTTTCAACCTCATTTTCATTTGATTCTGTAAAGTAGCGTTGCGACAATGACCACTGCTAACAGAGCTATATAAATAAAACTGAACTGAATTAAACAGTTCTAACCAGTCATAGGACATGATACACAGATAACTTAAGTTTTTTTTTATATAAATGTATAATATATACAGAAGTAAATAAATCATTCTTTCTCAAACATTTTCTAGTTTTCAATGTGCATTTTTAAGCAACTCAGTTCTTAAGGATATCTTTCTCTGTAGTATATGATTTTGGAAAAGCAAAGAAGCTCAGCTCTGCTATGGCTAATATTAAAATGGGAAATTTTAAGACAGTCACAAGCAAACCATAGGGTGTGTGTGTGTGTGTGTGTGTGTGTGTGTGTGTGTGTGTGTGTGTGTGTGTGTGCGCATGTGCTTATTTGTAAGTGCAGAAGTGTTTGCACTGCAACTTCCACTTGACCTTTCAATGCTCTTGTCAAGCATAATTGTAATTAACATAAATGCAATGTAATGATAAACGCTGAACTTGTACAATCTCAGAGACGAAGCAGTGGTGGGAGTCAGCAGTGCTGTGTGTGTGTGTGTGTGTGTGTGTGTGTGTGTGTGTGTGTGTGTGTGTGTGTGTGTGTGTGTGTGTGTGTGAATGAATATTTATAAGTGCAGAAGTGTTTGCACTGCAACTTCCACTTGACCTTTCAATGCTCTTGTCAAGCATAATTGTAATTAACATAAATGCAATGTAATGATAAACGCTGAACTTGTACAATCTCAGAGACGAAGCAGTGGTGGGAGTCAGCAGTGCTGTGTGTGTGTGTGTGTGTGTGTGTGTGTGTGTGTGTGTGTGTGTGTGTGTGTGTGTGTGTGTGTGTGTGTGTGCATGAATATTTCCCTTCATTCAATTTTGAATTAGAAAGCCTTTTATAATATACTAAGCTGCCAAAGACAATGAGTTGGACATGTGTATTAGGTGTATGTGTGTGTGTACGTGTGAGCCTCAGTATATCAAAGCAAGTGAGGAGTTCAACTATCTGCAGCTCTGGTGCTGATGACCCATTTGGGCTTGGTCCAAGAGCTCCTCTAGTGTTGGCTACTAGAGTAATTAGCCTAAAAGTGGTGCCAGCAAGGGAGGAGTGTGTGTGTGTGTGTGTGTGTGTGTGTGTGTGTGTGTGTGTGTGTGTGTGTGTGTGTGTGTGTGTGTGTGTGTGTGTGTGTGTGTGTGCGCATGTTCGTGTGTGTTTGTCCAAGAGTGTGAATTTGCACCCTACTTGGCTGTCAGTCATGCTTTAATAATGTGTCCATCATCAAACTCCTCCTTAGCCACACACTGACAGAGCTGGTTAATGGCATCCTTAAAAAAGGCTCGGGTAATTGTGACGCACACACCAGACACAAACACGCGCACAAACACACACACATACACAAAAAAAAAAAAACACACATGCATACACACACACTGGTGCTGACAGGTGGGGTTGATTGACTTTTCATTGAAGATGCTTTGAAGTTTAGAGATTTCCATTTAATGTGTGAGTATACACACACACACACACACACACACACACACAGTCCAGTCCCTGTTCCACGGCGGTTACAGTGCCTTTCTGTGTTAAACCCAAGACAAGATATTCAGTTCATAGGATACAGATGCAAATTTCACTAGCCAGCCTGCATTACCCACACCTCTGAACATACAATTTCACACAACAATGCCCCGGCCAGGGCTTGTACACACACAGCAAGCAACAGACTCATAACTAGGGGTTATGAATCAGTGGTGTTCCAGCCCACAGGAATAACAACAAATCCGAATTTGTCCCCTATTCTGTCTAATGCATTAAATTCATGAAGGAAAACCGTGGAAAAAAATAGCTTTTTCTATTAGACCTCTTCATTACAAAACAATTATGTTATGAATTTAAAAAATTGCCTATTATTGTATTATAAAGTTATTGGGGAAAAAATGCAGTCTGGCTAATAGGACCTGAACATAAGTTCAAAAGTTCACCTGTGTTGGCTTTATGGACATTTTCTTATTAGACAAAATAAAATAAAATTGTCATATTTTATTAAGACATTTATTAAAAAATCCTAAGTTAAAGTATTTCCATGTAAAAAAAAATAATAATAATAATAAATAAGCCAGTAAAGTTTATTGGGGATGCTAGGTGGGTTACTATGGCTGTCCTATGGCTCTCCTGCAGCACCCATCCAGATCATGACACACTGCCCAGGTCTTTCCAAAACTCTGTAGAATTGTTCAGTGTCTCTCTGTCTGTAAGCATCTGTAACCGTCCACCTAAATCATTCCACATCCTGATTCATTCTGGCTTTCATCTTCTTGTAACGTGAACAGAGAACAGTATTACAAGGGACGTCCAAGTCAAACCAGGACTTGTGGTGAAATTTCAGGTGAATAAAGGTGTAAAACTGATTGAAATTTATACTGATACAGTCCGGTGAGACTCCTGCTTGCAAAACATTCGAATAATTCAAACTTTTTAAAGAAGGAATCAGGATCCAGGCTAAGGTGGCTCAGAGTCCACTGGAGTCGTTTCTATGAACATCCAGCGACTGCAACATCTGCAACTTCAAAATCGGTGGATAACTAATGGAAAAGACGCATCTGTCTGTGGGAACTGTACATACAATCATTCACAAATACCACTTGTAAATTACAGGAACTCCGTTGGGAGTTATTGCCACATCCCCCGTACAGTCCTGACCTCATTCCAAGCCATTTCCACATGTTTGGGGTATTAAAATAGTTCCTAGAAAGCTCGTGTTTCAGCCGGCTATCTGATCATGGCTTTGGTGTACTGAGAAAAATCTCTACCATAATGATATCCAAGCACTAAGAAAACACTGGGATAAGTGTATTAGTCTACCTGAGTAATAGAGAAATAAAGCTAGTTTTTACTCTCATATCTGTGTTCAGCATAATCAAAAGTCCCGGTTTGACTTGAACACCGCTTGTAGTGTAGGTTTGCTGATAAAATGGAAATGTTTACTGATAAATTTACACACAGTGGTACATTGTACTGTACCAGAAACGACTCAAAATGGCCCAGCGACTAAGAGCAGACTAAGAGTGTACTTCTCCTACATTACATGCATCTTCATAAAACTATAAGAAAGAAAGTCAAATTGTTACTTAAATGAGAAGAATAGTAAATGAAGCTTTAATCTACTCTCATATACATCATAAACATTATCACATTTATATGAAATAAAGCCCTTTTTCCATACAGAGGGACACCGTAACATAATGCCATCAATGATCTTTGGGATTTGATTAATAAAAGACTTTCCATATTTCCATATGACATAAAGTGCAAACCATGACATTTGTGAGCATGTGTCTTTGGAAAGGGGTGAAAAATAGGAAACTAGCTAATCTCCCTCCTCTGAAGTGTTGCTTTGGCCTGTCAGCCATGCCATCTGCCACTCACACTGGCCCTACCTACAGCCCACACTCCTTCTCCAGTTGGCTGAGACTGAAGACCATATGTGAGAGAAGCATACATGAATATTACAATCATAGCCATTATCTCAGAAGTCGGCATTAATGTGAATTAATGCTACATTTAAGGTGAAATTGCAACCTGTATTTTTCCACCTACAACTGGTAAAATGCAGGTTGAAATTTTAACTTGTCGATTGGGGTAGTCTTCACAAATAGCTGTTAATGGAGTGACGTCGAATAAACATGTCCAAGGCATAAAGACCGTCTTTCTCTAATTTAAAATCTAGTCTACAGCAGTATTAACTGTAAATCAATTAAAGGGATAGTTTGGATTTTTTCAAGTCTGTCTTAAATCAGTGTTGATGTGTATACAAGTACATTACCGTAGGTCTTGGTTGTTACGAATTCTCCTGCTCTGTACACCGAATGTAAAGTCACCTGGCGCACGAGCAGGATCAAGGCCGAATTCCACGACCCACGTCCAGTGCAAAAACACATTTCACATTTCACCTGAGGCTCATATGAGGCCCAATGAGCCAATCTTTCAATGTTATTGTGTATTTAGTGCATAATTGAATTATTTTCTTCCCCCAGAAAATAACTAACTACAAGGCACCACAAATGCAGCTTTAGATAGCTATTCAAACATCAAATGGAAAATATCTATGGGAAAGTGATTTCTCTTAGCTGCAACAGAACAATAAACAGGCAGAGTGGATTTTCTTCTGGGTGGTGACGGCCACAGAGATCTGGAACTTTAATGTTTCATTTCATAATGAAGTTAGGGTCTTTAGGCTTCTTTTAAGTGGGCGCCTGTGCTGATGTTAAAAAAGCCCAGCATGTTTGTGTGCATGGTGGTTATAAACAGTGTGTGAATACTAGTTTATGCCACCAGACCCCTTTCCAGGATGTGAAAGTGCTGGGTTTGTGCATGTGTTTACTCTGCACCAAACAAAATGCACCATGAACTGCTCGCTCTCACAGATTCAAAAGCGGAGGGTCTTGGATTACATAATTCACAGAACGCTGTTGTTGACACGTACTACCTACCTAAACGTTGCTGCAGAGCAAGTACCCCCTTAATGACAACGCCATGGCAATGGCCTCTTTCAGCAGGATAATGCGCCCTGACACACTGCAAAAATTATTCAGGAATGCATTCGAGGAACATGACAAAGAGTTCAAGGTGTTGACTCGACCTCCAAATTCCCACAATCGGATCGAGCGTCTGTGGGACGTGCTGGACCATGTGCTTACAGGACTTATAAGATATGCTAATATCTCCATGTCAGATCCCACAGCACACCTTCGCAGATCTAGCACAAGAGGAACTGCTGTACATGATACTGTATCAGGCAGGTGGTTTTAATGTAATGGCTAATTGGCATACTTGTAGTATTGTAGCATTTTTCACTGTACAATGCCACCCTCAACATCCTGTCTAATGTCCATTATGAATATCATTACAGAGGAACAAGGAACTACCTTGCCTTGCTTCCACTATATCTCTTTAAAGCTAAATATACGGAACACAGACACATTCATTAATATTGTCACATCAGCAAATCTTGCACACACTTACACATGCACACACTCACACATGCACACAAACACACACTGTCCGGGAGCACATTAACAGATTGTAGCGGGTGCAGGCAGAGGACTGCACGCTGGCACTCTGTTTGTCATATTTCTTCTGGGCCTCGCCATCTGCCAGGGTGGCATTTTCATGGCTGTTTACCCTGACTCCCGCCAAGGAATCATCTGCCGCCACATAATGCTTCCCTACGAAAAGGAAAAAAAAGAGGGGAGGATTAAGTTGGTAATGCAACTGAGACTATTGGTAATTTGGTGTAATTGGGAAGAAATGAAGATAAATGAGGGCGAGGGATGGAGAGGCAATCAGTGTGGCAGGCGATACAGCTGTGCTTTTGGCCAAACCTACCCCCTTGTTTCCCCCACGTATGCTCTCATCTCCAGTTCCTCAACAAGTTAAATGCAAATGCAAGCTAATGAAAAATATGCCAGGGTAACATGCGGCAGATTATTTACATTTATCCTGATTTTTGCAGCCCTGTCCCCTGGACAAGAAAAACTGCCTGTCATTAATGGTACGGTTGAATTTTAAGTTATTACAATGAGAAGAGTAATTCGGTGACTTCATTTAATTATGCCATAATTTGCACTGAACTACAGAGAGGAAGCTCTGCCAGCAAACTGACCTTCAAGTAAGCTCTTAAGCCGGAGGAGTTACATATGTGAATAGTTTTTACAGTGGAAAATATTGTGATTAAAGATGCTATAATAGAGCATCTTTACACAGCTGTTTTCAGCACTGCCTCATTTTCCAAGCTCAGGACGTTGATGACTGTGTGTGGATTTTAAGGGATGAATAAGATGACTATCATTATATCCCTCTGCAGTCACCTCAAACACAACTCTACTGTCGAGGAAGACGCGCATGCCTGTACAGTATGTCACCTTCACATATCGGTGGGACATACACAGGTTTCTGTGCAATGCCAAGGCACATAGTAGATCCTCCTGTACTGCCAAGTATGCTGATGTCCAACTTATTCACATATACCATATTTTAAATTAGGGGGCGTCACAGTGCATAAGGAATCCCTTCATTAATTATACTACGCTGGTGGCATTCTTTTGCCCAACACCCTACAGTCTATTCCTGGCACCATTCCTACTACAGACAAGCATCAATGGGGCAGCATCTGACTTGTCAACCCTAAGTACACCTTAGCACAACTCTAATTACATTCAATAGTATGGCTTAGGTGTAAACAGCTCTTTAAAGCTAGGTTGCAATTAAAAGCTAGTGACATCCTGAGGTGTGGAAATGTGTGCAAGCAAGTACCTGTGGTTTTAGAAGTGAAAAAAAAAATCCCTGTGCTTATATGCAATAACAAAATAATAATGAAGATGCATCACAAAGGAGAATGAAAAATATTGAAATCATCAGTCATTAATTGTCTCCTGGAACAATGTGAAAACAATCCACAAGAGACTTGGCACAAAAGTGTATGAATTGAAAGTGCAAATGATTGAAGAGCTCTCCTAATGAAGTGTTAATTGCTGCGAGGAGTCAGATGAAGGTTGTAGAGTAGCTGTTCTGACAAGAGAAAAGACTGCAGTGGAAAGGATTTACCAAAAGGGATCATCATGGAACTATGAAGTTTTTTATAAGGGGGGAGGGCGTGAAAAAACAAAACAAACACAAAAAAAAAAAAAACATTGTGCCTGTCGTGCCAATGGAGCCTTGAGACTCAGTTTTACACAGACATTTTGCAAAAAAATTAAAATATGATTAAACAATGAGCAAGGACACGCCCATGCTATATAATTAATACAACACAATACAGTGAACCATTTAATCTTCTCTTGATAATTTACTGGGAAAAAAATCAGAGACACTGGTATTTTTGATATGGAAGGTCTGAAGGAAAATGTGCATCTCAGGTGTTTATATATAAACTCCACCCCACCTCACCTCACCCCCAAACCCACACAGATGTTCTGCTTGTAAGATGCAGATTTCCTGAACTGTTCTTTTGTGTTAAAACACACGGGGAAAGTGAAAGCAGGCAGAATCTAAATGGCTTTACATACCCATCATGAAAAATAACATACTAACTCAATTTAAAAAAAAATTTTAAGACAGACTTTCTAGAAACTTGTTTCCAGATGTCATATTAAACAGGCCTTAATAATTATAACAACAATAATAATAATGTCTAATGCTTCTCTGACCACTGCTTCTCAATGATGTCTGTTATATTTAGACATCCACCTCAGGCTTAATAAACTTAGCTTACATCTGATGAACACGCTTATCATCTCAGCAGCCTCACTAAATGAGACCTACATTGTGCAAAAGATGGCACAGTCTTTCACTTACCCTTATAAGAGAGGCACATTAATGGTCATCAGAGGACTCTGTTCGCTTTGAACGGTTTACGATGCCTCGCCTTTGATCATAAGTAGTACTCACTTCACAGGGAGCTTGAGAAGATGTCTCTTTGATATCGCTGTGCATTTACATGTCAATGAGTGTCACGGATGATGGGGCCAAATAACAAAAAAAAAAAAAAGCGCTCTCTTTCTGTCTGAGTACCACACAATTGGAGAATCATGTGCCAGTGATCAAAAACATACACAAGTCAAATAAGTAAATATGCAAATTTGCTAAAGACCTAAAACATGGAACTTCTTCCTGATCGGTGACTGGCAAAGCGGATACATAAAAGTGGCTGGGCGTTTGTTGTTTCCTCTGCAGTCAAAAGGTAATTTGGCTAGACTAGGAGTCAGAGTCTGCTGCATCTTTATGGACTTTCATTAGATGACATTTTGAGGCTCATTTGAAATTAATCCCCTCTCAGACCCTTGTGGCAGCTCTGTTGTCAGGTGGATGACAAATGAGGCAGGACACAGGGACTCCAGGTGGACACATCCGCCCATCCTGCTTGGCCTACTGCGTTAATATACTATCATCTGGTCAAACAGACAAGAAATTCCCAAATCTCATTACCAACAGGAACTATGGATCATTACATGGGATGTATTGCCATTAGCTGGAGTAAAGTTGGGACTAAATAAGGAGGCTGTGGATACTTGCTGTTTCACACTAGCCAATTTGTTATGCAGACAAACTCTGGCTCAAGGACCTCCCATCTTTTTATATACAATTTGAAGTGGAAACAGAATATATATTCAAACTTTGAGATGGATTGGCTACAACAGCAGAAGACCATGGTGTGTTGCATTTCTCTCAGCCAAGAACAAAAAGCCTCACCAAAACCATACACTTATACTGTAGATACTGCAGAATTAACTCCATGGACCCAACTTGCTTTGCGTCAGCAGGCATGGCAGCTGGAGGTAGTGTACTGGTGCGGGGAATGTTTTCTTGGAAGACTTTGGGCTTGTTAATGGCAAAAATCATTGTTTGAATGGCATTGCCTGTTTGAGCGTTGTTGATGAGTATGTGTATCTCTTCATGGCCTCAATTTACCTACTTGACATGTGTGGGATGTGGTAGAACAGGAGAATCACAGCATGCAGATTCAAGGTTGTTTTAAGAGCAAAGGGAGGCTCGCCCCAGTATTAATATAGTGTTCCTAATAAAGAGTTGGGTGAGTGTGTATGAGGTTACTCGTGCTTTATTTATAATAATTTCTTTACCATTTATAAATAGTCAAAATAGTGATCTGTACTGAAATAGTGGATGTACATTACTTATGTGCAGAGCAGATGTTGATGTTAATTAACATGCATTTGACAGACAGATTCCAACATCAATATATTTTTAAAATCTGCTTTAAAAAAACAGGAACTCAGATCATTTATTATAGGCCACCATCATAACTGTGAGCAAATCTGAGGAATACATAAAGCGTCTAGCAAATCCTTTAAGTCTGCCTGTTACCCTGAGAAAGCCTGAAAATGTGTTATTGTTTCAGATGGATCATGGGTGTTTTCGTACATTTAATTCTTTAAAATGTTTCTATATTTTACTGTTCTTGTTGGAATCATTTTGGTTCTTTTTTTGATTTTGCACACCATTTTCATCCCTTGTGAGTACTTGTAATTGGCATGTGTCTACCAACAAATACATCCTGATACTGGTTCACTAGGTTACTGACTTCGAGTGCCATCAGCCTTAAAGGTCTGTTCGGGATGTAATTAGTAAGAAAAGCACACAGACAACACAAAGCAACAGCAAGTAAAAATATGAATTAGGATAAGATATGCAAAAATTTGGCACCCAATTTCATGGCTAATTACTGGATAAAGTGTTAGTATTAAGCTAACACTTTTAATGGCTTACAGTATGGATGTGTGTAAGTGTTGAAAAGTGAATAGTGTTGAAAAGAATTCAGTCGGCAGGAAGAAAAAAGTGGAAGTTTCTGACCCACAGGTTGGCATCAAAATGAACTTAAAAAAATAATTAGTACTGGTCTCACCCTCTTCACGGACTATCCTGTACAGGTTCGCGGGAGGCTTGGAGCTCATCCCGGGGAATTAAGTGGGGTCCACCCTGGACGGCCTGCCAGTCCATCACAAGGCACACTCATGCACACACTCACATAATCACTCCCACATTGTGGGCAATTTGGAAATCAGCCTAATCTGCATGTCTTTAACTACAGGAGGTAACCAGAGTACCCAGAAGAAAGCCACCAAGAGAACACACCTGAGGTGGGACGTGATATCTCAACTCTGGAGGGGACAGGCCACAGTTCTATCCATTACATAGAACAAGATTTTTTTCTTATATATAATATTTAAAAAAAAACTTGTGTCCCCGAGTGGAACAGTGGCCCCAGGCTTCTGTATTGGTCCTGAGTTCAGGTTAATGTCATTGACGAGTTTTGCGTGATCTCTCTGTGGTCGTTTGTGTTCTCTCTCCGGTCTCCAGTTTCCTCCCACCTCCTTAACACCTGACGAGGCTAAACTGTGCCTAGGATGGCTGTGAACGATTGTAGGAATGTCTGTACATGGTGCGCTGTTATGGACCAGCATCCATCCTTCAGCTTATTGTACTAGGGATTGTAGTTCCACTACAACCGTGACCAGAGTAAAGCTGGAAGTAAATGAGGAACAAAGAACAAACAAATAAATGAATGAATGAATGAATGGTCTCTCTGTCTCCAACATTTATTTTAATGGAAAAATAAGGCAAACAAGAATCACCAGGGGAACTGTCATTGTACATTTAGCATTTGGATCACAGAAAAACCCTAAAACATTATGCCGCGCACCTGCAACACCCAGAACACAAAAGAAATAACTGTAAGGAGAAAAGTCTGAGAGGAGTTTTCACACGATCATGACCTTTCTTTACCAATATCCCACTAGTACTCTCTCTCTCTCCCTCTCTCTCTGTGTACACACACAAACACACACACACACACACACACACACACACACCTGTTTTTTGCTAACTCTGCAATTCACATGGATGACAGATTCTAGAGCCTGTTTAAATAATACATGGCATTGCACTTTTAACTTGTCAGTTGCTCCGGCAAAATATGTATCAGCTCCTCTCTGATGTCATTTGTGACAGTGATTCTCCCTGACAGTTTTCCATTAGACCAATGAGTCCTTTTTGCTCAGCTATATTTCTACTGGTGATCAAGATAAAAACACATGTTTCTTCTGTTATCGTTTTTTTCTCATTCATCACTCTTTTTTTTTTTAAGACTGCATTTATATTTAAAGGGACCATTTTACAGGAACAGCAGCCTCCTTGGTGTAAAAACACTTATTTCCCAGTGAACACTTTGCTCAACCTCCCTTGCTCTACTTTGTATATAAAAAAAGAGCATGTGTTACTTTGTACCAAATTACGAATGATAAAAATAAAATAAAAAACGTATAAAAAAGATGTGATTCTGGTATGTGCTTTCTTGTTTGATACAGAGATTTAAATGGAGTCCATCTTATCATGTGCAGTTATCACAGATGTTAGGTGTCCTGGTGGTCGTGGAGCACAGGTAACCCATATCCATTTGATGTTTTTTCCAAAAAGAAGAAGAACAAAAAACAACAAAAAAAAGCTTGCCACAGAGAGACAAAAACAGCCTTTAGAAATGTAAAAAAGTGGGCAAGGAAAAACAAGGCCATCAGAAAATTGCAGCTGTTGTTTAAGGAGAGAGCGAGAGAAAGACAGACGGAATGCAAAAGAAGGAGCCAAGGGTCACAGTCGACCACCGAGCTATTGAGGGTGTTTGTTTAACTTGAGATGCTAGATCAGATTCCAGGCAGATTCCCCTCTGATACACATCCACTCAAACACACAGTCACACACCATCTCGCAAACCTACAACAAAGCACCAGGATATACCTACAGTATGAGCAAGTCAAGGGTTAGTAAAGGCTGTGACTCCACTGCTAAGCTCATCCACACAAGCTAAACACGGTCATGTCTGTATCATTGTGGGCACATTTCATCCCCACTATGAGCTAAAAACATGCTCACACACACACACACACACACACACACACACACACACACACACACACACACACACACACACACACACACACACCTCTCTTTCATTACATTATGCTCCCATGCTTCTTGTGATTCACACTGGTCGACATACACAGTGCTGACATCTGCAAACAAGACTTCATCTTCTTTATCACCTTTTTCACTTGTAGCCACTGGATGCTTCTTTTCCCTCTAACAATCATATTTATCCTCTCACCACCATAATCAAGATGATGGTATCACAAATTCCAAAGGACATCAATAGGCAAGATGTTATACAGCAGAAATTGAACTACATTACCGAATACTGCGCATGCAACATGCACATTTGTACATTTTAATAAATAAAATCATTTACATTTACATTATTTATTTTCACATGCCTTTGTGATACTGTACAGCAGATGCTCTTTAACAGTATTGTGATGGTCTCCTCTCTACAGTCAGGTTTTAAATCAAAATACAGCTCAAATTCCACCGCATTTCAGAACTTTAGCAAAGAATTGCTATTTTTATATCAAGTCATCTGAATCATAATTTATTTCATACTATCTAATCATAATTGTTATTGAGCATTTACAGAGAGGTAGAGATTTCAGATTACGTAGTTGTCTCTATGAAGTGTAAAGTCAGAAAAGAAATGAATGGTTATGTTTATATTGGTTGTTTTTGGGCAGCTTTGTGGTTAACACTGCCGCCTTGCATCTCCAGGGTATACTGCCTATAGTGTGTGTGTGTGTGTGTGTGTGTGTGTGTGTGTGTGTGTGTGTGTGTGTGTGTGTGTGTGTGTGTGAGATCCCTGAGATAGACTGGCACCCTGTCCAGGGTGTAACCCTGCCTTGTGCCCTAAGTCTCCTGGCATAGGCTCCCGGCCCCACGCAACCCTGTACACAGGATAAAGCGGGATACACGATAAGTGAGTGAGTGAGCGTTTGCTTTTGTTGTTTGCAGACCTGGCTACTGTTTGACATGACCTATAAAATCTCTTGAATTGATATTATTTATATGTTGTGCAAAATCAGACTCAAATGCAAACCGGGTGCCATTTGTGTCTGTGCTTGCTGTCCTTCACTGTGATAAAGCATGACACACTGACACTGTGTGTGTGTGTGTGTGTGTGTGTGTGTGTGTGTGTGTGTGTGTGTGTGTGTGTGTGTGTGTGTGTGTGTGTGTGTGTGTGTGTGTGTGTGTGTGTGTGCGCGCGCATTGTTGGTAACATAACAATCTAAATGCGCAGTCAGGTGGCGAACATTAAGGATGGCATTAGTCCCAATAAAGTATGTCTAAAATACTAAAGCAAAAGGATGACAAGGGCAAAACTCCTCTGTGTGTGTGTGTGTGTGTGTGTGTGTGTGTGTGTGTGTGTGTGTGTGTGTATGTGTGTGCGCTTTATTCTCTTTTATGCGCAGCATCTCTAATTCACTCTAAACCTTTAACGTGTCTCCACACACCAGTGGTCTGTTCATTTCATTTTGACCCTTAATGCCACTGATGTAATTGTGATTGACTGGCAGGACGAAGAAGGAAAATTTGTCTCATATGAATTGTGATGGATTGTAGGATGAAACTGATTAAATTGTGCTGATTGATTCAACTGGCTCACAAAAGAGCGAGAGAGCGAGAGAGAGAGAGAGAGAGAGAGAGAGAGAGAGAGAGAGAGAGAGAGAGCGAGAGAGAGAGAGAGAGAGAGAGAGAGAGAGAGAGAGAGAGCGAGAGATACAGGAGAGTACATATACAGGATATATTTCCTAAGCGAGGTATAAAACAATTCCAGTCACTTCGACAGCAGTGGAACATGAACCACGCTAAAGCAGTGCAGTATTTAATTACATCAATACTCAGTTTTATTTCATCTTATTACTCATTTACACTGGTACTGTACGATTAAGCAGGCTTTGTTGCTAGCTACAGTAGAATCAGTATAAAATACAACAAATATAAGATCTAAAAGTACCCTAACATTTATGTTTAAACATTATGTAGTAAACATCTAGTAATGTTTGTATAAAATGCATGCATGAAATGAAACCCAGCGCACGGCTTCCATTTCCTTCCTGACCAGTAGGTCTAAAGCTCTTTTACCAGCTGCTGACAAACAGTGAGGTGACAAAAAGATTGCGAGCATTTGATGTGTTTTTGTTGCTTAAGAGAATTTATAGTCATTGGCGTGAGTGTCTACTCTAAAAATACTCCTGAATAACATTTTTGACCTCTTGTCATTTGGAAAAAAGGGAAATAAAAACTTTATAATTACAAACTACAAAAAAAAAAAATTGTAAATAACAGGCACAGCTGCAGTGTTGTTGCTGTGGATCTGAAGGCAGTAAATGTTTAGAATCTGTTGTTTTTCTCCTTTACTTTCCCTGAAATGCATACAGTGGTACCCCTGCATACGAACACTCAGCCTTAATTTTCACGGTAAGAACTGAAATTTTGCAATAAATTTGCCTTGCGAAGCATTTTCAACATACAGTACGAGCGATCTAACCAAACTAAGTTGCGCGTACGACCGGGAGCCAAGCGAAAAAACTAATTTACACATTTTGTGTGAGGGTTTTTTTTTTTTTTTTTGCATTTTGTGCAATATTTAGTGAAAACATAGTACCACATGTCCCAAGAATGGCACAGCAGCAAGGAATACAGCAACCTTCAGTTTCGTTTTTGAAGCACCGCGTGTGGAATTTAATTGCACACTCATAATCATGTTTTAAAAAATGTACAACACCATCTGTTGAATTTTAGAATGAACTAAAATTTGTATGTGTTACTGTGAAGACTGAAAGTGTGAGATCACTTTTATTAAGAAGATTTCAAATGCACACTCATAAAAGCTTATTATAAAATAAGTACAGAAATACAATAGTTGGTTCAACAGTTGAATTTTGAGATGAACTAATGATTTTTCCAAGGTATTTTTTTTTTATGATATAAGGGCGTTTACCATTTAAATTTCAAAGTAGCATATCTTCTCTTCCTGTGGGTCAATTGTGATAAAAATAAAAATAAAAACAGCCTATACTGTATGTTACCTCAGCTTATTAAAGCCCATTAAAATTTGTTCAGTAGTTTTTACGTAAAGGATGCACAAACAAACAGATAAACAGACAGACAAAAATTCCAACCCCCCCCTCCCAAATAATTGTTTCGCAAACATGTACAGATATGCCAACTTTACAGTTTTATCATAGGGATAATTTCTACTTCAGTTACATGTCTTTTCTAAATGTTTTGATTGTTTTTATGTGCAAAAATATGATTATAGTGTTGGAAATCTGTAATATTGCTAATATGTTTGAGTGGCTGGAATGGATTATCTGCATTTACATTATTCCTTATGGGAAAATTCGCAATACGAAATTTCAACGAATTACAGTAAATTTGTACGACAAGGTACCACTGTAAAATATATCTCAATACTTATTTTAAAGCTGATCAGTTTGTTTGTATCTTCCAGCAAATATAAAAGCATATTATGCTAATTGCGCTAGCATGTCGATGGGATTTCTACCGTTATGGTAACTTATTGCTAATCGCTAATACTAGCTAATGTTGGCAATTTTTCAGTTGCAATTATATAAATATGGTCTTAAACCAGAAAAATTATGTTGATAAAAAAAGGGGCCATTTTAATGTTTTTTATTTCAGTTTTAAAATGCTTTCTTGAGTAATCATTCAAAACTAAGGTTATGTTGACATTAAAAGCCACCTTCAATTCAAATTTTTTTTGGTAAGACCGGATTTTGCATGTTACGTCATGTTCACATTTATAACTACAAGTTACTTATCGCGCCATCTGGGTTCAAATATGCCATGAGTTTGTGCAACCACGCATTCATTTAGCACAATGGATGTAATGTTAGCAAGCAGTTATTACGCTGTATTTGTTGAGGTCCCAAAAAAAGGAAGAAAGCCAGACGCCTTGTTTTAGCAGTTATTGCTAACACTGCCATGAAATCCCTGTGCTGCCCTTAGCGACTGATGACGTCAGCAACACAGAGTAAAAACGGCCCATGAATTCTGATCTGCCTGTTCTCAAGTCACATGACCTCGTATCAGATATGTAGCCAATATAGGACCACACCCGATTTGTGCATTCAGACAGCCCTAAAATCAGATCTGTCTCACTTTAGCGTGAAAAAACGAGTTATTTTCAGGCTGGTAATGTAAACATACAGTGGCCTTAGAGAGCTGCTTCCTGGGTGGTTATTGAACAGAACGGTTAGCTATCTGTCAAAGTAGGAGCAGCCTACCTCACTCACTAGGACAGAATAATATAGTGTGTTATATTGTGCATGGAATAATGCAACTTTAGGATGAACAACTTTTAATTAATACCAACCAAAATAATTGCCATCTTAAATTAATGTTAAGCACGTTTGTATAGTATTTATTAATATTATTAAACCTGTATTTTATCAGATGAAGGGAAAAAAGAAATCAACATACTGTAATATACTGATTGGCTATCAGCTGCCCTTAGATGGAGAAACCCATACCAGTCAACCTCTACAAAACACATTGCATCTTAGTTTAATTATCTGGCCAAGATTACTGATAACTCTACCACCTTCTCAAAACTGCAATTAGTACAGTTAATGTCAAACATGTATGTAGATACTGTACTGTCTGTTTATTAATGTATTGCATGGCTAAGTTGATTTAAAGTTACTCTTTTTGGTGGTTATACTCACAGAAAGAACAAAATACTACTGCAAGTGTGTGTGTGTGTGTGTGTGTGTGTGTGTGTGTGTGTGTGTGTGTGTGTGTGTGTGTGTTCGTTCAGAAGTCTGACCTGCATTGGAGTTGAGTTCTTCATTTTCAGACTCTGTGCCATTCTGACTGCTTGCTCCATGGATGCTGTTCATGGCCATCAACTTCATCTTCTGCAGCTTCATTGCCTCTGCCATCGCTGCTGCGGTCAGACCTGGAAACACACACACACACACACATCAGCAATCTGCAGTCACATGACTGCAATCACAGAATAATTTGTGATATCTACAGTTCAGGGTTTGTGTTTTGCCAGTATGTGATTAGTTTCAGTGCTGCGAGTAGCACTTGAAGCATCTGAGCACTAACAAAACCTTCTCCTGTGGACAAAAATGGGAAGACTTTCTCCCACTGACTTAATGTTCATTGGACTCCTGTCTACGAGTGTGTGTGTGTGTGTGTGTGTGTGTGTGTGTGTGTGTGTGTCCCAGGAGGACTTCCCCACTCTTACACACTTCCTGAGCCCTACCTTCAGCTCATCAAGGACTCCACAACCCCAGAAGCCATCATCACTCAGCTCAATTAAGCCCCTAATTAATTCAATTAAACAATAGAGGGGCTGCATTAAGTGATTCATTAAGTGACGTTGCAGGGTCTTCCTTGCACTATGCTACTAACTTCTTTACAACCTATTCTGGTGGAAAAAAGAAAGTGAAAGCTTATGTCCTTCAACTATTTTTTTTGTCCCCAGGTTCAGAATGGATGTCACCTTGATCTAATTCATTAAGAGTATCGCCTCCGGAATACGTGCCATAGTACAGAGAAAAGAACTGGGGTTTTTTTTTTTTTTTTTTTTGAGTTGAGCTTGGGTGGCACACTTTTATTAATTTTTGCTCTTTTTTTTTTTTTTGCAAAGGGAACATGAAAGCAAAGCTCAGTGCTCCTTAAACACCCATTGTGGGAAATGACCACAGAGATGTATATGGACAAAAACCATAATGCTATATTGCTCGTAGGCCAATGTGAAGTGTTTTCCCTCAGCAGTCGAATGTTCTTTGTAAGTTTGTGCTGTGTTTCAGTTACTTTCAAATTCAAGCTAAGTCATTCTCCTGTATGTACACACAAAAAAAAACACTTGCAAACAAGACTATTGACCAATACGGCACATGATGTAGGTGAACTGCCAGCAGAAAGGAAAAAAAGACAGGCGGGCAAAAAAGACAATAGACGCATTATCTCACGCTTCTGGAGGAGAAAGCCTGGAGATCAAACAGCATGTGCAACGGTAATTGATGTTTGAGGGAAGTCGTGACCCACAGAAATGGGAGCAGGCACTTGAAAGCCGAGAGCAGTTTTCGTTGAGGTTGGACAAACCGACTGCTTATTGTTTGCCTTTAACATGGCCCTTCAGAGTCTCACACCTTTAAACTCCTGTTTTTGAACACTAGAGGTCTTTGACACTCAAGAGATGAGCTGAGAACACCAGGCTCTGATAGGGGTTTACGGGCCCATCCTGTTTCTTGAACCTGGCAGCTTCATCTCAGCTAAACCTAATAACACATTTTGTGAAGATATGAGAAAGGACTTTTGGGGTTTTAAGGTCTGCGTGTGTGCAGTGTGTGTATATCAGAGTGGTCAAATATGAGTAGTTTGGATTCCTTTTGTGTGACGTTATTGAATCAGCCCCTCTCTTCCCTCAAACCTGGTCAACAATGTCCGATTTAATTAAAATGTGTTACAAGATGCGGGTTCTAGAGGTAAAAAGGTCTAAAGGAGCATCTTTTGATCTCCAAGTGAGTGTTATATCAGTAGATTGATTTCAGCTTTCAAAGGGTCACTGCTTTTGG
Organism: Clarias macrocephalus; assembly: GCA_011419295.1. Classification (NCBI taxonomy): domain Eukaryota; kingdom Metazoa; phylum Chordata; class Actinopteri; order Siluriformes; family Clariidae; genus Clarias; species Clarias macrocephalus. The sequence continues at coordinate 217,399 of JAAGKR010000147.1, forward strand.
CAGGTTGGTGAGTAGGCTTTTTTGTGTGTCTTTGCAGCATTAATGAAATTGCTGCTTCTTGGGGTCAAAAGTGAGCAAGGTATGCGCCACCTGACAATGCTGCTTTCAGACATCTCACTTCCTTCTGAGTCCTAATGTCATGGAACGCCTATAGGAAGCGGATGCAACTGCAGACTATTTATTATTTGACGTACAAACAAGCAGACAAAAGAACCGTTATCATGAACTGGGGATATGAGGTAAGCACCATGCAGACTGTAAATGATAATGAGACACCAACAACAGCAGCTACAACAAATGCTTAAGTGTGAGAAAATGAAAAACTAGCACTTAGATAGTGGTGCTAATAAGGTAGAACAAGACACAGGTGAGAGTGATTAGTGTGACACAGGACATGCTGGGGCTGATGGGTAGTGTAGATCTGCATTCTTTGCTGCTACGATGACAATTAAGGAGAAAGTCACAACATATATAATAGAACAAAGCAGACTTAGTACATGGATTTGTAGGAATCCAAATAATTTCCCACAAAAGACTGCACCGCAGTAAATTTGTTTAAAGACATTTGAGAAACACGGTTCTGTCATACACTTATACACTTAAGAAAAAAATATAAGCATGTAATTATGAATATAATTATTTAATCCTTTCATGGAGCTTAAAAAATTCAACTTTGACTCCACTACCCCTGCTGGTTTTAGGAACCGTTCCAGAGCCAAGGTAACCACTCAAACTATCGAAAACTACACAGAAAGTTTTGAGTGTGTGTGTGTGTGTGTGTGTGTGTGTGTGTGTGTGTGTGTGTGTGTGTGTGTGAGTGTATGTGGGTGAATGCATGCAAATGTTGTGCCATCTCATCTAGGGTGTTCCCTACCTTGTGCCCTTGTGGGACAGGCTCCAGGCCCCCATGGTCCTGACATGATAAGCAGTATAGGCAATGGAAAGGAAGGTTTTCTCCTTTCATTTTTTTTTTTTTATATATATATTTCTCCTTGTGAAAAAATGTTTTGTAACTGCATCATACTATTATTTTTATTGTCTTTAAAATGTCTAATTGAAAAATGTACTACATTAACATATGCGACACTGGCTTAGTTTAATTTCACTGATCATCTTAATTAGAGGAGGCTCGTCGCCTTGTAATTTACATATCTTCAGCAAAAATCTAATCAAATAGCTGATAATGATACAGGACAAATTTCTAAAAAAAAAAAATAAATAAAAAAAAGGAACAAGAGAGACACAGGAGGTGTGGAACACACTGAAAGAGGCACAAAGCTGCACACCTACTGGTACAGTATGCTACAGCATCAGGAAAGTCATTTATATCTTGCACAAGACAAGTCTAATCAAATAGTTTTTTTTTTCTAATCAAAAGCTTTTTTTCCTGAAAAAAAAATTAATTGATATAGATAAAGAAAGAAAATCATAATAATAATGATAAGAATAAGTAGGTAAATAAATAATGCATCTATATAGTCCACTGCTATATGAATAGGAAAAAGGCCAGAATATTAAAATGGGCAGATAATGGTAGAAAAGAGTAAAAGAGGCGGAAGAAAAAAGGGTTGCTTGTGAAAACATGCCTGGACAGTCATCCAAGCCTTCTGTTTCTTGCACACTCAACACAGTGTTGAATTTTGCATTTCTCTTTTTCTTTGGGGATGGATAGTGGGTGTGTAAGTGTTCCTTTTCACTTTGTCTCAGGGACAAGTGAAGTATCAGATTTGTACCCAATACAGAATGAAACAGAGAAAAAGAGATGGGAAAGGCCAGTTTTCCTTTTTAGTCTTAGAAGAGTAAATATAACCACCCAAATGTACTTTTTGTATGTAAACTGAGACAGAGGAAAGGACAAAAATGAAAGGAGAAAAAGAGAATAAGAGAGAAGAGAGTAATATTGTATTTACTGCAGCTCTGGTATTTCTGAATAAAAATAGAAAGCATACCCAACAAAGAGGGGCCGGCCGGCAGGTGAAACTGAACCCTCATAACATTCAGCGTCGGCAAATGTGAATAGAGAGAGAGAGAGCAAGAAATGGGGCATGCTAGGAGAAAATGAATAAAACCCTGAAAGAAAGGGAACTATTATTTCTGGCCCATTACCAGGGATATTGCGCAATAAACTGGAGGATGGAGGACATACATTGTACAATTTGGGTTAAGGGCTATCAGAATATAACTGAATTTAGATTGTACATAACATTATAATATAGAGTAAAAGTATCAGAATGCAAAATATTAAACGATACATTTAACTGCAACACAAAATCCGAAAGGCCGCGTGCTTGTTCCTCACACAGCCAGGCTGAGCCATGTTCTGTACATCACATGCCTGGTAAGAGTGGAATCAGGGGTATCTTCTGACTGTATATACAGTACGTGCTTAAAGCACATCTGGGTATATATTCTTTTTAGGCTCAGTATTATTAAGTGATCTCAATTAGATGAATAGAATAAAATAACATTTTGAAAATGACACAGTTATGACAGTTATGTTAAAAGCCTTTTTTTCCTTCGATTGTAGAGCTTTGCATCATTAACTCAAGAGCAAGCATGAGAGAGGAACCCAGCTAGAAAATGTTCCCTTTTGAAATGTTTATACACTGTCTGGCCACAAAAAGTCACCATTTCAGAAGGGTCAAATTATTGAGCTGCATCAAGCAATGAAAACCACTAAGGAGATTTGAAATTACTGGCACTGAATGACCAGGTTCATCACATCAATAGATTTCCCCCCTGATGGCACAGGCACAGTCCAGGACTCAAATAGTTAAAGGGTGGAGCATCTGGGAGCATGAGGGATCGTTTTCGCACATGAACTGGCCACCACAATGTGTTTTGTAATCAAAGATAAATGTGATTGAATGCATTTTTTTTCTTAGTCAAATAATGTATAATAATTATTATAGTATCATTTATGCAACATCAAATTTTATTTGAACAATTTTAACATTATATAGAATTTGATTCTAAAGAATTCTTTTGACTGTTTGTCTTCTTAGAATTCCTACAGTAATTTCTGCATTTACTCAGATGAAGCATGTGTCCAAACCCACTGTCGGGTCTCACCTCAGCACCTCTTGGCTAATAGTTCTTCACAGTTGGAGTAAGAGGATGAGTTGTTTCTGAGTGATGCTGCAGCAGAGACAGGACTCTGTAATTACTTTTAATGAAACTAGGTACTGATATGGAATATGCTGTTAATAACTCAAGATGAACTTCTACTCTCTCTCTCTCTCTCTCTCTCTCTCACACACACACACACACACACAGGAACATGGATATACAAACAGATATGCGCACACTGCAGAAGGGGGTATCCTTCTAACATTGCGGTGCCAGTACACCACAGCACACCCCAGAGGCCCTGCGTAGTCACTCCCCAACAGGCGACATGAACTAGTTAATTAGTGCACAAGGATCAGAAATACATCCCTTGCAAGGATGCTTTCCCAAAAACATACTGTTTTAATATGCATGATGTACTGTACACTCTCCCTCTCACACACACATTAAAGCCCTAGTTCTATGCGAGTATGGTACTGTACATACACAACCACAACACTACCAAAATAATACCTTCCCACTTGTGAAGTGAACTGTGCATATCAAGCAATACAGTACAGCGACTCAAGATCTATAAAGTGATATACTGCACCTGTACATCTGTAGGTTTAAACCAAGATAATCTGCTTCTAGAACTTTCAGTTTAAGTATTCACTAATTTCTATTTTATCCTACTCGCTGTTTAGTAGAGAGCAGGATAAGGGATAAGAGAGCATTTATTAATGTAACAGAAGTGAATAATCTCTGTAAGTGTGAGTGGAGTGGGCAGGGTGAAGATGAAGTGGTGGGATTGAATTCTAGTGTTTGGTCTGTAGGCGTTCTGATCTGTACGTGTCATCAACACTGGCCCTAAAGGAGCTCTGGGTGGTGGGTGGTAGAGACAGTCAATTAATAATCTGGCATCAAGACTCTGTGTGTGTGTGTGTGTGTGTGTGTGTGTGTGTGTGTGTGTGTGTGTGTGTGTGTGTGTGTGTGTGTGTGTGTGTGTGTGCGCGCTACTCTTTGAGTAAGTGTAGAATATACACAATTTTGTAAGGAGTGCTCTTAAACCTATGATAGCATATACACAGTATGTACACCACACATACACACACACACACACTAGCAATCAGAATTGCAATCAGCAATGATTTCTAGGCATCCCTTTAACCCCAGGAACTCGTTAATGTTTCATGGAAAGAGCCACTAGAGTCCTCTCGGGCTGACTCAGAATCTCACAACTTAGCAAAAATAAATGGGCCAAGTGTTCAAAGAGTAAAGAGGCACTGCTCACTGGGCAGAAAGTTAGTGGAGAGCACTTTTCCTCTCTCTCTCTCTCTCTCTCTCTCTCCTGCATACCCTCCCCACTGCCTTTACACACTTTCTCATCTCTCTCCTCTCATGTCATCTTCTCACTCCTCCACTCTTCTGTACTTCCCCAGTCTCTCTTATTCCGCATTCTCTCTCTCTCTCTCTCTCTAAAAAAAAAAAAAAAAAAAAAACAGACCACATTTCTCAATTTCCACCCCCATCCTTTCCTTAATACATTTCAAGGTGCCTCTCATCATATTCTTTAATTACTGAAACAGTGTTTCACAGTTGTAGACAAAATTTCCACTCCAGGGTGTGACACACAGCAAACACGGTGCAACAGCCGCAAAGCATGATAATGAGTACTTACAAGTAAGGATTAATTATGATGTGTAAAGCTTTAGGAAGCCCACAGGAACTGATGCTACCACCAGCACCAGTCTGAGGAACATACAAAGGCATCTTGTAAGGTAAGTAATGATTCATGAGTCATTCTATAATTTGGAGTAGATTCGCTGGGCTTTGATCATAATTATATTTATTCTAAACAATCTCTTCAAAAATATATTTTACATATTAAGGGAAAGCATGTATCACACAAACATTATGTGCTTCACTTGTTGGTTTTAAAATAATGAATAAAAACCATTACAATGCTTACATTTTGTTAAAAAGCTGGGGTAAGAGTGCAGGGTCAACCACAATCAGCGCCCTTGAGCAAATAGGGTTAAGGTCCTATCACTGATAGCTTAGCAGTGCAGGGACTTGAGTCCCCAACCTGTTGAATCAGTAACCCATAGGCTTAACCATTCCCCTTTTGGATGGGACTGTACTTTAATTGCCTCTACATGTGAATGTTCACAGTGCCTGTTATTCTCCTGCCTTGCATTCAGTGCTCCTGGGACAGGTTCCAGATCCACCACAAAAATCTATAGCTAAAAACTATTAGCGCATTTAAGCAGAAATAAACCCGGCTAACTACAGTATAAACACAGAGTATTGAGAATTGTGAGAAGAAAAAATAAACACCAGGTCCGGAAGCTATATAAACGCAATATAAATTCTCCCCGTGCTTGGTGGGTTTCCTCCGGGCACTCCAGTTTCCTCCCACAGTCCAAAGACATGCAGGTTAGACTAATTGGTGTTCACAAATTGCCCGTAGTGAGTGATAAAGTATGTGTGCCCTGCGATGGATTGGCACCCTGTCCAGGGTGTACCCCGCCTTGTGTCCAAAATCTCCTAGGATAGGGTCCAGGCCCCCCGCCACCACTCATTGATGATTGAGTAAGTGAGTGAGCGAGTGAGTAAAAACCCCACACTCCTTCAGCACCAGAAGAGTGTACTGCACTGTAAAACAGCAAAGTAACTGCTGAACTCCAACACACACCCCTATCACACTGAAAACTCAATACCTAATTAAGCTCTCAATGTTAGTCAACTGTCCAGAAAAAAGGCAAGGTCATTGCTTCCTTTTTTGATCCCTACTGATAAAATAAATAAATTAAGTGATACTAAGCACTTGCTAATTTAACTCAATTTAAACTTTGGTTAAAACATTAGCAGGGACCATCACTGTCCAAATGTGATTGATGATCTCTCTCCCTCTCTCTCTCTCTCTCTCTCTCTAACATCTCACGTCCATCATGAGCAGCAGGGGGGTAGAGTAGGAAGAGAAGGAGTATGAGAACAGAGGACTAGTACAGATCAGGTGCTGAAGGCATTGGCCAAGTCATAAAGAAGAAACAATAGTGACAGGTGGGCCGGCCGGGGCTTCACTGGTAGGATTAGCTCCAATAGCCATAATAAATGAAACAAGAGGACCTGAATGAAAACAGTCAGGCACTGACTGGCGGCGGGGCTGATGGGAAGTGGCAGCTCCACCGGCCCCAGGGCACTGAATTAGTTTTGCCACTCTATAATTTGACTGATCCACTCCAATAGCTAGAGAGAGAGAGAGAGAGAGACAGAGGTGCATGTGATTACTGTAGAATATCTGGCAGCAGAATAAAGAACAACGAAGCAGAAATGGAAGCATCAGTCAGCACAAGATCCTACAAACAAGGACTGGAAAAGGAAAAGGACCTCTTAAGCTAAAAATACAGAAACTAAAGTCATCGGTAATAAATATTTTGTTTTGTGGCAGAAACACATGCACCAGCCACTTTAAAAGGAATGTCCCCCTTTCCCCTTCACATTCAGGCAATTATCCATCATGAAGTTGGATAACAATCAGGCTGTTTTAACTATTTCAATAACTGCTGATCTCCTGGGTTATACACAACAGTCTCTAGAGTTTTACAGAGAACAAAAAACATCCAAAGAGCAGCAGTGGGAGGAAATGCCTTGTTGATGAGAGCAGTCAGAGGAGAATGAGCAGATTTGAGCTGACAGGAAGGCTACGGTAACTCAAATAACCTCTCTTTACAACTGTAGTGAGCAGAATGCACAACACACTGACCCATGACACAGATGGGCTATAAAAGGAGCTCATTTGTCCTGTGAACAAACGTGTTTTAGGGAAGGAACAAAGAAGGGGGAGCATCTCTCTCTCTCTCTCTCTCTCTCTCTCTCTCTGCGCTGATCCTGCACTTGAAGGTTAACCTTTCTATAACCTTTCTGAATGTTGAAAGCATGTTTCACCACTGACTTATTAATTTAGACAAGGTCACCTTTATTCATTTTAATACCAAATCAACAGAGTTAGATCCTGACCTTTGATGTGATGGGTAGAAGGGTAAAAAAATTGCAGATGAAGGCACACTTGAGGTCAGTGCAAAAATTAGTGTGACTTCAGTGATGCACTATTGACAGGCTTGGATTATTTTTATTTATTTATTTATTTATTTTTTTTGATGTTCTTTGTTAAAGAAGTGAAAATGTCAGTGTTGCTAATATGAAGCCAGCAGAGTAAGCACTAAAATAGACATTTACATACTGTCAAAATGAACAATGCTACAGGCCGGATGCAGAGTCGGCATGTGCGTATGTGTGTTGTGCATCTGTAGTGAGATTAATTAAATCAATTAAATTGTAGTGTCTGAGTGTCAGAGATCTGTAAGTGCATGTGTGTTGTGTTGTCATGTTTGTCTATTTCTGGCCTGGGTGCAGGAATCTTCAGCTCAAGGTGCATGGATGAATAATTGAGAAAACTGAATCGTTAATGTTGGCTCAAAAAAACAGTAAGTGAGCCTGAAACATTGAACCGCATTATAATCATGTTAAACTCACTACATTCATTCAATTAAATGTTATTTGTATAGCGCTTTTAACAATTGACATTGTCGCAAAGCAGCTTTACACAATCAAAAGAATTATTTAGGTTTGTGTGAAATGTGAATGTGTATGAATCAAAATGATAAGACGAGAAAGCCAGATGAGAAAGCCGAGGACGCCTGCGACAGTGGCAAAAAACTCCCTGAGATGGCAGTACACATTAAAGTACTATATTAAAAGGTTGGTATGTACAGTATGTGAGGATGAATGGATGGATGGATAGATAGATGTGTAAAAGTTAGTGTCCCCTTTTTTAATTCTAAAAAGTTTTTCCTGTATGACTTCCCATTCCTTTATACAACATTGCTTCAGGTTAGCTCTCAAGTCCCACCACAGCATTTCTGTTGGTTTGAGGTCTGGACTTTCAAAACCTTTATTCTTTTATTTCTTTATCCATTCCAATGTAAATTTACTGGTGTGCTTTGGATCACAGTCCAATTTCGATATTTTACCTACCGGACAGATAGCTGAATGATGATGAATACTCTGGTACACAGAGAAGTTCATGGTCAACTCACTGATTGCAAGGACCCTAGGTCATGTGGTTTCAGAGAAAGCCCAAATCATCCCTGCCTCCACTGCCATGTTTGACAACCGAAATTTCAGCCGAAATGCTGTTTGGTTTTCACCAAAAATGACGCTGGGCATTGAAGCCAAACAACTACGCCTTGGCCTCATCTGTTCATAGGACATTGTTCCAGAGGTCTTGTGGTTTCTTCTGATGCAGTTTTGCCAACCTACTGTAAGTTGTGCTTCCATGTTCTTTTTCTCCTACTGTAGCAACCCTTCTAAGCAACCCGTATTTGCTCTGTCTTCTTCTAATTGTGCTGGCATGGACTTTAGCATGTAACGTGCTCAGTGAGTCCTATAGGGCCTGAGGTGTAGCTGTTTTTTATTATTATTATTATTCCTCTGAGTATTGCACAGTCTGACCTTGGGGTGAATGTGCTGGGACACTCCTGGGATGCCTGGCAGCTGTCTGTTTTCCATTTGTGAATAATCTTAAATTGTTAAACTCCAAATTGGTTGTAAATGATTTTATAAACCTAAGACCATTGATTATGTCTCACCATAGTGGCATTGAATGCTCCAGTCCAGCAAACCGCCAAAACTTTTTTAGCTTTTATAGAGTCTGCACAACTGTGGATGATCAATTAATCAAGGGCTGATGAAAAGCAACTTAGAACTGCAACTTACTCTCTTAAATCTCATTAAAGCACTAAGGGGGTACTTATTATTGCCTGCATGTTTTTTTTTTTTTTTTTTCATTTTTGGCTTGACTTTGTTAAATAAATAATGGCACAGTGAAAAAAAAATTATGTTGGTGTTTGTCTGAGATTGTATTTTCCTAATACTAAGACCCACTTTGAAAGGAGGGCATTAACTTTTGCACAGGATTGTGGACAGATGAATTAAAGTATTATATTTCAAAAACGAGCTAAGATAGATAAGATAGATAGGTTCTTTTAGTTTTGTTTTTGTTGTCTTATTGCAAGACAAGCACATATTCCAGTCTCTCATTTTTTTCATATTAATTCAATGTATTTATCCTTATACAAACTAATGATTTCTACAGGACTTATATTACTATCTTTAATAATGTAAGTGATTACATTTACACAGCGCTAAATTGTTTTGCTATCTTTTTAAGAAACTGTGCAGCGATATCATCTACACATTGGGTTTGGAAATAACTTCAAGTCGCAGATTATCCTCCATGTCACATCTCTTTACACATGGCTAATTATTACATTTAGCAGTAATTTGTTATTTCTTTCTGGCAAGGATTATTAGCCCAAGCTGCCTGTAGTGATTGAAATAATGAGGTTACAGTTCTTACAGTAAAGCTGAGCCTGAGGTAGCGGACTGAGGTGTGTTTCTTTGGGACAGACTAACGTTCATAATCTGGCATAACTAATTCCATCACTAGCATATGCAGATTGATTAAAAATACCCAAAGAAAGCTCAGTTGCGGTGGAGATTATGGGGAGTCGAAATGCTTTGCCCCTGGCAGTAATGCATATGTCCAATAGGCACACACACAGACACACACACACACACACACACACACACACACACACACACACACACACACACACACACACACAGTCATCAGGAGCGTGAGTCACTGACTCCAAACTGTCAGTCAAGATCCCTTTACTAATTAAGTGGCTAATTATAGTGCTAACACTGCCAAGCACAGCTATGATAAGGAGGCCAACGGCTGACAAACAGACTGATGAATATCATATATTTGATGGAGTAGGTGGACATCTCAATAATTATTAATTCTTCAAAGATGACATTCAATAAGTCTGACTTTGAAGAAGAATGGAATTAAATTGCTGCTCTGCTCGTGCTTTAGTCATAGCATGCAAATATTTAGCTGGTAGCTTCCTGTGAGATAATGTGGCTTCTATTTGAAAAATGTTCGAACGGGGATGTTTTTATTTTTCATACAGAATCTAAAAAGTATTTGCATATTTACAAATATTGACTTTTTACCTTTTTAGTAGTTATGCTCTGTAAAGCCCTCATGATGCTTGATGGGTTTTGCAAATGCACTTGACAATGCGGTTCTTCCATGAACTATTCCGGAACAGTTGACCTTTGTGTCTTAAAATAACAACTGACTGTTGTTGTTGTTTAATTACCTAATGCCTTATACATCATTAAAGGAAGTTTGGTCTTGTTCTAGAATGTAGAAAATAAACCCAACCCTTTGACTGGTGCTGTCTGGGAGCTTAGAACATGCTTTGCAGATCAATAGAAGAACTGAAGTAGAAGTGATGAGAACTTAAAGAGATACAACCAGAACGATGGAAATAAACACTTAGTTGTTCTAGGTCTTTCACTTTCCCTCTCTCAACACGTTAGAATTAGCATGTGCTCTTGTAATTATTCCTTTTTTTTTACAGACTCCCCCTGCAATAAATGGATCTTTTCAGACGACTCCTGTGAGAGCGTTTGAAGTTGCATAGGCCGCACTGTGATCCGAATAAAAATAATAAAAGTAATACAGCTCCCCCTCCATGCTATAAAATATGGCCTTCATTAAATAGGGATTGCAGGCCACCCACCTATTCACCTAGGGATAGGGATGTGTGTGCGTGCGTGTGTGTGTGTGTGTGTGTGTGTGTGTGTGTGTGTGTGTGTGTGTGTGTGTGTGTGTGTGTATGTGTGCGCATGTGTGTGCCCTGTTCATGATGGCTTTATAGTACACTGAATTCTAAAAAAGTCAGCATTTGGATTTGAATAAGCAAATACTTGAGAGAGTTTGGTTGGATAATTACTGCAGTGATTAATGTGTTCCAACTGGAAACAATTATTTTAACCCTAACTGATACAGTGAGCAGCTTCTCGTTTCTTAAACAACAATTTCAGATAATGAATCCCATGGCCGTGAAAAAAAAAATGCTGTACTCTAATGATCTGCTTCTAGCAAAGGAAACAGTGAAGGAGATTGCTGAAATGACTGGAAATGGGTTAAGAACTGTCCAACATGGTATTAAAACCTGGAAGGAAAAAAATAATGAACGATTACATGTTCGGAGATCACTTAAACGCTTGGTGAAGTTGCATCGTTGGCAGTAGATATCACAGCTCTGTTTTATAGTGACAGTAAGAGCATTTACACACACAGTGTGACAAGATCTCACAGGACTGGGACTAAACAGCTGACTGGGACTAAATGTTTGTTGGGAGAATAAAGTTTGCATTTTGGAGCAATGGAAAAAGTGGAAATTCATGTGGTCTGAAGAGCCCTAATCCAAAATGATGATGCATCAAAGTCAGCAAGAAACACATGAAGCGATGCACCCATCATGCATAGTGGCCACTGTACAAGCCTCTAGGGGCAGTGCTATGATCTGGGGGTGCTTTAGTTAGTCAGGTCCAGGTTCAGAAATGTTATGTGGCAATTAAATGAAGTCAGCTGATGACCTGAATTTACTAAATGACTATGACTTCCATCCATAGTGTATTTCTTCCCTGATGGCACGGGTATAGGCTAAGACTAAAAGTGTGAAAGAGTGGTTTTGGAAGCATGAGGAATCATATGAATTGAACTCAACATGGGCTCGAACTTAACTCCATTAAGAGTCTTTGGGATGTGCTGGAGATGATTTTACAGAGGTGTTTGACTTTCACAAGATCTCAGCCAAAAATGAATGAAAAGTGCAAAAAAGAACACTGTAATTACAGCTAAAGGAAAGACAATGTATATTAATTCACAATCTGTTCGTCAATATGTTCATCAAAACAAACACATAAGGCAAAATCAAGTGTGTTTTCAGGCAGTGGTCATGTGATCAAGAAACAACATCGACTAGACAAGGCAAGAGCCAGATATAATAATCTAAAAAATAAATCAATATCTGTGATAACATGAACAATAACGAGACATAGCAGTGACTCGTACTGTAACTATACATAGAATGTACATTTCGAAATATGCACGTAGCATGAAAGTCCTTATTTACGGCTGAGCGAGTGAATGAAATGGGTGACGTGTATTCACGTATTCATGTTCACCTCAGTATTCAGGTGAACATCAGCGGGTGAGAGTCTGTGATGGAGATGAGCTCTAATCCATGGCCATATCTGAAGGCCACTTATGTTCTGGGTAGAAATAGGAGTGTGTGTACTTTCCATTTGCTCTTTCTATGTCGGTGCTGCTGTTTACAGCAAATGCACACATACATGTCAATAAATGTAAATACACCATGCTGAGATAACTATATTCCTAACAGAGCTCTCTCTCTCTCTCTCTCTCTCTCTCTCTCTCTCTCTCTCTCTCTGTCTTTTCCCAAATGAAAGACTTAACTTCATCAGAATGCACAATATACACTGGGTCAGCCCATATGCCACTAAACAGACCTCCATGTTTTATTTATCCCCACACTCTCTTTACACACACACGCGCGCACACACGCACGCACACACACACACACACACACACACACACACACACACACACACACACACACACACACAATAATGCGCACAAAATAATGCACATGCTTACTTTGCCCTTTTAGGCAAGTGTATCTAAGACACTAAAAACAATAAAAAAAGAAACATAGAGCAGACTTGTGCCTTGTGCCTTGTGGAGCATGTGTGTGTGTGTGTGTGTGTGTGTGTGTGTGTGTGTGTGTGTGTGTGTGTGTGTGTGTGTGTGTGTGTGTGTGTGCACGCTTATGTGTGTTATTTTTTGTGTAAAAAAAAATACAGGATATATAAAACATAGCTCTGAACATTTCCTTCTGGTTACTGAGGATCAGGTTATAATTAGGTTTTGGTCCAGGCATACCATTAACTAGTCAGTTATTGTGTTTCAATTATTATTGAAACAGAACAATGGAAGAAAGGGGGATAGAAGGGGTGGGATAAGCAGATGGAGAAACCAGTCCCAAATGGCACCCATCATTCATCAAAGTCACCATCCAGGCCTAAAACTGTTTTCAGCCATAAAGAGAGAGAGAGAGAGAGAGAGAGAGAGAGAGAGAGAGAGAGAGCATCCTGGTGTGAATATTGTATGTGTGTTCATATTTAGAGTAAATGTATGCATGAGAAAAAGAGAAAGAAGATGAGAAATAGGAAACAACACGACAGGTATGTCTTTTTTGACATATTGGCCTCGTACAACACTGTGAGCCAGCAGTTCTATAGTAACACTTGAACTGGAACAGAGATGAGTGAGAGTCAAACAACTTTGCAACTAAAGGTTATTGTTCTGACTGTAGCTCCTGATCTGTCAATGCCGTTTAGTCCACTATCTAATCTGTACTTTATAAACCCATGTTTATACAGTAGGTTAGAGTGCTGAAAGATCTCTGGCTTCGGGCCAGATTTGAGTATTTATGCTCTACCTAAGATGAGAGAGCAAGGAAGGAAGCACACACACACACACACACACACACACACACACACACACACACACACACACACTAGATATACATCACACTTTCTTTCTACCTCTGGATCTCCTTCTTCCACCACCTGCTCCCTTATGATGTTTCTGTCAAGAGCAATCTGGGAGACTAAATGCGAGATAAATTCTACAACACATATTTTGCTCTTCCTCCCCACCATACGCTCCCTCTAGTCCCCTTTCTCATCCACTCACTAGTCACTAGCCTCACCTCCTACCCGACCAAGCTCAACCTCTCTCTCTCTAATCTCTCCACAAGTGAAAAAAAAAACCTCTCTACCTTTCCTGAGGTAAAGATTCTTTTCTCTCATTATGTCTCACACTTGCTGGAGGAAATGCTTGTGCATGTTGTTGTGACATTAGGTGAAAATATCTGTCAAAACTGTTGCTAATAACACTGAGAAAAAAAACTGACAGGTTACACTTAGTAATCCTCACAATCATCACAAACTTATAAATGTATATGGAATGACGACCTCCTTAACCAGACATGCACCAATTTGTGAAATCGTAAAGATTTCACCCGAATGAGTGACTACTGTACATTTCAACGACCAACGCTGAATCCAGAGGTTAGCTGCTATGGACCTTTCATGAGTGGCATTGCATAGGACACACGAAAAACAAGTATATCTTTAACAACAGAAAAAAATCTTATTTGATGTTGCTTTCCTTATGGATGGAGACCTAAATATTTTATGAGAATTCCCAGGAATGACAAATCATCCATAGAAAACAGGTTTTATGCCAGATGCCCTTCCTGACACAACCCTCCCTATGACTGAGATATGTGTGGGACCGGCACTGACTTGTGAAGTAGCGCGTCTTGGGTCGTGTGAAGTAGCAAGTTTGGGAATCAAATCCTGGTTTTCTGCAAAAATTGTTGGGCCAAAATATCCTGCAGACAGCTATGAGTTAATTATACACCTTGTAATGTTCATATTAAGCAAAGAATAAAATCCTTTCTCTTTGGGACATGAGGAAAGGCGCACAAACGGGCAAAGGCGGCACAGGGGTTAGACACAGGGGTGAAGTGGTAAACACGGTCGTCTTGCACCTTGCAAGGTTGAGGGTTCGATTCCAATCTTGGGTTCTGGTGCAGTTCTGGAGAGTTTGCATGCTCTTCCCCTTGCTTGCCGGGTTTCCTCCCATAGTCCAAAGACATGCAGATTAGACCAATTGGCATTCCCAAATTGTCCATAGTGTTTGAATGTGCGTGTCCCCGTAAAAATGGGAATAAATACAATGGTAATTACTATTGGCCTTCATGATCCTTAGTTGGACTACAGCGGTTCATAGATGGATGGATGAAATATATGTGACTGTCTGATCTGATGCTGACTGAACAGATGCTTGATTAAATGTACACATAATGCAGATTAAATGTAGACTCAACACTGAACTCTTGTTACTTTATATAACAAATGTTGACTATTGTAATACATTTAAATCCGCTACATGTGGCAAACGTCTACACGCTATGTGTTTCTTTTCCAGGGTGATCGCATACCTCCCTGCGTCACACAGATCAGGCCATAGGGGATGAAGAAGAGTGTGGATGTACATTTTAAATAGTAGCTACGCCCGGTCCCTGGCCAGCAGAAATAATAACAGGAGTCATCTGAAATCAATCAGCAGGGCCGAGCTAACTGACTGCTCTGGCTACTCATGCCGCACCAATCGATACCTGTGCTGGCCATTGTTGGGCCAAATTGCTGCTACTGTCAGCAATTTAGCAAGCCAAAGAGGAGAGGGAAAGAGGACAACCGAGTGGTATGAGAAAGAAGTGACTTGTGTGCTAAGGAAAGTAGGAATTTTTACAGCTAAACAAGATGAGTAAGTGTGCACAAAGGGAAACGGAATCAGGGATTTGATTCAAGTGTAAACAGAAGCAACTGTCAGAAAGAGAAAAGCAAAGGAGAAAGAAATTGATGAAGAAAGGAGAAAATAAGAAATGGACATGGAGAGAGAGCGAGAGAGAGAGAGAGAGAGAGAGAGAGAGAGAGAGAAGTGCAAATGTGTACGTGAGAGGGGGAAAAAAGAGGAGCCCACAGAAATCCAATAGTTTAACCTCTTTTTGAGATGCAGTAGTGGCCAGTGAAGGACAGGATAGAAAAAATCAATAGAAGCTGATTTTGCGAATGTTGGCGAGAGGAAGGGGGAGGGCGCAAGCCAGCATAGATAAAAGAAAGAAATCAACAAACACCCAAAGCACTTCTGTTCAAAAAGGACAAAAAGAAAAGTATTATCAGCCAGAATGCAACTTTTAAACCTATAATAATGGATTGGCTATTTTTGCCTCCTAATAAACCTCATGGATTTTAGACTAATAAACGATTAAAACGAGAAGCCAGTGAATGCTTATGTGGTGAAGCAGGGTGAGAGCTGTGTAATGTGTTCAGTAAAATAAAGGTAATATTAGGACAGATTAAGAGCAGGGTGGGAGTATTCGTTAAAAAAGAGCAAGAAAACAAGGAAAGAACAGCAAAATTGGCCAAAATATCTCTCTGAATGCTTAAAGAGTGAGCATAGTGAGAAAAAAAGTCGGGGTAAGAAAGTGGAACAGAATTGAACAGGAGCAAGTGCTGGTGCAGGGAAGAGCATGAAAAGTACTGAGGAACAGCAAACGGAAAGGCAAAGTGAGAGAAATGAGCGGAGAGCAGAGAGCAGGCTGTACCTGTAGGGGAGAGCAGGCCTGGGGACAGCAGGCCGTGGACGCTGTGGGACAGAAGCCGGGAACCATCCTGCATGGACATCCCCAGAGAACGCTTGGGAGGACGGCCAGGACGAGAGCTGAAGAGAGACAGAGAAGAAAACCTTATGTAAATCTTTGTTGAAATGCTAAAGAACAATATGGACGCACACACACACACACACACACACACACACACACACACACACACACACACACACACACACACACACACACAACTGCGTAGTCGTGCAATAAAGTGACACTAGTGAGGAAAACTTCTGCAAAAGAAGGAAACAAAGGTAATTATAATGGTATTTATAATTCTAATTATAAAATAATGACTGGAGAAAGAAAAATTCATAGAAAAAAGTATTGATACAAAAGAAGGGAGGGAAAGATAGCTAAGATAGCATAATTTTATGCATGATTGAAACTGATGCAAACATTTTAATGTCAGTGTAAATAAGCACTTGTATTTAGTTCTTTGGATAAAACTGTGTCACTGCCCTCACTGCCTTTTATGCCCCAGCTTGTGTGTAACTTTATTCAATTTTTGATCTATTCAGCACTAATATGACTGTTCCAATTATTATCCCTTCCTTTTGCATTAAATTGATGCCTTCATGCAGCTGTAAATGTTAATTTCAACTGGATTACACAAATATCTTCACTTAGAGAGAAAAACGTGGCAGGACGTTGTGCCGGTGCGCTCCAGCCACAATACACCAATGTACTGAGAACTGACTCATGACAAAGAGAACATACTAAAGCTCAGGTGTGGATTCTAAAGCTGCAAATATTACTATTGTAAATGTATTCATTGTTAAGCTGGATTGCTGTATTCAGGCAAACTGTGAGGCTAATATTCTTATAAACAACTGTAGCTTGTATCGGCTTTCAACAGCAGTAGTTTCACTCACTCATTCATCATCGACTACATCTCCAGTCCTTCTAAGCACTAACAGTTAGCCTTCTTTAGAGCTTTGTGTTTGAACTTTAATATTGCTGAAACTCTTATACACAATAAATCAGTTGCTACTTAAAAAATCCTTTGTCCTCATAATGTGTTGGTCAGAATACGGGTTTCAAAAGCCCGGAAAAAACTGATGGGACATTCCTTATTATGTCCGAAATATAAGTGGGTTAAAATTAGGTATTTTTTCCCCAGTCACTTTTGGTTTCTGCATTATAATTGGGTAGGAAAATGCACATCACCAAAAGGGCATTCCAGAGTGGTTTAATTAAAACTACAGACATGAAATGTTATGTTTGAGAAAGTAGAGAAGCAGAAAGGCATGCCGGATTGCAGGATGGGAGCAGTATTGCAGTATTTCAGCTGGAAAATTAACAGACAAATTAGGAGACCTTTAAGACGTACAGTATAGTACCTTGTATTTGTCAATTTATGTATTAGCCAGTCCCTAACATTTTGAAATATACTGTACTGATGATGATGATAATAATAATAATAATCATCATCATCATCATTATTATTAATAATGACATTGAGACAGACGTAGATGGATATACATATACACATGACAGGATCAGACAGAATTTGTAAACATAACACAGAACAGTAGGATAATGCACATATGACTTGCAGTTGGTATGATCAAGGCAGTATATGATAAATGGCAAATATGGAATGTGGCTAAAAATATTAGACTAATCAGGTATCCTGTGTTGTTTCTAGGCGACATTTTCAGGCAATACCGTCCTTGATTCTTCCTCCTCCTGGCAGTGAGGCATTCAGATACATACACACTACTCCTCAAGCCCTTAAAATAACAGTTGGACAGCAGCGGGTAAGAGATGCACAGAGAACGGTTCTGTAGAAAGGAGCAGCTATACAACTGTGCAAAGATGGTAATGATCACCTTGAAAAACATATGCCTCAAGGTGACAGAGAGAGAGCGAGCGAGAGAGAGAGAGAGAGAGAGAGAGAGAGAGAGAGAAACAAGAAGGAGAACTAGAGAGGGTATGAGAGAGAGACATCTGATAAGAATCCTAAACTGTGAAGTCATATCTTTTGCAGGGCAGAGTACAAGTCGCACTGAGGCTATTTCTCTTCTCAGGTTCATAAAACAGAACAGAGGTAGGTTTTCTGCAGTCTTCTAAATCACACTTCCACAGTTTAAACAGATCCTACACACAGTATCAAAATGCATTCGGAAATTCTGCAGCACACATACTTGTGTACACCAGTGTACCTGTGTATGATGATTATAATGATATATAATATAATAATAATTAGTAATATAACCGGTGTATTGCATAAGCAGTATGCATTGGATAGACCACTGCTAATCAATGCACTGATTTTAATAATAATAATAATAATAATAATTATAATAATAATAATAATAATAATAATAACATCCACATTATCATATTATTAGGTTCTGATGTGTGTATTAAATAAATGCTCAAAATGTGTAATATTATTTAGTACAGTTTACATTTTTTGCACAGCTAAGAGACTAAAACACAAACATACCCACATATGAGCCCAGGTAATAGACCATGTACAGTATATGACATAGAATAAATATATGACTGACTTTGGACTCATTATCTTTGCAGTAATATCTTGTCCTTCCTCCAACATGATGCAATAAGAACTGTTATTTGTCTGTCCAGGCAGCATTTCCAATCCTCAACAGTCTTGATGTTTTTATTCTGTTAGCCAGTATGCCCCCTGCGATCCCTAAGCTGCTGGTTGTGGCAGTACCATGATCACTGGTAAGTGTTTTTAGCTTTTTCTATAATCTTTGAAGCAATTTATGTAAAAGTGGGCTTTAGCTAGATTCTAAGGTCATTTCAGGGAGACAAATATGCACAGGAATGTGTTTATCTCTTTACCCTGGTTAGGGTCGTGGTCGATCTGGAATCTAAGGCAGGAACGCTGAGGCAGGAACACACCGGCGACAGAACTCCACTCCATCGCAAACCACCGATGTGTGTTTACTTTACATGGGAAATCACCCACACCAGGGTCCTCCCACTAGCATCCAAGGCCTGACCTTTAACCCAGCAAAACCTACAGTACAAGAAGACGGCGGCCCCAGGACTGTGACCACTGATCTGCTCGGCTCCCATGGGTTCGTTCAGATCCTGCACTGTGTTTAGCCCATTTTACACAGACTGTTCAAGGTGGGAGAGTTGCATCTTCAGTACAATTATCCGTTCTGTGTAAAAGGCACAGAGACAGGGGACATTGCTGTTGCAGCGTTAAGCCGGCAGCAGAGGCTCTCACGGAGGCGAAA
Source organism: Clarias macrocephalus (assembly GCA_011419295.1). Lineage (NCBI taxonomy): Eukaryota > Metazoa > Chordata > Actinopteri > Siluriformes > Clariidae > Clarias > Clarias macrocephalus. The sequence continues at coordinate 236,927 of JAAGKR010000147.1, forward strand.
CGAAATCTGTGTAAAAAGGCAGAGCCGGCTTTGCAGAACCATGGTGTGTCATTTTGAAGCGTGTGATGCGTGCAGCTGACCACATGCGTGCAGCAGAAGCTTTTAAAAAATAATAAACCATTAGCAGTTAACCAATGAATGAAACAAAATGAGTCATAAATGGTATTAAACTGGAGAGCTCCTGATCCCCAAGCACAGGGTTTCCAACACATTACATCTTATACGTCACAATAGACGGCAACACTGCTGCATTACACATCACACCTCTTTTGAGGACAGACTCAAAAGCATGCAAAGAGATAAACTGGTGGTTTCAGGCAAGTTCCTGCGCTCTTCTTAGCAGCTTTACAGCGCAATCTCTGTGTGAAAGTGTCACGTTACATGTATATGATAATGCCTAGGGTGATTTACTGTTATTGTTTAACTACTGAAACAAAATGTTAGAAAAAACACACTGTATGTGTATAGTGCAATAAATCACTTGTTTCCATATTAACCTGAGAGCTGAGATGAGGTCACTTTGAGGGAACTTCCTCAGGGTATTTTAGGGAATTTAAACCTCTCTATTTAAAAGAAAGGAATGTACCTACCCACCCACCCACACACACACACACACACACACACACACACACACACACACTATATATATATATATATTTACATGTTTAATCAAATTACATACAAAAAAAAAAGTCCTAATATTCTGTAAACTGATTTTCACAAAGAAATAACTGAACCATAATCTGTCTAAATGACTATTTTAATGAGGTGTCTAAATTTGCAGAAAAAAATATATTAAAAACATTATAAAAGGAAAACGTAGAGCAGGTTAAAAAAAGGTCAAATCTCAGCTAGATGTTGTGAGATCCCACCCAGTTGAGCCCACACGACAGACATCAGGAGCATTCGCTGAGAATTAAGCAGATATTTCCGCTGCCGTTTAAAAGTGAGGAGGAAAAAGGAAGCTTCCTCTGGAGCATGTTTTGCCTTTCAGTGTACATTAAATGCTTTCTTCAATAATAAAGGAACATGTGCCAAAGTTTTTTTCCACACTCAAAATTTGTGACTCACCCCCTCCTCATGCATAGAAACAACGTTTACAAGCCCAAGTGGTTAGAACTATGAGATCTTTTTTTTTTTAGACGCTTGTATACGAAACAGGCGCTCAGCTCTCTTGGGACTCTTAAACCTATTTTCTTACTTAGCTCTGCTTTAGTTGGGTATTGTTAGAGGTTGAACAGGCCTTTCCTTGCTCACAAACAGGTGCTTCCCTTAAATAACACCCCACCATCGTCTCACTTCCAAGAACAAACTGGATTAAAACTCTATTGTGCGTTTGATACAGTAATGTTATAAATAAAAGAAAAAAAGTGCAAAACAAAAAAACCTTTTGGTAGTGATGGTTTTGCTTATGGTATGATCACACACCAAATCTCCAAACGACAGCGTCTGTGGGAGAGATTCTCCGTGAAACACGAATTGAATAGAATATCTTTCTCATTTCCTCTATGCATAACGTGTGTAACGTGAGTGATTTTTTTATGCATGCTCCAATAGTTAATGAAACTGTTATATGCAACAATTACATTGTGATTATTTTGCCACATATTGCAACTGTGATTTAAACTGTGATATCTAACTATCAAATGTACCTCTTTTTATTCTAATGTAT
>JAAGKR010000147.1:243598-284096 GCA_011419295.1 Clarias macrocephalus
ATCGTGGCTTGGCTATAGGGCACAATGTATCCAGGGTGATGAGTCAAATATCAAGACAACTGTCTCCAACCACCTACTGCTGGTCTCAAACACTTCTGACGTAGTTAGAAGCTAAAAAGGGGGGGGGGGGATATTCAAACTAGGCAATTTAATGGCAAAAAGTGAATATTTACATGTATAATACTCAGATTTCTTTTTATGATGATTCATTTTCAAGATTTTAAAAGAATCCATCATGTTTCAACCAGTTGAATTTGTGGCATGCGAGCGATTGCCATCATTGTTTCTGTGTGATGAGAAAATATTAGAAAACCTAAAAGCATAAACTAAAAAAAATCAGAATATACACAGCAATTCCAGTTTTCTTTTTTAAATATTCTTGTAATTGTAAAAAGTAACTCCGGTTACTTTACTTTATGTTTTATGTTTACTCAATTTGTGAATAAGATTTATAGATATTTTCTGATACATTTCATACTCATTTCCCTAATTATTTTTTTTGATTGTGTAAAGCTGCTTTGCAAAAATGACCACTGTTAAAAGCGCTATGCAAATAAAATTGGATTAAATGCAACTGAATTTGTAAAATATAATCAAAAAATATTCCTCAAAATATACATTTTGATATTTCACATGATACAGATTAAGCTTTTTATTCACAAATTAAACATTTTTGGGGGAAAAAAGTATTTATATTTTATATGTCTCTTTATTTGTTCATTCTTGCTGAAAGGTAATCATACAGAACCTGCAGATGCAGTAAAAAGAGATTAACCTGAAAACACTGAAGTGTAACGCACTAATTGTAGTGATGATATAAAGACTGGTCACAGAGCTAAAGAATGAGGTCATACCTGCTGATCTCTGATTGGCTAATGAATAATACCCATCCCCTGAGACCCTGTCTAAGAGAGGTCAAGAGTTTATAGTGACAGAGCTTCATCTATTTGGTATCATCACACACTCACAAAAATGACACACACACACACACACACACACACACACACACACACACACACACACACACACACACACACAGACCAGGCCTCCACCCCAGTCCCACAACAGCCCTTTTGTTCACCATTATTAACTGAGAGAATTCCTTTGCTTTGGATTTTATTAAAAAGCGCAATGAAAGTGCACACAGAGAACCGTTTTGAGTGGTGTAATGAACCATTGCTTCAAAAAGAAGGAATGAAACATTATAGAAAGAGAGAGACAAAGGGAGAGAGAGAGAGAGAGAGAGAGAGAGAGAGAGAGAGAGAGAGAGAATGTATATTCCCATATCTCCTAAAGAGGAATCTTGGATATTTTTAAGTGCTGCCTTCGACTGACACTACGTAGCTTTTATCCTAAGTATCCAAGGCTCATAATTCCACTGTTGGGTGCCAGTGCACAGCCACTGATGGTATTGAATAAATGTCAAAAGTCTTCCCCCACCAACCACTCTGAGAGAGAGAGAGAGAGAGAGAGAGAGAGAGAGAGAGAGAATTTATGGTGGATTGTGGGGAACGGGGGAAGGGCCATTTTTTTGCCAGCCATTATCTTTTTCCATCAATCAAGGCATCATGAGTGCATCTTTTTATTGCACATGGGAGACTTCCACACGTTGTGCTTTGTATGTAAGCAGTAATATCCAAGACACAGATGTCTTCTGAGACTTCGTATTAAAAAAAATGGCAAGCAGCCACACGGTCACAGAAACGAAGCTCAGAAGAGAACGAGCGGTTGTGTTAACAGAAGGTTTATGTTGCATTCATCTTATGTCAAAAGTTGAAACCCAGAGCTCAAAACTGAGTGAGGGATATTTTCCTCTTTAAACTGTATACTCAATATAAGATGTAATAAGTAAATCTATCTGTATGTTGATTCTAAAGCAAACGAGTGTATAAAGTGTGAGCAGTGTGACGGCCCCCTCGGAAAGTACTGGAACGTCTTACTGTGAGGCATATAGTGAAATCACTTGATGCAAGATCAGAAATCATACTTTAATTTTTCAGTTCCAGATACAACTAGACATGTCATAACAACTAATAACATGCCATCTTTAGCTGAACCCACACATATTCATGAACCCATGACTGACATACTGTATGTTTCTTGTTCCCCAGATTCATTGTTTAAACAACTAACAGCTCTGAATGTTTGCTCTTGATGTGAGGCCTAGGTTTCACCCATGAAGACTGCATTTGTTGGTTAACAAAGATAAACCTACGTGAAGACCAGAGAGCTGTCTAAGGGAGAACAGCAAGCCATTTTGAAGCGGTGAAAAGAGGAGAAAAAACAAGTGGGACCTTGGCAAGTTGCAATAATGGCATTTCCCACCGTGACACAAAGTGAGAAAAGAAAATGTACAGTATGCCTCCTCCAATGTGATGCCTTTCATTCACTCTGTCAGAGCAGGTAAAGTTCTACTTAACCAGTTTTTACAGTTATAGGACTGGGAGGCTATTGTTACTGGTTTACTATAGTGAAATTCAAATAGTCAAAATTCTGGACTGCAGTTGTGCAGCTTTGGGCAAAATGTGAAAGGTCCATATTTCAAGAGCATACAGTTGAAATCTTTGCGCATTTCGTCAATTGTAGTTCTTAGATAGAGGGGAAATCAAAATAGGAAGCTGCAGGTCAGACTTCCAAAAAAAATGGAATCGGGCAAAAACAAAAAGTATTCAATTCACGTGTAATATCTAAATGTCTAGATCTAAATCAAATACTGTTATACATGAATTCAACCCCGAGAAGCAAAGCATTCATGATTTTTTTTTTGTCATTCTTAAAGTTTTCTGAAAAAATAAAGTTTTGCATTTGTTTTTTTAAATAAAACGGTTGCAAAAGTACAAAATATTTTTGGGGTGTTAAAATTCAAACACTGCAATTGTAGTAATCCATTCAACATTTATATAAACAAAGAGATCATCTACTTTAATCTCATTATTCAGTTATTTACTTTATTTCTTTAATAAAGGTTCAAAATTATGTCACTAGTGAATGGAGCAAAAATAACTGCTAAAAAATATTACATATACAAGTTATTTCTAAGCATCTAAAATCTAAAGCACAAAATAATTTATGAAGGGACATGAGGACGCTCTACATGAAGCAGAGTTATTGTTTGCACCCTGAAGGTGAATATTTTCAATCACAACAGATCCTGTACTGCTAATTTCTTTTACAACACATACATTTGGTGACAATTATAATTGTTCTTTGTTAATGAGTGATCTGTAATTCAGAACTTTCACATTCAAAACTTACATGTTAAAGAAATCATCTTTTCTCTCCCTCTCACTTATGCAAGTTGCAAGAGCTTTAACCAATATAACTATCAAATATACACAATAGTGGACAAGTGGCTACACCTCCTAGTAAACATCAGCTAATGTAAAATCCAAGTAATAAACAATTATTTCAATGTTAAACATATGAACATATAATTAATAGATAATAAATTAACATCTCAGATTTCAAGAATACTTCATGTAAAATACTTCCTTGGAAATTAGGATAATTTTGTGCTTATTTGAGTGAAGACGAGGATAGGGGCAGGCTGTTCTCTATTTTAAAAAACTGTACATAAAAACAAAATGCTGGTTATGTTGTTCCAGCAGCTTTTTTATGTCAAAAATGTTCCAGTGTTTCATATTTGATTATCACCAGTGCCTCTCTTTAAGACAAAAAATACAGACCGGCCGTTTACAGAATGTGTACAGTATATTCGCACACATGGGATGAAACTGGTATTTGAGAAAACGACCCCAAGTTGACAATTTTAAATTTCAAGTTGGTGGGATTTTTTGTGGGTTTTTCCAGATGGAGGCAGAGAATTAGAAGTTGCCACTTCAACTAGAACACTGAGCACTTGAGCGCTCGCCCCCTGTTTCTCCCAAGAGGAATCCTCCCCTTCTAAACTGTGCTTGACCCTCATCATGGGCCTGCACACACACACAGACACACACGTTTGTATTAAAAGCTGTTCCTCAGTACTTTTTTCCAAATTGCCTCGCTCCTTCATCCTCGCTCTCCAAGCTCGCTTCCCTTCTCATTCCTTTCTTTCTGTTTCTCCTGTCATCTATCTCACTATGTCTCTGCAGATCTGTATTGACTTTACATTGAGCACATCACGAGGTTGTAATTTAGCACAAGCAGAACAAGATCAGAGAGAGAGAGAGAGAGAGAGAGAGAGAGAGAGAGAGAGAGACAGTATGTTTAGACACAGCTTAATATGGCAGCCTTATAAATAGCAAACATGGAGCTGCAAAGTGCTGCACCTTGAGAGTGTATTCTGTCTTTAACCCCTGGTTAAATTTAGAGAAAGAGAGAGAGAGGGAGAAAGCGTCTGAAAAGAGAGAGAGAGAGAGAGAGAGAGAGAGAGAGAGAGAGCGTCAGAAGAGAGAGTGTGCAAGAGAGAGAGTGTCAAAATAGAGCGAGAGAGACTTCAGGAACATGGACATGTGATTACCTAATTCAGTTCACCAACCATCCACACCATTAAAACCACTGACAGGTGAAGTGAATATTCATTATTTCATTACACTTCCACCTGTCAGAGGGTGGGATGTACTGTATTAGGCAGCAAGAGTACCTACTCAAATTCAATGTGTTAGAAACAAGAAAAATGGGCAAGAGTAAGCATTTGAGTAATTTTGACAACGGCCAAATTGTGATGGTTTGTATCTTGTGGGGTGTCCCCCGGTTCTGCTCTACCAAAAGCGGTCCAAGGAACGATAAAAAGTGAACTGGTGACATTCAAGGGCACCCAGGACTCACTGATGCATGTGGGGAGAGAAGGCTATCAGTCGGGTCTCATTCCACAGAAGAGATCCTACATCACAAATTGCTGACAAAGCAAATGGTGGTTCTGATAGAAAAGTGTCAGGACACCTGTGAACACAAGCACACAACAGTGCATCATAATTTGCTGTGTATACGGATCCATTGCCACAGACCAGACAGGGTTCCGATGCTGACCCCTGTGCTTCACAGAAACTATGCACGATGGGCGTGTGAGCATTAGAACTAGACCATGAAGCAATGGAAAAAAAGGTGGCCTGGTCTGATGAATCCTTTTTTCCCAACACGTGGACATCCGATTGCATCTGGTGATGGCATAATAGGAAGAAGAAGGCAGTGCAATGCTCTGGCCAGTGATCTGCTGGGAAAACTTGGGTCCATCCGTTCATATGGATGTTGCATGTACTACCCACTTAAACGTTTTTTTTTTTTTTTTTAAACCAGGAATTCCCCACCCTGGCATGTGCTGGACAAACAAGTCTGACCAATTGTGGAGTCCGCTCATAAGTTAAAGGAATACAAAGGAATTTATCTGGGAGTTCATGCCTTAACTGATCAGAGGGGGAAAATATAATATTAGGCAAGTGGTTTTAATGCTATGGCTGACCGCTCTTAAAAATGATCAAATGAGCATCACTATGTACTTCATAACATATGAGCAACTACTGTATGTGCGTGCATGTGTATATCACAAATATACAATAATCACATGCCAATTAATTACACAATATTTATATTATTCAACCTGTGTCATTAATTTGCACGTGATCATTGTACAAGTGCTGTTCAAGTCAAATTTCACTAGGATGAAATTTCTTGTAAATGATTGATTGACATTTACAGAAGGCTTCGAGCATGTTATGGTGCTGAGAGTCTTAGCCATATTAAAACATTTGAACTGTGCAACCATTTCAAAGAAGGTGATACCCAAGCACTAGTGAAACACTGAGGAAAGTGCATTATTCAATTCAGTTCAATAAAATTTTATTTGTATTGCGCTTTTAACAATCAACATTGTCACAAAGCAGCTTTACACAATCAAAAGAATGATTTAAGTTTGTATGAAATGTGTACAGTATGAATCAAAATTATAAGATTGTCCCTGATCAGCAAGCCCAGGATGACGGCGACAGTGGCGAGGAAAAACTCCCTGAGGAAGAAACCTTGAGAGGAACTGGACTCAGCAGGGAACCCATCCTCATTTGGGTGAAAATGGATAGCAGGGATTGATCTGCATCGTACTGATAATAATAATAATAATAATAATAATAATAATAATAATAATAATAATTAGTGAAGCAGGTTAAGTTTAGTCAAGTTTAGACTCTTATAACTGTGTTTGGTTATTCTGCACAATCAAAAGTCCTGGTTTGACTTGAACAACCCCCACAGAAACAGATTGTCTGAAGTGTACTTCAGTTAAACAAGGATGGTTATTATAGCCTGTTATTTGCAAATGCTTCCACAAATGCAAGTCCGTGGTGTGTAAGAGAAGGCCAATCTTCAGAATCACTAACACACATACTCATACACACACACATACTCTACATAGTCATGGAAACCCATGAATCAGATTGTACACACCAGTGATTCTTTTCACAACTTTATGTCTTGCCACACATTTTGCAGTTGCTTTTCGCATCACATAAGGCTAACAACACTCTAAGAGTGTGATTGTTAAATTACACTTGTTAAACTCTTTTTACCAGAGCCCAAAAAAATAATTGCATGTTTTGAAGGTGTTGTATGGCTTAATTAATATGATATGTAATTAGACACTCAGGACTTTGGAAATTTCCTGTGTTTATATGCATTTCTTTTTCTTTTTTTTTACCTATCCTGTTCATTTTATCTCTAAATCAATGTTACTTTGAAGAGATGTGAATCTCAGAAGCTAAACACATGTTAGGATGCTTGCAAAGTCAGTATATTTTACACTGCTAGGACTAATCTTATAACAGACTTGCAGTTAATTCATTAGTTTATACTGACTGACTATGTCCAGTGGAAGGGAACAGCAGTGTACTGTGAGAAAGGGCTAAATTGACGACCAAGTGAGTGATTAGATTAGTAAAGATTCGACCGAATTCAACTTTATTGTCACAAATTTTATTTGCACAAATGCAAAGTGCAAAACAGCAAGAAACATTAGGTGTAAAGTGCAAAGACAATGTGTTAGTGTGCAATAAAGTGCAAAGGGAACATTAGTCATGTGGAGGCAAAAGTGTAAATGACACGATGTGTGTAAACAGAAATAATACTGCGCAAACTGTTTAAGGTTGGTCCATGTGCAGAATCGGGGATGAGCGTGTGCCAGCCATGCGGTGGGGTAAGCTGATCGAAATGGGGGTTGAAGGATGTGGGATTGGTAGAGTTGTGAGGAGTTCAGGATGTCTCACCACCTGCTAGAAAGCTTTCTGATCAGAGACTGAGCAGCTGATGTAGCACATTAAGTACCACATGTACCTTTTCACCAAGTCTTCATTACAAACTTGTTTCTGAAATCATGTCACATCAGGGGCTCACAAAAAAGCCAACAAATATCACTCTCTCTCTCTGAGCTTTAACCAGGCATTCATCGTTGCACACTTTATTCCTCATTTTTGAATCTCATTTCAATTAAATCTGCATCCCATAATAGTGTCGCTTTCTACAGCAATGTTTTTTTTTTTTATCGCCTTCATGCCCCGGGCTCATCTCTACCACTCAGAGGCATTATGGGAGCCGGCGGAGAGAAAGGATGGAAGGAGGGATTCCATTTGACACGGAGGATTGGGAGTTGGCCTCCAGACAATGGAGGGAGGCTGGCACATGGATTAAAATCCCCGACATTATCAACCTGCCTGCCGATTCTGGGAGGGAACAACAGGCCTCTGCGAAATGCCAAACAAACCTGCTGCTCTGTGTCTCACTGTGGATTATTGTCACTCAACTTTCAAAGCGAGAGGGAAAGAAAGAGAAAGAGGAGGGAGTGGAGTACATCTTATTTATTCAACACCCCACACCCTAATCTGTTTCCAGCTCAAAACGGGGGGAAATGTCCTGGGAAGATGTAAACATTTACAACTACTGGCTCTTGGACCTTCAAACAGACTTCTAAACTCAACTTCCCTGTCTTTCAAAACACAAAAAACAAACAGGTCTAGTATTATTTTTCCTTTTGTTTTGGTTTGAGCTTTTATTCTGACCCCTCATTACACGAGTCCATTAGCCTCTCATTGCTCAAAACATTCATCCAAATGAGACGCTTTCCCTGCGGAAACAGTATAACTGCTGTTCTAGTTCTTCTGAAGTTCCTATGAGGAAGTCTCCTAGTGAGAGTGGACTATCCTTCAAAGAAAGGTCTATAGGAAGATAAACAGCACCCACTGAAAGCCACCGTGGATGCACATAAAATCAGATAAGAAGTGAACAAGGTGGTGTCTGATGATGCCCCCATGTCCTGTGTTGAGAATGAATCTGGCTGCATTCAAAGTGCAATGCTTTAAGAGATGGAGTGCATGTCACTTTGATCAGTCTTGTGGAACTATTTGCAGATCAAGGCTTGCAGGAAACAATCCTTTCAACCATGACCTCCAACAATGCCCCTTAATGCAAAGCCTGCTTCAGCGAATAAAGGTCATAACACAAAAACATAAAAAGGACACGATTCTTATTCTACCAACATGATACATGACCTTAAATGAATATTTTATAAAAAACCTTTCTTCTCGACTTGAGAGCGTTTGTTAATGTATTTATCTGATTATCGCAGGATTACACAGGCATATTCACTGCCGTGTAGGGTTCAGGGTGTGGGTCATTACAAAAGCCAGGAAAAGGTTTGTTAAGATGAATTGGGTCAATAGTTAGTGATTAGGGTCCAAAAAGCCATGAGCAAGACTCATACTATTAACTTATTGAGTTCTTTCATAAGCAGTGGCTGCAGGCAATCATGCTGGGTGCCTTGCTAATGCTCAGAGGCTCTCAAGCACATTGATAAATGCCAAATGTAATCCCTGTGTTCACATTTTGAATCATAATGCTTCTAGCAAGGTCCAAAGAGTCACCCTGACCCCCGTGCCATTCCCGACAGATTTTTTTTTCCAACAGCTTTTAAATACTGGCAAAAGAGAAAAATGCCAGGTGCACCAACAGACAATGTGCTACACGTGAGTAATGTAATATGCATTAAATACACCTTTCCACTTGGCAATAAAAGAGGTCTTCAGTTTTATTTTACACAAGTAAAACAAGTGGTAGTAACAACAACAATCCATACTTACCTTAATTCAATTGTTAGATAAAATAAGACATATATTATACAGTATGTGTACTCATAGTGCAAAAAAAAAAAATCCAAGACACCCTCTAAACAAAAAAAAAATTGAAACAAATTTATTAGCTCTGCAAAAAAAGGGATTATCATTTTTAATTAAATAGATGATCATATTGTCCAGCTTATATCAGCCTCTGCCCATGTTTAGTTTAGTTATGATAACTAATCTTCATGCTCTCGCAGGTCACCATGGCAATGTGTGATCAATTTCCTGAGCTTGCCCATGCATCCCGAGGGGCCATAAACATTCATTATCGATGCTCAACGACAGCCCGGCGTGTTTGGAGAACACATCTGAAAGCATAGCTGGGAACAAGCAGTCACTAACTTCAAAACAGATGTACACACTTGGACACACACACACACACACACACGTGGTCAGTCAGATATGTGGACACACATTGTTTATGAGCATATGTTCAAACAGAACTGATGTTGAGGTCGAGATGAGGGTAATAACTGCCCTCTGTGCTGCTTTAAAATGTCCAAAGTTTATCTTTAGCTTACAATGTACAAGCAAAACTTTACTGAGCCAATCTCATCTGAACATCAATCTTTAAAACCGTAAACAACTCTATAGCTACAACCCGTATCTAGAAATCTAACATGGAGCAAGCTATGTTACAAACATTATATAAGCCTAGCAACAAACACTACATCATTTTTCATGTTGCACTTAAATGTTTGTCAAGGTTCAAATTATGAGTTTTTCATTTCAGGATATGCTACGTCTTAATTGTGGCACATCTACTGTAAGTTAATGACAGCATTTGCCAGACGCCCTTTTCTGAAGCGACTTACATTTTTGTCTCATTACACATCAGCACCAACATAGTGGTGCTGGTGTTTGAACCTGAGACCTTCCAATTAGTATTTTAACGCCTTAACCACTGAGTCACTCTGCCTTCTTTTCAAAATTCCACTATTTTGAATGGATTTATGGATTTTCCCCTCAATAGGGTGAGTGTTTTTCTAATAGACCGCTTAGGAACACATGCTGTCTCATTCTACTCTTGGACCCAACTAGTGAATTGGTCCAGAACCCAGGTACAAGGAAACAGGTTTGAAATTAGGCCAATCTAACTCTAAGCTTAACCACAGTAAAATACAACACACACACTCACACACTCACACACTCACACACACACACACACACACACACACACACAGTACTCCCTGGCAGCTAAGCGCTGACCATGCGTTTTGTCCACCTGTCAGGCTGTGGACAAGGTTAAACATACGAGAGAGCGAAGCTTCCTTGAGCATGGCTAACGGTGCAGTAGCTTCTTGATTTCTCTCTGCTGCTCATCAGTAGCGTTCAACACGTGATTCGTGAAGAAGTTTCTAATTTTGCAAATAATTAATGCATAGCCCATATTTTGCAGATACATTGATTACTCAAAATAGAAGATGAGCAGATTGTGGTTTCTAAATTGGCTTGGCATTTCTTCAAACTAAAGTCAATGCTCTCAAAACAATCAACACAGCTGTTGCGCCGCAAAATGAAATAGTGCTCTCCTCTTATAAAATAAATATCGACCTCAAAGCCACAGGCCTGTCATTTTGCAATTAAATAATGCATTTAGCTATAATTATACATGGGCACTAATTGTAAAACAGTTTTCAGACAATCCCACAGACCTACAGTATGATCCTAAGCTCTGTCCTGATTCCTGTTTAAATGTAAATAAATTATAACTGCAAGTTGAAATACAGTTTGTGGGAACTAGGTTGATGTTATTTATATCTCTTTTTGAAACTTTGAAGTAGTAAACTTTAGAAAAAATATGTTTTAACAACTGAAAGTAAAAAGAAAAAAGAAAAAAAAAGTAAAAGTAAAATATCTTATTCTCAACTAATCTTAAATCCTTTCTAAGTTCACGTGTTTAGCATTATTATGATGTCTCCATAAAATGTAAAGCATACCTTTCCACCCAATAAAAGTCCTAAAGTTCCTGTGTGTGTGTGTGTGTGTGTGTGTGTGTGTGTGTGTGTGTGTGTGTGTGTGTGTGTGTGTGTGTGTGTGTATGTGTGTGTCGTTCCCCATAACCATGTGTCTGCCTGCTCTGTATGTTCTTATTAGAGCAGACATACGCTTATAGTTAAGAGAACAGTGTAATGTAACCCAGATGCTATATGTATTCCTGTCTCAAATTAATACGTTTAAAACAAATAATTCTGAAGTTGGCAAACGAAATGTAATATCAGGAAACAAGTTGTACTGCATGGAGTATGGAACATGGCCTATGGCGCATGGGGAGTAACACACTATCAAGCATATGGGGATAAGTAACATAGAATTATATGTAAAAAAAAAAAAAAAAAAAAAAAGACCTAGCAAAAAGCAAGATAATAGGACTGTGTGTGTGTTGGTGTGTGTGTGCACGCATGTTTTCCTCCTGACACTGTTTATCAGAGAGAGACAAAAATAGATATAGATCGGATTTAACATTGGCTGTGTTAAATACATCAAAACACACACACACACACACACACACACACACCTGAAGGATGGCCTTCAGTTAAGCCTCATGAATGATTTTGTTGGGTTAATTTTTAATTCTCTAATTCAACCTTTCTCAGCATCTGGGTTTAAGATGGAAAACAACATGTTGGAAAACCCAGGGCTTTAAATCACTTTTTAAAGTTGGTGTCCATTTGATCGTTTAGCCTCAACTGTCCATAGACTGTGCTTAGCTGACCAGCTATAGCAAGCATTGTATATATTATCCATCAGTAAGTTCTGACCACACTAGTCTGATTTCACAATAGGCATCCAATGAGTGGTTGTAATAGACAGTGGAGGCACTGGAGCATTTAACAATATGTTTCACTTCTCTCACAAGTGTTCTAACAATCATTAATTTCACTGTCGGTCATCAGCAGGGGTGAAAGTAGGCCGGTACCAAGCACATTACTGCAAAGAGGAGAGTGCACTGCCTGCCAAAACTCACATTTACAACAAGTCATGTGAGCACTTTCAGCAAGAAAACACATCTGATAAACAACACTTTGTCTCTTTTGCTTCTAAGTCGTTCCAAACTTACAAGATTTACAGGAATGTCCACCACCTCCATGGTTTATCCTTCTCAACTTCTGACTACTGTGTAAATTACTAGTAAGGATTCAAAACTACTTCTCCTCTTAGTTATACTGACTGTCAGTTGCCGGCTCTGTCAGTTGTGGTTAGTCAGTTAGTCAGGATATGTGTTGGTGGAGTAAAATAACTGGTTAAATTATGAAACAAATCATAATCTACTGATAATACATGGTGTTATGGTGTTTATGGAACTGTTGGATAAAAGCAAGATCACACTTGAGGTTGTGTTGTATTATTTGCATGTATATGGATTAATTGCCAATCAATAGTGTTCTAGCACCTACTCAGCATTTGTATTTTTGTTTTGGTGTAGTACGAAATTAACAAAACCTCATAAAAGAAATGACCTATGCTCATATGGCAGCTCATTTCATGCTACACTGAAACAAAAATACAAATGCTTAATACTGTAGGTGCTAGAACCCTAATGCTTGGCAATTAATCTATATAGATGACAACATTCCATATGCATAATACATGCCAATTATTTAGGAATAGAGCTGAGATTAATCAAGAGCGCTAATAATTAAGATTGAGGCTAATTTAAACAAAACTTCACTAGCCTTTATGATTTTGCCAAGTCTGTAGGGTCATTATAAATCACAAAATTCGAAATAAAATTGAGGTAGGTTGCAATTGGATTGCAATTTACCAACTGAATATAAACGTGTTTTTATTAAATGTTTTTCTAGTATTTATTTTATAGTTTTGATGAAATTATTATAAGTAGTAACTCAATGACGCATGGATCTGAGGATATGCTGTGGTATCTGGCACCAGTACATTAGCAACACATCCTTCAAGTGATATGAGTTCCAAGATGGGCCTCCATGGATCAGACTTGTTTGTCATGTTCCTCAAACCATTCCTAAACAATGTTTGCTGTGTGGCAGGGTGCATTATCCTGCTGAAAGAAGCCATTGCTATCAGGGACGACCATCGCCATGATGGAGCGCACTTGATCTTCAACAATGTTTAGGTAGGTGGTCAAAGTAACTTCCACATGAGTGTCAGGATCCACCAGAACACTGTCTGGGGCATATTACACATGCACATCAGTGAGTCTCAGGTGTCCATGACCATGTTAATGGCTCACCAGTTGTGCTTGCTTGGATCATTTTTGATGTGTACTGACCACTCCATACCAGGGACACAGCACAAAGAAACACCAAGCTACAAATAGACAAACACCCCCAGAGTGCCTGAACAGACCACCAGAGAAAGGCTAAATCAAATGACCAAAGGTCTGTAAGATGACAACTTGAAAAAGATGAACAGTTCCGCAAGCAGCCAAAATCTCATCCACAGCTGGGGAAATCAAACCATGCAGGGAGGTCATCTGCTGTACAAAGTGTTAACCGAAGTGTTTGTGCGATTTCACTGATTTACAGTTAAAAAAAACCACCATCAGGACGTTTTCCAACCAGAAGCTGTGGCTGGATTAACCATCGACAATGCTCTGAAATGCACTGCTACCTGTAACGTAGGGCTGGCCATCAAGAACATGGATTTCTGCACCCATTACAGTTCATATATCATTCCAATGGATCTACCTCCTATACACAGCCCTGAGCCATCTCAACAACAGAAAGAAAATTATGTTAAAATGCTGTTTGTTGACATCAGTTAAGCATTTAACCCTTTCAAACTTACCACCAAGTTGGACGGCTATGAACAGCCGTGTCAGTGGACCTCCAGTGTCATGATCGGCAAACCAAAATCAGTACAGAAGGGCAGATATGTTCCACCCTCCCTCACCACTACATCCTGAGCCCCCTGCTGCCATACTGTACATCAATGACTGCATGGCCACGTCCAACTCTAACTCCATCACCAGGTTTGCTGACAACACATGGGCTTATTTCTGTTAACAATCAGAAGGATGAACTGAAGGAGATTAAAAGCCTGTAGAACTGGGGCCAAGAACACAACCTCCAAGACAAAAAAGTTGATTGTGGATCTTCATCGATAAAGAATGTCAAGCCATGATGCCACTTTCACCACTCTTGTAGCAACTCACATATTTTGGATCATGAGCAGATACCTTCTTTCTCTACATCACTTTTGTAGGGGTTAATCTTGGTTCCAGATCATTTGTGGCTCATCTCTATATTTCTTTGAGAATTCTGTCGTTGCTGATGAGTGGTTTGCATCTTGTGGAATGGGAGACTGTTTCCTCTGAATGGTGGACAGTCATAAGTTTACCCCTGCCCTGTATCCCTGACTGTTATTTTTGGGGTTATCTTCACAGTGCTCACAAGGTTTCCATCATTTATTTCTGTTGTTTTCCTTGGCTGATCTGTTCAAGGTCTGGTTGCAAACACACCAGTGTTTTTTTTCTTTCTTTTGCTGGACATGTCCAATGCTTGTGCACTGGTGCTGCCCCTCAATTTTCCCGCTTTTTCAGTTTGAAAATGGCCGTCTTTTTCCTATAAACAGCTCTAATGTTTTCATACTGGTTTGGCCTTTCGTACACTTCACAGACACACTAAGGGCTCTAAACAAGAACAGACGTTCCGATATATTACTTGCAAACCTGGGCAACAAAAAACACCAGTTACATGTCCCGAAAGATTTGCTCACTTGAAAAATGGTTAGGTTTAAACAAAGTGTGCCATGCTCAAAGTCGTTTAACAGATCTAGATGTAAATATGAGGAAATGAAAGTCTAGACTTTGATAGATCGTCTCATATTCAGTTCGAGTTTCACCTCAAACTTAAATGTCTTCAAGGTACCGAAAAAAAACAATCATACAAAAACATGTCCTTGTCATTCCAGTACTTTCAAGAGAGCAGATTTCTTTTAGAGGCCATTGTGTTTCTAGATTACCTACAACACCTCTACCAAAAAAGTGCCATTTTATGGCCCTGTGGAGTATATTCGAATTCAGGTGATCGATAGCCAGTCCTGTAGTTAACAGAACACTGTAATGCAAATGTGGCACCGCATTGATCAATCGTTGCTTGTGCTACTGCTGTCCCTGCAAGGGCACCCCCCTCTCCCTCTATACTCCTCAGCAAACAGAGTAAAAACACCATGCCACAAGCAATTCTGCTCCAAAAGACTGCAGATTTTTGCTGTCCAGCAAGGCACATGGGGAGAGAGAGCGAGAGCAGGAGAGACCAGCACGAGAAGGTTTAAAGGCATAAACCCCATGCAAAAAACCTTATCCTTGAGTAATTTACATTTGGATGGCAGAGTATAATTTCATAGCAATTAGCCAAATGACATTTCATTAGCTTGATGTTAGCTTGAGACACCTTTTATAAAAGGAGCAGCACTTAAGAGTGGTATCAATCAGTGACAGTGATCATAGACACACTCTTAAGTAGCACAGTCCCAGGAGGCCAGGAAGAGTCCTCATAATATCTTATGATTGGACAAATCTTAACTAATCACAGGGTATGCTGAAGTCAGGATGAGACTGTGCCGCAGCAAACTAGCGAAAAAGAAATCAAGACGTCACGTGCCTGTTTCACAGCACAGATGATAACCCCGGAGTCTCATTTGATCACTTTCCCCAACTCACCATTTCCTTAATCCTTCAGGACATATTTGGATAGCGCTACTAATCAAACAGGGAAGGGCAGAAATAGGAAGCCAAGTAAAAGTTTTAATATTCAGCAGAGCTATTTATATGTGAAGCCAACTGTGCAAAAACCTCAGGGCTGCTCCTAATTGACACCAACTGCACGGCGATATCCCTCGGTTTTGACTTCATTTTTAAAAGCGAACCAAAGCAATGTTGGCGTGTTAATGAAGTCACTTCTTAAGGTCTTCAGTTCAGCCGCCTCTGCGAAGCAATTTTATACTTTCTCTACCAGGGACTTGCACACCTGCACCTTAATTTATACAAGCTATACACTGAATGGGTCAAAGCTCCGGGTTCTGTAAATAAAAAATTGAAGCGCTAGTTACAAAAAGAGATGCTGGAGTATGTGTCAAAATAAAGGAAAAAAGCTATGTAAGAACACCCACACAAACAAGCGAGTAACCTGAGGCCATGACTGAATCATTGACACTGGAGCTGTGAGGCAACAACTCTAATCACTGTGACAGCGAGCACCCCTTCACCAATAAAAACAATCTCAACTAGACACTAGACAGCTTTGTAACAATGTCTATTATTGTTGATATTGTTTGTGCTGCTCGAAGACAAGTGGAAAGAAATCGTCTTCATTATCACATCTGTCTTAGACCCAGTTTGTACTCTGACCACAATGTATGTTGTCACATGCATACCTCTAAGATTGCACATCCCAAAACTAATTTATGTCCAAGATTCACTCTTTTCTCCGTAAATAACAAGCCTAGTTTTGGTCAGCCTGCAAGAAGTTATTTATACTATATATCACCACAGCAACCATCACCAACACAACAGCATGTGGTGCTCGAATACGGTTATTACTGACAGAGATAGAGATCATGTGGTGTTATTGAGCACACAAAAGTTACTTATGTAACAACACTCCTGTTCGCTGACAAGTGAGTGTGGCACCCATATTTGAAAAGTTCACTCGTTAACAAATCCGATCACAGTAGGCCTCTTGCATTTCAGATCGCTAATTAGCTTGCGCAGGACAACAACACCTCGATATATACAGTACCACTACAGTATATACCATATTAAATATGTTCAGAGCTGTTTCTTAAGCGTTGTGTTTTATGATGAATGTCTTATGGAATAATCCATCGCGTTAGCAATAATGAGAGACGACCACAAGGTCAGGAGGAGGTGCAACTGAGGGGGAGATACAGTATGTGGAGCAGGATAACTGCCTTGTCCACGTCGCATGTAGAAGTGCGTGGCTGTGTGTATTTCTGTGTGAAAATGTACTAAATCGCATGCTACAGACAGCCCCTCAGGGAACCACTGCAAGCAAGTTGTCTTCTGTCTTCATCTAGACGCCCTGTGTGGCTGTGGACACACGAATGCACACGCTTTTAATAGGCACACCCCTGAGGAATGACCCAAACCAAATATGTCTCACAGCACCTAAATGATCCAAAGGACACCACAGCCAGCGGTCTTTTGGGGTCATGCACCAAGGAGACAGAACCACCCCAGTGGCACATGGTGAACCTAAAACATAGGTGGGTTTAATATCAACTTTTAATGTTATGGCTGAAGTACGTGTGTGTGTGTGTGTGTGTGTGTGTGTGTGTGTGTGTGTGTGTGTTTAGAGTTTATACATCTTCTATAATTCATTATATTCCCACCTCTTCTCAATACTATTTTAATTCACATTAGAAATGTAAAAGTCTACTTTAAAAAAAGTAAGAAAGTAAGTAAGAAAAAAGAAAAACTCAAAGGGACTGTTCTCTGGAGGATACCTTGAAAATAAAGTCCATACTGTATGTCCCTGTTAACGCATAGATCTGAGACTGAGCTTGGCAGCTCTATGCTCAGGACTATGCTCAGGCCTTTAGTCTACCTCATCTTGCAAGCCACATCATGTCTTCTATTTTTTGTGAAACTGTGAAAACTTAATTATAAATAGTGCTTGAATTCACCCATAAATAGAAACTCAATTAACATACACACTTGTGCTCTTACATCCTATGACAAGCAGCTGGAGCATATGGGGATGAAGGTGGCAACATTATTGTCATTTCAACTGAATATCTGACATCCAGAACTACCGCACAGGATCCTCCGTAAGTGTATTTTGTTCTGTATACGGGAGGCGTGGGGTTCAATCTTTTTCAGCTTTCTCAGTAGGCAAGGACTTATAAAAAGCCACTGACCCTAAAGTTAGGTATACGTGAGTGGCTTCGCTCCCAAAATCCCCAGACAAGTTAATCATTTTGGAAAACACACACAGTTTTCTCTCCAAACACTGCAAGAGGATAAGTGGAATAGAAAATAACACCCCCAGCATTGTCTGTTTCCCCATCCGCCTCACCGCATGGAACCAAGGAGCCTCGCTAGTGCCCGCCTTCCAAGGGGCCGAAAGTTCACAAAATTATTTACCCACGTTTTTCTTTACTCCATAACGGTTTCAGTCTCCAAACACACCATGGATTACATTGTGAGTATGTTAAGTTACGTAAGTTAAAAAAATAGGTGCTTTATAAAAAATAAAGCAACATGCTGGGTCGCAACCTACCTTACGTTTCCTTGTGCATAAAGTCAACAATCCAAGTAATCTAATTAACTAATTACTTTTCTGTAAATATATTTTTTTTAATAAAATGGCAGATGGCAGAAGCAAAGAAGAATCGAGGATGAAAAAAAGCAGGACTGTGCACTCTAAACACAAGGCAGCCGGTGTTTTTCTTACAGAGCCCGCTTTCAGAGAGATTTCAATGTAATTGATTTCTTTTTAAACAAATATGTTGTTGGAATGTCAGTAATGAAAGGGGTCATGAAGGGGTCAGGGGAGAATTGGAGTGGAAAACCTGCTGACTCACAACAGCACCCGGACATTAAGGGACAAATTTTTAAAATGAGTTATATTAGTTCTATTATAAAAATGTATTGTATGAACTTTATTAAACCTACATCAGAAAAAACATACTGCATGAGATTCCCTGAAAAGTTATAACTGAAAATAGTAGTTAGAAGTAAAAATGTGAAACAAAAGGCATTCGAGTCCATTCATTTAAAACATATTTATCAGGAGGTGCTGAGGACACATGCACCACATTTCATGTACTTATGGGTCTACTTTTGCGTCCCACATTATTTAGGCCCAAGGACATCACAGAGCCCCCCCCCCCCCCCTGCACCCCTTCTGTTACCTGAAGCCTGTGTAAAATCATACAGCATGCATTATTCATGCTAACATCATAGTGTGGTGGCAAACAGTGCACAGACAGACCACCATAAAAATGAATATCAAAGACACGGAGGCTTAGTGAATTATTGAAGTTGCCATCAGCTTCACCTTGTTGCAGCGGAAGCAAACTTACCACTTTCACGTAGACTGCAGATGTGTAAACACTCAGACATATGAGATAAAAATGCTCAAGTGCACTTTCATCCAAATGCATTTTAACTCTAGAAAGAAAAGACTGAATGATTCTTCTGTTATTAGGAACGGCAGAGACGATGCCATACGTCTGCACATTCAATTTGAATTGTTCAGTTTAATCGCAATAAAATGTTATGTATCTGCACATTGCCAGATCTGAAGGCTCATAATTGTACAACAAGCTTTTTTTTTTCTATTTTATCATGACATTATCTGAAATGTTAAAAAATACGTACTGTATGAACATTGATTTCAATTATTTCAAAAGATACATCATTCCAAACAGGCACATTTTTGTGATCATAGTGAATATGTGGAAGAAAAAGGGGGGGAAAAAGCAATTACTGTCCTTTACTGTCTTAAACAGATGGTCAGGAAAACAGTCTAATAAAATAAACACAAGAAACTCCTGTGGTCTAGTTTTGGTCTTTCACCAGATAGTTTAAGCACCAGGGCCAAAACGAATGCAGGTCACAGATAGAGGGGCCAGAACAGGCAAATCTAAAATGCAAGATAGATGCAAGCAGCAGACATAAAAAAGGAAACTTTTTATCTCATTGTCTTATTTTCAGAAAGTGGTTTAAGAGTCAATGGAATGAGAGAGAGAGAGAGAGAATAACGAAAAGAAGGAACACCAGTGATGTACACCTCCTGAAAATGAAATACAGGCACCCACAGCTAGGGAGTAGATGGGAATAAAGGCTAGAAAGAAAGAGACTGATGGAGGACAAGTGAGAGTCCTATGACCTTAGGTCACTCTGCATACGCACACATACAAAGTAAACTCAGATAGTGCAAACACATCAATTTCTTTTTTCTTATTATTAGAAAGATTTGTCCATTTCTCTCCAGTTTCAGTCTCTTCAAAACTCTACTACTGCACCTCGCTCCTGCACGTCTGCGTCTGAGTGTCATCCAACCCAGCAGCTGATCCATAATGCAGCTTCACAACTTATTTCAACTTTCTTCGTTCTCCTGCACCATCCCATTACTCCGCTCCCTCCACTGGCTTCCTGTAGCTGCCTGCATCAAATTCAAAACACTGACGCTTGCCTACAAAACTAAAAGCACCCCAGCACACACTTACCTCAAAGCACTTATCACACCTCACACTCCACCACACTCTTTCCATTCCGCCAGCACTGCTCGACTGGTCCCACCATCTCTCAGGGTACATGGAAGACATGCATCAAAACTCTGTTCTGTTCTGGCACCTTGCTGCTGGAATGAACTTGTTCTAGATGTCTGCACAGCTGAGTCACTGGCTGACTTTAAACCACATCTAAAGACCTACCTTTCCCTTAATTACGTAAATGAGCCATTCTCTCTCACGCACACAAAAAGACCCTCCTCTCCTGAGGTTTCAGACTGATGGTGGTCTTTAGACAGTAACTCAGGGACCCAGTATCAGGATGATTTATTGATTTTTTGTATTCATTTATGGAAGTTGTTTTCTTTGCTTTATGCAGGCCAATAATTCGACACTTCACAGGATACGTCTTCAACATGGTTGTTTAAAAATTGAGAAGCTCCTCACAGCCTCAGTTAGGGTTAAAAGAATTGTTGCAGCTGAAACATATTAATCACGGCAGTAATTATCCAATTAAAGACTCCTACTCCAGATTTCCACCCGGGAGCAAATCTCTGATGTTGCTTGCGCGACACGGTTTTCTTTCCTCCTTTGAGCAGGTTTATGCCCCACTGGTAGTGTTGACTTGACAACTGGCCTGATATGAATATTCATAATAAAAAAAGGCTCAGCTAATGGTTGTTCAGAGACCTTTCTTTGAACACTTTTATCTAAATCAGAGTGTTTTTATTTTTTGCAGCTTAGTATATGCATCTTTGGTTTGAATGTAAGCCCAAAATTACAAATAAAATGTCACACACATTTAGTTTTATTTGTAGGAATAAATTTCCTCATATTTAAATGTTACATTAAAAAACACGATGTATTGTCTGTGTTTTCATGTAGCACTTCCTTCGTATTGTAATGTAAATATCTCCCTGATACTGTAGTTATCATTTTATTTATAGATTTTTATACATTCATTTATTCCTATTAATTACTTCGTATGTTTTGATGTACGTGTCTTTTTGGTTGTGTAAAAAAAACAGAAGCACTACTCGATTGGTGAACTGCTTTCTGAAGTTTACTAAAAGCAGCTTCCATGAAAAAATAGACCAGGTTCCAATCTTTAGGAAATCTGTTTTTGGGATACCACTGAAACGTGCCATGGTGCACCTGGTGGAAACTGTGCAAGGTAACCAGAGGACCCGGAGGAAACCCGCCAAGCATGGGCCGAACATGCAAACTCTATGCACACAGACGCCAAAGCAGAAATCGAACCCGGACCCTGGAGATGCAAGGTGATAGTGCTAAAACAGTCGCAAAGCAGCTTTACAGAATCAAAAGAAAAATTAAGGAAATGAGTTTGAAATGTGTGAGGAAATATGTATAAATCAAAATGATCAGACTGTCCCTGATGAGCGAGCCAACGGCTTGACTTTCAGATCTGGGATGAGTTTTACAGAATAACAATGGTGCATCTGAAGTCGCAGGTTATGTCTATGCTGTCTATATTCACACTTCGAGGGAGATAATCGTTGAGTTTCAGGCTATCTACAGTAACTTAAGCCTCTTCAACAGGGTTTCTGTTTGCTTATATCTTATTTCAGAGTTTTGAGTTAACTCAAAAGCTTATCTGACAGTTTATCTTGACAGTTGCTGCACAATAAAGGGATGAAAGTGAAATGATATGACAGTATAATATTTCTTTTTGCCATGTCAGACAACCCTAGAATGACCACGGGTCCTTTACGCATGCTGCTTGATAGAGTACCTAGGGAAATCACCAGATCAACTCTAAAGAGCATGATGTAAGTTACTACAAATGTTAAAAGATAAAAAGTAATATCGCTCTCTCCCTCACACACACACACACACACTCTCCCTCTCTTTCTCATCTCCCTTTATCCTGTATGGTTTGTCTTAGAAAGGTTAGATCACAATTTTGAACCTTCATATCAAGTCACGTATTAAGTCACACAATTAGTTTTAAGCTTTAGCCCATCGAGTGCAGTAGGTAAAATTGTTTAAATTTTCAGTTTCTGCAAAAAATGGTTTATAAATACCTTATCCTCCTGATCCTTAGAATTTAAAGTTTAACCCTTAACATTGTTTTATAGCACTATAATGAACACTATCCAAGCTGAAGTTACTTGAGTTGTATTAGAAAAACATTTTTGCTACAAATCCACACTGCTAGGGAAGTAATTTTTAGGGGTAGTAGGGAAATCCTAATGTCATGATGCTGACAACCTCCTCATAAACAAACTACATTACGAGGCCCTCCTCAAAGACCAACTCAAACTGGTTATATGTCCACAACTGGACATGATACAGTAATAAACTTGGTATCACCATGGAGCTTACTAAACTAGGAATTCTGTTTCTTGGTTTTCCGTCCAGTGATATTTTATGTTGATTGCAGAAATACACAAATCTTCCATAACATTACAACTATCTGTCCAATATTGTGTATGTCCTTCTTCTATTCACTAAAAAAAGCTCTGACCTGTCAAGGCCTGGACTCTACGAGACCCCTGAAAGTGTGGTGTGGTAACGGTCACCAAGACATTAGTAGCAGATGCTCAGTGTACTGTACGTTGTGCTGTGAAGCCTCCATGGATCAAACTTGTTTGTCCAGCACATCTCACAGATGCTTGATCAAATTGAGATCTGGGCAAATTGTACCTTACCAACATAAATTACACCATGAATACAGATTAGTGTACCCGTTCCTGAAGCAGCCGTGCAACCTCAAGCTATGATAGTACCTCCACCATGCTTGACTGATTAACTTGCATGTTTTGGATCATGACCAGATCCTTTCTTTTTTTCTCCATACTTTGGCCTTTACATTACTTTAGTAGAGGTTAATTTGGTGTGCTCAATATAAGCAATGTGATAGCCCGGGGACCAGTAAACAAGTATGTTGGGCAAGTGTTTCTGCTACCCTGTGCAAGCCATTAGGCCATACCCCTATCATGCCATACTTTTATTAAACACATACAGTTTATCCTTGTAATCCAAAGCACTCATATATCAAAGCGAATTTCCCCATAAGTTTACCCACAGTCCCACAGAGAGAGAGAGAGAAACAAACCATTGGCTTAGCTGTAATCACATGACGCATGGCAGACACAGCGTATATATACTACTCATATCTCAAAACCTTGCTCATATATCAAGTTAAAATTTATTAATATTTTTTGCTTGTCATGCAAAACATTCACAATCCAAGGTTTTACTGTACTTGTAAATATACACACGGAGCCTAAATGTCCTTTAACCAGCCAAACTTTTTTTTTATGTTTTATTCAGTGGCTCTTGTTTAATGTTGTTCTTGAACTTTTGGGTGTCTCCACAGTGGACCATCTGATCTGCAAAACTTGCCACAGGTTTTATGCGGGATACCCTTCCTGACGCAACCCTTACATTTTATCCAAGCTTGGGACTGGCACTGCATCCAGTGGCTCGGGTTTGGGCATTGGGTAAGAATTACTAAGAAGCTATGTTCGTTACATAAACAACAAGCTAGCCTGGTAAAGAGCATCACTGCATGTGAATCATTCTGAGACGTCAATGTCTTCTTACATACAGTATACAGTATATGTAGACGTTTACACCGATGTCAAGTTATTTCCAGGTGAAATACCATATCTAACGGCAAGTTGACAGCTAATGAGCCGTTTTCAGTTGCTTGTGTGCTACCGGAGCTATAAAGGAAAAGCACCCTTTATGTAGCATACTATGTAGGACGCGTGACATAATGCTGAAACTGCACACACAGGCTGGAAATTTAAACCAAGCTTTCTTTATTCTCCTAGCCAAACTAAATTCTATTGGTTAGGGTTTTTTTTTCACTTTGAAAAGAGCTTGCTTCAACTCTATAGACAACTCTTAAGTATTCATGTTGGTTTATCCTTTTTAACAACAAATGCAGTATTCACAGATCAAACCCAGAGTGCAAAGAGTACGGATTCAGAACTATTAACCTTTTAAACCAGGATTTAACATGGCACACTTTGGCAACGAGAAACGGCCACATGGTCCAGTGTTAGAGATCACATGAAAAATAGGTAGGAATCAAAATGTACCCTGTTCTATGTTGTTTTAGACATTTAGATGTGAATATCAGTAAATTAAAAGTGACGTTCTGACCTACTGTCTCATACTCACCTTTTGATTTCAAACCCAAATGTTTTCAGTTTACTGCAAAAACATATTGCTGTTCTAATACTTTCAGAGTGGACTGTATGTAGTCATACTGTACCTACTGTATCTGGAAGGAGAGAAGATAGAAGTGGAGTGACTACTGAGCGAACTTTTCTAAATTGCAGAGCTGTGTTTACTTAAGAGCGCAGAAATTTCCTCTCCTCCCGCACCATCTCTTATCTTTATTATTCCAGTTTGGTTTTAACAAACAGCAGACTCGTAATAACCACAAGGGCCTCGCTTGCTCTTATAAATGTAAATAAATGGCCATAAACCATTTAATTTCAGGCTTTTTTAACTGTCTGTAGTAAATATTTTAGATAATAACTAAAGGTGAAGCTGATTTTATTACTAGTGTAAATTTGCTGCCGTTTTTTTTTCCAGCCTATCCACAAGCTGTTTAACTAGCACACAGATGTCATAATAACATCCTGAAAAATAACCTTGTTCAAGCAATTGCTCCACACTTCTATTGCCCAGTGAGCTGTTGCCTTACCCCCCACACAAATCATGAATCTTTAACTGTTAAGTGAAGTGCAAGTGCAGAAAAGAAAATTTCCCCAGGTATGACTCTCACACCAGCCATTATTCCTTATGTTGACTCCCATTTTCTCTCAGGCTTTCAGCATTCTGTTTTTTTTCACCGTCATAATTCATTTGCATTAGCTAGTCCATTCAGTAGCTCACCCTCTCCTGGTAACGACTACAGTAAAAAGAGAACAATCGCGCCAAACAGGGTTCAATCCTAAATGACTCCCCATTCAACATATAGTGCCCTATGTATTTCATACACTACATGGGCAGTGGGAATTCATAAATGGGCATGTGGGATTGTTGTGGAAACACCTACAGTGTGTCATTTCTAAACCTAAAATCAGTTCACTAGCTAAAGATCATGTGCCTGTGAGTTGATTAAAAAGTCTGACAAACTACTGGTGTATGTGGAAGCAAATACAAGTGCACTTACTGCAGTTCTGTCACAAATGGGCAAACTCTCAGACCCTGACACTTCACACTGACAGCGGTGCTCTTATTTGGGCTTTGGCCGATGTGAAAACCTACTCAACAAAAAACAACAACACATTGCATTTGTGGTCTGAATCGCCGATTCCTTTTGTTCACTATTTGCTCATCCCCATCCATGTCTGACTTCGTCAGTTTCTCAAATACTGTGACAAAACGCTGGGAGGTGGAGTTGTAGTGTTTTGCAAAACCGCTCAAAATGTATTTTTATATTAACCAAAGAATTTTCACATTAAATTGTGTCATTTGTGCATCCTTGTGACTCAAAGTAACCAAGTCCTTTTTTTTCTTCAGTTATTCACATCACCTGTCAGTAGTTTTGATATTTCATAGCTGATCGTTGCACACACACACAGACAAGGAGTAAGTAAATATACACCCATAGTTTTATGATGTGAAAAATGTGTTACATTTTTTGGGCAAATAATTTTTAGCTATTAATACATTATTATTACTTCATAGACTTTACTTTAGCAGCTTTAAGCTCTACAAAGCATCAACTCCACTGATGTGTTACACTTTTCTTTAAAACAGTTTCTGTTCCAGTTGCAATGGATATTTCAGGATTCCTAGATGTGTGTGTCTGGGACAGTCCTAGAGTGGTTAGCATTTTGTGGTTTGGCTTCTGTACTTCTGCTCTCAAATTCTTCATCAAACGGAGGACTGTGATATGTTCACCCCTTCGTGTTGGATATTGTTGCTGATGTTACTGACTGTTGTTTTGAGCTTCTTTTTTTTTTCAATTCTTCACAGCTCTCACAATGTTTCTATAATCAAATGTTGTTGTTTTCCTTGGCTGACCTGTTCAATGTCTGGCTGTTTGTTTCTTTTTCAGGACCACCCAAATTTTTGTACTGGCTATTCTGTGCCAGAGCTCTGATCAATTTTCCCTCTTTTCTGAGCTTCAAACTGGCTTGCTTTTAGCCAGCAGACAGCTGTCTGGACTTCATGTCCTTTTATCCTTTTTTTTAACAACACATGCCGTCTTCACAGGCAATATACAGGGCTGAGATGAGAATTCAGAGATATTACTAGTTTAAACAGTCAATCTTACAGGCCACAGCTGGGCAAAAACAACATCTGTCAGTAATGTGTTCCCATATTTTTGATGACTTGGGGGAAAAATTATGGGTTCAAATAGAAGGTAATAAAAGCTCAAATATACAACAAAGTACTTAGCATCTGAACACAAATTTTCCTTAGTGTATAGCAAAAACCAACTAACTAATATTGCTGTTCCAATACTTTTGGAGGGGGCTGCTAAATGGTTTTGTGCTGACTCGGTAACCCACACAGTTCTATAAAACCAGACGCATCTATGGTATACATTTAAATTTTTGTGTGTGTGTTAAATACAATTCTATCTAGTAACATTTTATCTAATTAACTTTTGGTAAATTCCAGGAATATTACAACAGTTAGCTGTGACACAATCTGGAATGCTGCTGCGAGTCCAAACAGGTTTTTTTTTTTTATTGTTATAATGCGCCAAAAACGAAAATACAGGTTTAAACATACAAGTATATAAAAAAAAAAGTGAGTAAATCATTATTTTTAAAGTGCCTGTTAACAGATATAAAGTAATATGATTTTAATTCTGAGCTTCGTAAGGCAGACTCTGGGTCCGAAATAATCCATTTCCTAGATATTAAAAACCTGTTGCAAAGATTCCTGCTTTTTTGCGCTTTAAAGAAAGTTCCTGACAGGGAATAACATTTAAGATCAATAGTTTTACTAAAAAGTTCACGGTGAAGAAATGCTAATCTTTCACTTTCGCACAGTCTTAAAGGGATAGCTGTTGAGCGCCAGCAGGTTTCGTCTGGGTGTGAAAAGACAGGGTGGGCAGTGGTGGCCAGGTCAATATTTTTGAAGCATTATTTGATTAATGCTGAGAGCTGATGTGTGTTTAGATGGGGTTATGACCCCAGGCATCCATTTAATCAAATCTCAGCTCACCCAGAGGAGGTCAAACCTAATACAGCCTGCTTCTCTACTTGGCTAATCTTGGCTAGGTGGGGATATGTAACTGAGTGGTGTGTGTGTGTGTGTGTGTGTGTGTGAGTGAGTGTGTGTGTGAGAGA
This sequence comes from Clarias macrocephalus, assembly GCA_011419295.1. NCBI lineage: Eukaryota > Metazoa > Chordata > Actinopteri > Siluriformes > Clariidae > Clarias > Clarias macrocephalus. The sequence goes on from JAAGKR010000147.1 coordinate 271,170, forward strand.
GCGAGAGCATGAGCAGACACTGGTGAGCTCTAGCTGTCTGCACTGGCTCACAACTGCATGTCTGTGAGGGCTCTCTTTTTTATTTACCTAGTGTTAAGTAATTATTTCATGACACGACTCTTCCACCTTCCCTCCAGCCCCAGGGAGCCACTGACCTCCAAGCAAGCATTATCCCTTATTCAGATGGATATTATTTTGCCCTTTATCCCACTCTTTTTCTCCAATCGTAACACTTCAGCACAAAAACACCTTTTTCTTCTTCGTACCGTTGCTCCCTGGCTCTTTAATATATTATCCAGTGAGAGAATTCACTCTAACAATCGTTCATTAATAATATGCTTATTTACCTTTGGCCAACTTTCTCTCTCGCTCTCTCATCCGCTCTGCTTGCATCCTGCTCTTGCTGTGTCATCATAATTTTTAACCAATAGTGCAATATTAACATTTTCCGCTAACTTTTCCATCTTTGCTCCTTAATTTTCTTCTTTCTTTTTTTTTTTCTTCCCCTTTTATCCCTTGACTTTGAACAGGCCAATTACCCTGCTGCCCCAAGCCAATTACCTTGTATTTGTTCAGGAAATTTTAATAATACTCAATCTCTCTCTCTCGCTCTCTCTCTCTAACCTTGCTCAGAATGCTGCTCTGCTCTCAGATGCAGCAGTGAACAGCTAAGCAGTGATCAACAATAAACTATCGAGCATGGGACGAATACTTGTTTTAGCGAGTACTTAAACATGACACGAGTCTCAATGGTGATGGAGTCAGCACAAACCTCAAATAATTACCTCAAAGTTGCATTCATATAGCTGCCTTCATTTTTTAATTAATCCTGCGTGCCCGATGCCGCGGGCGGGAAAATCCATAGGTGTTGTGACCTACTCTTTTTATCAGTCGATACATGCTTTACAAAATCTAATAACAGTTCAAACTGTTAAAACTGCATAAAGCGATAATTAATCAAACGAAAAGAACATTTTCAGCTGTGGCATGTACAGCATTTGAGATTTCATTTTGAGGAAATGATTCTGAGGCAATTGATTCAATTTATTACAATCTCTTTATACACAGTCACCTAATGAAATCACACTAAATGTATTTTTCGTACATTTTGTATTTATTATTTACAACTTGCACTACATGTTTATTCAGGACATTTATTTCTCTTTTTATTTGTTGTCTCACACAAACACACACACACACACAGCACAATAATGTATGTTGAAAGCCAGCATGCATCTATGTGCACAGAGGAACTGGAAGGTTTAAATACAAAGTAAACACACACACACACCCACCCACCCACCCACACACACACACACACACACACACACACACACACACACACAAATCGACTTCCCGCATTGGATCTCATAAACGCTCTGGGCCACGATGGGTCACGGCTGTGAGTGACATGGCTTAAACTGTGGGACTCAGTCACACACATACACACAGAAAACACACACAGGCACACACATACACACACAGAGACACACAAAGACACTTGCGCCAGTGCGTCTGTATGTGTGCGCCTGCAGATTAAATTCCTTTAAACGTGGGAGGTGAACTGTACACCTCCATGACCTCTATTTAATTAAAATCACAGGAGTGGCCCAAAAGAGTGTATCTTTCATTTTGAAAGAAACAAGAGAGCCTCAGTATGAATAAGAGTGTAGTTTATGAAAACAGCCACTGTGTGTATTCATACAGTATGCTCAGTATTATCATGAATGTTAGCTGTCAGTAATGAGTTTTCTGATGTTTTACACACACACACACACACATCCACACCTCTAAGCGTAGCATTTTACCGTCAGTTCAGCATCATGGACCCAAAACGTCCTCTCTGTGCTCCATCTTGCTCACTGTCAGTCTATCTCAGTGTAAAGCAACACAGTTTACAGCAGCGAGGAACATAAGGGAGCTCTGTTTGTTCTTCCCTTCCCTGTAATCATTTTTTCCCAAGACCTTCCCTCCCAGCCATACAGGATGGGACAATTAATTAACATTTAAAAGTTTGGATGCAAAACAGGATGTTTTCTGTGTATTATTCGAATGAACAGAAAGGAGGGGCATACTGAGAGTACAACTGTTCTGTTCTTGAAAAAAGATGACAAGAAACAAGTCTAATAGACAAGCGGGAGTTTCTGTCCTGCAGTCGATCCAAAACAGGCTGAAGAGACTCATCCAGGCTAATTTAGGATGCTTAAGATAATTAAACTATTTGCTGTGAGCTCGGCTTCCTGGTGCATGACTCGAATCTATTTTACTAACACTGAAAAAACCTCTCTATAGCCTTCCTCATTTAAACTGAGAAGTCTGTCACAAATTAGATCAAATAAATAAATGTGTGTTTCATCTAATATCATAAGTATATTTTTGAGAACTGTTATATCCTATAAAATATTTGATCAGGTTTTTTTTTTTTAATGACACTACACCAATGTGTAGACCACACGCGGAAATATTTAGTGAAACAAATCTTGGGCTTTAAAAAAATAGCAGAATGCATCAATCAAACAGTTAAGATGCGGTGAAGTGCATTTTTGTACCTATGATTCAGTGCACGTGCACACACAGACACACACACGTACATGCAGACGACACACACACATCCACAAGACATCCGGATTCACACGCCAACACAGATGCATGCACACACCCACACACACACGGACACGCAGACACACACACACACACACACACAGACGCACATACACAAATACACACCATTCCATAATTAAGTCACCCTCTTCAACTAACCCCTAATAATACTCTACTTAATCTATCACTTGCTCTTTCACTTTCTACCTCTCTGACTCGCCTGCTCCTCCGTCCCATTTTTTTCCCTCTTTTTTCTTTTAATAAACTTCTTGTTGGTGCTGCCGCGGCACATGCAGACAGACAGCGTGATTTGGTGCTGCTGTGTAATTTGATTTGGTGTAATTAATTTGCCCTGTGTGTGTAGACTCACAGTCAGAGGTGTGTGCGTGTGTGTGTGTGTGTGTGTATGCGCGTGTGTGCGTGCGTCGGTGGCAGAGTGTGTGTAATAAATCATTTCTGTCATAGCGTACCACTCACTTTAATTAAAAGCACGGCACTCTGTAGAAGACAATTACATCGGCGATTGTGACAAAGAGGTGTATTAAGGAGGACCAAATGTCAAGGTGCACGTTATCTGAAAGACAGAAGCCTGCTGTGCTAAATGCAATGCAGCAATTTCTTATGAACAGCATGCATTGTAGAAATGGAGGTGTGCGTGTGGTATAATGACTATTAGCAATTCTCTGACAAAATGACAAAATGGTTTATCGTCGATCATTATGACCTTATCCCAATCGCTAATGGTCACTGTTCCTGATCAAGAATGTACCAGAAAAGTGCTGAGAATTCTACCAACTTCTGTGCACCTCTGTATGGATTTGCTTGACCTAATAACATCATAACTGTATTGAATGGACATTGTACTGTGTAATTCTGTATTACTGAATAAAGAAGGGTTTTATAATAATGAAAAATATTACACTGTATAATTATTACTATTTACGCTAAGAAATTTCCATACTGGTCCAGTATCTAATGCAAGACTTTTCATAAAAAATGCCCTGTTAATGTAAATGTAAATGACTATCACATGGTTATTGCATGAACAGAGCCAAAAATGTTTTAGATGTTCTACAGTTGTCATAAATAAGATAACATTAGAAAGAACTGATTTAAAGTGCATTGCACAAAATTATTAGTTACTAAAAGAGCTCAGTTCATTTAGGCTGCCTAATATATGTGCTGTTACCCTAAGAGCTATTTAGTATATGTGCGAGGCGCTGCACTCTAGAAGAGGAAAGAGGAGGAGACAGAGAAAGAGACAGGGCACACACGACCGAGCATAAAATTGGTTCAATCATGTGTGTAATCAATTTAATAACACGCTGCGCCACGTCACACGAAAGTCATTTTCATATCGTACGCACGCTGATAACGGCATTCTGGCATACGTCAATTGCCTGCTAAATCAGGGCTTTATTCAAGAATTTACATTAATGGTTGCTGTTCATGGCTGGAGGGCTCAATCGGGGAGACGGCTGAGTTTGGTGCGACTGTTCAAGTGCTATAGATGAACCGGGAAATAGGGATCTGAAAAAAGGGATCGTGCAAGAGTTAGGACACTGACATAGAGGCATAAAGACAGGATACAGAGGAGAGGTTTGAAGGAGACGCACAGGGGTGTCATGTGTTTGTTGAGGCAAAGAGACAGCGGGAAGTACAGAAAGTGTCACATTAAGGGGAGTAAGTCATTTGTCTATGTGAGGAGGGTTGGCTATTTATTTTCTGTCTCTATATACAGTATTATTCACTGATTCATTTAAAACCCTTTTATTCAGTAAGCATTATTCAGTCATTTTCAATTCTATAGGAAAAGTATGTAGTTCTGAGTGAGACTGGCCTGAAAAGTTCAGTTATAAATTTTGCTGTAAAAGTAAACTAATATTTTCAAACAGGTTTGTAGTTTGGTTCAAACTACCATCTACAAGTGATCCACGAGTGAGTCAACGTTTCCCTGCCATTTCCAATCCTACACTTTGTTAAATGCAGCTTTTCAAGCGGCAATGCTATTTAACCAATAAAACATCCTAGCTAATATTCAAAGAACGAAGTAGAAATCTTTTGGGCTGCTGCCCTGCTGTCGCCACTTTCTGGAAGAAAAATTTTGCTTTGAGGTGACAAAAAACTTTCATCTAGCTTGAAAACAACTATTTATGAGTACTTTTTGAATGACAACCTCACAATGTCTTGAAGGAAATGAATCTCATAACCCATTCGCTGCTCTGACAACGCTGTTGCCTAACAGCACAGATTTTGGCGGAAACTGTCCAATTATGTGTCAGTATTAGTAGGCAAATAATAGCTACTCATCACTTTGAGAACTATTGTGGAAATAGTTATGAAGGGGAGAAAAAAAGTCTAACAATGCTAGGAAGTGTGTTTTTAGCAGGAGAAATGGCACGGAGTTTGACAGAAGAGGCGGTGAGTCTCTGACAGGAATATTCGCATGGCTCTTTTCAAGCTCATAAGAACAAAGCGTGGGCCGTCGAGGTGCTAGCCGTCAAACTACTTCCGCATTCTTCTCCTCTCAGGATTGGGCGGGGCGAGTAGGCTACCTGCCAATCAGCGGAAGGCGCGAGCCACGCGTCTCACATTATAATTAAACTCTCCTTCTCTGCACTTGAGAACCTGCTGACAAGCGCCTTCGCATTATGACAGGGTGGCCAAATTGTTTGCGATTTATTTCCTAAGCTGCCAAGGCTGCTATTAAGGCAGACCGTGAGGAACACACACACACACACACACACACATACACACACAAAAAAAAAGCACTTTGTGTGAGATGTTAACGCAATTTGACAACAGCTTTTGTTTGTGATTGTGATTAGCATGTTCAAGAGCTATGCTAAAGGGCTTAGCTTAGGGATTTTCTAAGGAGCTACCAAAACTCTACAAATAAATCCTGTCAGTAAGTTGACATAAAACTTTGATACACAAAGAATCAGTCAGTATGACACAAAGGAAATGCACTTATACCTTGAATAACAACTCCTGATTTAAAACAGAAGCTGCACAGGCTTTAGCCTATGTCCATTAGTCTTTGTTAAAGCCTAAATTAGCCTAAAAAGAATAGGAGAAGAATAGCCTATCACTGAGCTTTTAACTCATTTTGCTTGTTCTGACTCCTTTTAATATTACACATCACCAATTTTCCATCATTTTGTATTTTACTCTGTAATATACAGTGATGTCCCCTCAAGGGCCCCTCAGGCCCCTCCGCCCTGGAGAAATTAAAGGAAGGATTCTATTATGGATGACAAAAGAGCAGAAGCTCAACCTCCGGTGAGCTCCATTATTTAACATACATTTCCTAATTAGCGAGGTCCTGATTTGTCATGCAAGATGGAAGACATTGCACCTGCTCGCAGCGGTGACCTCAAAACTGTGGCCATAAAAGTTATTCAAAAGTTGCTGTTTAAAAAAAAAAAATTTTTTTTAAAGATATGATAACGTTTTCTCCTAAAACACAACATGTATTTTTTTATGTTTTATTAAGCACACTTTTATTTAAAAAAATTTTTTTTTAAAGCAAGAAAAAACATTCTGGGTTTTTTTTTTTTTTACCTATTTATTAATCAGGTTGTAAAATTTCAATCACCGGTACAACAAACGTATTAAGCACTTCTCCAGACTGTGTATCACAGCCACAACATGTAAGGCCACGCTCCACGCACCCACATCCTATTTCCTTTCGACACATAGCAAAGCCATTACTAAATCACAACCCCCTGCATTTCCCCTGCTTTATGTTTTAAAAAAAAAACTGACCACTCCCTGAACTCTGATCTATTCTGAGGGGGGGTGAGAAAACAAAAGACAGAGAGCTAAGAAAAAGCAAGCCAGTGACAGGAGAAGAGAGGACAGAGAGCTACTGCTGCCTTTCTTTTAAAGGTGAACTCTATTCGCAGTGCTGAGGAGGGGGAGGGATGGAGTGCCATAGCAAGCCAAGACTTAGTAATAAAGAACGGCAGGCCTGACAAGGAAGGTCTGGGTGCAGGTGTTAAATCAGGCAGCACAGAGGGCAGCCATATGCACCAGCTGATTTATGGGCCCCTCCGAACCCCGATGTGTTTTAAATGTGACCTTGCACAAACTCTAACCCTGACCTGCTTCCTTGCCAGGCTGTTTGCCACACATGCCCATTCACACACCAGACAAGACAGAACGTGTTCTGCTCGGTATTTATCAAGGAGGCATACACACATACGTATGTTCATAATGCTGATGTCCTTTCCTAGCATAGCCTTGACAATGTTGGCAGGTTGAAAATAAAATAATGTATGTGAGGAGAACGAGTGTAAAGTTGATTTTTGCGGGTTGTGTGTAGCGGCTATTTAGAGGAAAGCAAATGTAGGTTGAAATCAGAGGTATTAGGAAGCTTCACTCTCCCCTCTCATCCAAATGCACAAGACAGCCCCAGCACAGCAGACACACACACACACACACACACACACACACACACACACACACACACACACAAACACACACTGCGCCAGGGCCAGATGCAGGAAACTTTGAGGAGAAAATTAATGAGCTGGAGTGGTTGTGAAGCATGCCATTGCGACGCAAGACACACATCTGACAAGAAGCACTGCTTAAAGTGTGCACACACAAACCCCCATGTATGGACCAATACATGAGTTATGGGTTGCAGAGAGCTTGTAAAAGGCCAGTAGTGCCTATCACTGGGAGGCGATACAGAGCTGAGCTTTACGGCAGACGAGAGGCTCATGAATGTCTCTCCTTAGACCCACGCTGTGCCCATGCCAACATGAGTGTATGCCAGCCTGGCAGCAAGCTTAATTGAGAAAGATCTGTGATCAGAGACGCTTACATATACAATGCAGCACTGTCAGGAAGCACTAACCATCATATTTTATATGTGTGTATACATGTACAACGTGAGTGTTGTCTATTTCTTTAGACCATGCTGTCAATAAAGCTCTCGTGTCAAGATGAGTAAGGAGACGTGTAACAAAATAATGCAATTACTCTGGACACAATATGCGCTCTGTTAATTATCATATGACATTGTGACATTTTTTTTTCTCCCACAAATCATGTTGGCGTATTATATATACATTTGACGTATAATAAAGACATATTGAATATACACAGGCTCATGTAGAAAGATGCCATTTAATGCTAATTATAAGACAGTTAGCAGTTGAAACACTGATCATTCGTGATGGATGTGTATATTGATAACAGGATCCCACACCAGAGGAACACTTTAAAATTAATGGTGTGGAGAGTGAGGCTAACAATCCCCTATCGCCTATCTCCTATCTCTCAACTGTGTCTTTACCAGGACCTGATAAAACAAAGATGCACGCCCACACACACACACACACACACACACACACACACACACACATACATACACACACACGCACGCACACACACGCCCACACACACCAACACCTCCATTAACACCTTTAACATTCACAGCCACACGTCATAGCAGCTGTGGAGTCCCGGTGATAATATCGGCCCGGGCTTTCAACAGCTCCGCCAGCAAATAATTAAAGCCTATTATTTACCTTCCGCAGGATGAGCAGCTATCACGCACCTTTCTGCACCTTACATCTCTCTCTCTCTATTTCACTTTCTCTCTCTCTCTTTTTCTCTCACTCTTCAAGTCTTTTGTGTTCCCTCACTTTCCTCTGCTCTTCTTCCATCTAACCCTGCAGTGACATATTGATGTCAACACTAATAAATCATTTCAGTTTGTTCCTTCTGTGCCAAGATGAACTGTAATCTTTATCATATGGCTCTTATAATTACTTATTAATTACAAATTCATTATAATTAAAAACATATATTCAATAAATACCATATAAAAAACTGTGCTTATATTATAAATAATAAAACAAATTGTACTTTTTAACAACGTAAGAGACAATTTATTTCTGATTCAACAAACATATTTTCATTAAAATTACTTACTTTAATTAAATCATGACGTGATGTTATTATAATCTATACACAGTTATATAAAACAATAAACCGTAGTGAGACTAATCAGAAAAAAGCTTCAATCTGCTAAGGAGCATAAAGATTGGACTTTGGAGCGCTGGAGAATGGGTCATGTGGTCTGATGAGTTCAGATTGACCCTGTTCCAAAGCCATGGGCGCATCAGGGTAAAAAGTGCATGTACAGTCTACTGGAGGCAGTGTCATGATCTGAGGTTGCTTCGGGTGGTCAGGTCTAATCTCAGCAACGTTATGTGGCAATAAAATGAAGTCAGCTGATGACCTGAATGTACTGAATGACCAGGTTACTGAGTTTTTCTTCCCTGAGGGCAGGCGCATATTCCAGGATTCAAACTGTGAAAGAGGTCTTTTTCATACCTCTGTTGGACAGCCGCATTGCGGGCTATAATCAAAGCTAAAGACCAGGGGTGTCAAACTGATCCTGAAAGGGCCGTGTGGGTGCAGGCTTCCATTCCAACCAGTTTGACACCACTGATAAAGACACTAGAGAAATCTTAAAGTGCGTCTCTTACATTTCGACCAGCTGGAGAGCATACATACACATTTATAAAGAAAAAAAAAAAATTTATTGTTAAGCTGGGTAGGGCAGATGTTGAGCAGTTTCCACCACAAACAATCTACAAATAAGTTCAAATGTGCTGCGCTACACACTTCCATTGTAATGTAATATACAGCAAAATGTCGCCAATTTATCTTCCTCGATTTCCTCATGCACATGTCCCTCGCCATCTCCAGCAATGAGCTGTTCGAAATGAGTGAATGTGTCTCAATCATACTTCAATTATGTCTGTACCAGTCTCAATATGAGCAATCTGTTCTGAACATCCAACCAGTACCACCAATCACCATTACTACTGCTCTCATTATCAACTCTTTAACCAGCCTGATTATTGTCCCATTATTAATAATGAAAATCAGAGACAGAGAGAGAGAAATCCAAATGAGAGAAAGAGAGAGAGAGAGAGAGAGAGAGAGAGAGAGAGAGAGAGAGAGAGAGAGAGAAATAGAGCAATCACTGAGCGAGAGAAGATATGGCGGAGCACGGTAAAGAGTGTCAGGATCGGTGCACGCACTGAAAAATTAAACCAATTAGGAGGGCTGTTTGACTCGCATTCCTCTCCAAGTCACTGAACAGCTGAGAGGGGCGAGAGAGATAGAACAACAAAGAGAGAGAGAGCGAGAGAGAGAGAGAGAGAGAGAGAGATCCTAGCACCACTCTATTCTGTCATGCTTAGTGAGCAGCAGAAGAGAGAAAGTGTGTGTGAGAACAGTGCTTCAGAGAGGCAGATTAAAAGCAATCTATATCCACATAAATCATTGATTAAATGAATCATGAAATTAATATGTAAATTGTGTGTTTAACCTCTATTTATATACCAGTGTCTGTCGTTGTGGCGTAAATCTAAAACTAATTGCTATTTCACAGCGAGCCCTGGGAAACACTTGAGACGGAGGTGAAGACCGTAGGGAGGCGGCAAGGGAGGATGAGAGCAAAGAAAGCAGTTAAAGTCTGACATATTTATTAAGTAAATGTTCGACTACATCAACTCACTCATTAACAGATGCGCAGAGCACAAGAAGTAAAGAAGACCGTTTGTGCTGCTTCAGCAGGTCAGCTACGACAGACAGAGCTTTAAATGGACACAAACAAAAATACAAATACATCTATATACAGAGTGAAAGACAAATTGCACTGCGTACAGCAAAGCGGCAAAACAGGCATGCTGTACACAGACTATCTGTGGCCGACTTGGTGTAAGGCGGTAAAAGAGAGAGGAGGGGGGGGAGTAAGAGATAGATAGATGAGCCTCTCCGGCTGCTACCTGACATAAACCATCCTCTGCTCTGCCACTGAGGATCCTGATTTACAGGCAGGAAAAAGTTGGGATGGCTGCAGTGATCTTTCAATAAAACATCAAAAAGGCCTCTGACCCAGCCATTACCCACAAGCCTCAATGGAACCAGGAGGTCGAGTGAGCATGCCATCCCTCACACTCCAATCTTCCAGTGAGGCACCTTGGGAAAGCAGACACACTACAGGAAAAGAATTATACCATGGCAGAGGCCAAGAGACAGATAGCATTGTGCATTTGATGCTCGACAGCGTTGCTGGGCTTTCACATCATCCTCAGTGCCTCATACAGCCGATCACACGGGCGAATTAAACTGCGCGGAACCGGCGTCCGAGACGTTTAACAGAATGAGACCTCCGTCACATTTCCTGGATTTCTATGAAAGGTAAAGTGAGCCTGAGGAGCATAGGAAATATTTTTAATTAATGACACACACCGAGACACACAGCTTGCACAAAAACATGCATGAACACACACCCAATGCTGACTCCATCCATTTCTGTCCTGTTCACACACAACGCAAACGGACACTGAGATGCTGATCGTCTAACATAGTGAGGCATTAAAGAGATGGCGAATCAGGTTACAATATGTGTGTGTGTGTGTGTGTTTCCTCTGTTGTTGAATAATGTAGTGAGGAATAAAAAGAGACTGGTGAGGTCAGAATAAGATTATAAAACAAAAACTAAACCCAAATGAAACTGCATTATTTAGCAGAATAACGTTTAACAGTTCTCCTGCAGAACAGTCCTCCTCACACCTCCCGTATCTCAGGCCTACTGAACCGCTCAAGTGACCTAGCAGGAAAAACAAAAGCTGAGACGGCGAGAGTGTATCCACGCCAGTGTAAGAAGATTCGTTGTTAGACAAGTGCTCTTTGTTTTTGTCTATTTCTATTTCAAGTAAAAATATGTAAAGAATCAACTGCAAATTTTTTTGAGGTTAAGATATCCTATCTTTTGTGATATAGATTGTTACAACAACTTTTAGCAGTTTAGCACAATATGTGTTTCTCAATGTCAGTGTACAATATATTTCTATATAATTAAGTTCTTTATAAATAATGATGATTATTGAAAAAAAAACTGTTATGCAGATTCTGTTAGCAAGCTTGCGTGAAGTTAAGAAATCCAGCCTTTTGCGTTATAATTGATGAATTCGGTTTTGTCTATTATAGGTTAGATACCTAGAGGATGAAGGTGGGAATAAAAACATGTTTTTAAGCAAAGTTGGGAGTAAATGAGCCACTCAGGGTTTTGTGAGATCTTTCAAAACTTTAACAAAATAAAATGACTTTTATTTCTTTTATATATTTATTTTTTAAGTAGATGTATTTTTCTTTCATTCATGTCCTGGTATATACCAACCCTTGTCTTTAAATTCCCTTATAGGTGTTTTTGGAGCACGTTGAGATACTGTAGGTAAACACTCGGTTGTTGGGTTCTCCCCAGAGGGACAATTAAAGAATACTTGCACTAAGGTAGACATTTGTGATAATGTAACCTAATGGGACTAAACAACCTGCTTTATAGTGTGGCTCTAACTTACAGATCCAGGATGTTTGCAAGCCCAGAATCTATGTTGATCCTTCTTTCATCGGTAAAGCATCTAGTGAGGCAGATCAACTGATCAGGGCTGCGACTATTAACATCTATCTGTTTAATCAATTAATTCATTAATCTGAGTTGGGTTAATCAAGAACAAAAACTGTTAGTCTGTTAATAAAGATTATACATTCTGTAACTGTTTAACTTAACATATTCTGTGTTTTATTGAAAACAGCCACGCTCACATAGTAGTGCATGCTCCGGACGCATAATATTGTGCCTGCACTGTCCAGGAAGTGGGTGCATACAGTAAATGCCCTCCAAAGTGCTGCAGCAGGACTCTAATTGGCTGATGCTTCATGAAACGTCCTGTGCTCTTACACAATGCTCTTTCATTTAACTGCAAGCCTAAGCTATAACCAAAGGTTACATTAGCCTACCGTCTTGCATTTAAATATTCGGTACAGTAGAGGTGTATGAACGAGTGACTTGATGATAGCTGAAATGAAGTGCAACACTGATTTCAGTGGAAAGAGCCAGCTAATGCTAAAAGTCTATGCGGCTTCACTACAAGAACGTTAGGTCACTGTGCACAACCCTGTTTTCTGCTGACGGCAAATTTTTAGTCACATTTTAGCCATGCTAATGAACAACAGATGATTTCAAAATGCGAAAGATCACTTCATCCAGTAACTAAAACTAAGTAAGAAAAGTCACCATTAATGTTGTTATCATCGTAAAATATTTGTGTTGAGATTTTATCTTATGCCATGAGTTCAACCTGTTCACATGCAAGATGTTCATGCATGAACAATATTTACAACAGTTTACATAAAGAGAACAAAAAACATATATTTATATTATTTAAGGTAATTATACCACTGAGTAGCTGCTGAATCTCCTGAATTGAGATATATATATATATATAT
>JAAGKR010000148.1:0-105000 GCA_011419295.1 Clarias macrocephalus
ATATATATATATATATAATGTATTTAATGCACAGCGTTATTTTTTTAATATTTAAATAGCTTTTAAATACACTGGACCTAATAAAGGCACCTGCATCCTGTACTTGCTACAAAATATTATGATTAAATTATGTATAAAGTTAAATTATTCAGAACTTTCTGGATATTTTACAGTATACACACACACCAGTAAAGTATATTTTATAATGTATAATGTCAAATCAAAACAGCAGTATTTGAGAAATATGTCGTCCTCCAGATTGATTCCACTCATTTGCAAAATATTCCAGATTTATCTATCCATCTATCTGTATCTCTTATGTGAATACACCTTCATACTGACACTCGTTTTAACACCTTCCTCTGTACACCATTGTTCCGAGAACTCAGCATATGGTCGGCTGGTGGGTCGCACACTTCGTGCTAACAGCTCCTTTTTGCAGAGCCAGCGTTCACACTCCCGTTTAAAGATTTGAAGATGCAGATTGCAAGGTGCACGGTGCCTTCTCACATTCAGCCCTCATTGTGTTCAGCCGAGACGTGTTAAAGAGAAATTACAGCGTAAGTCGGAGGAAATTTGGCGGCTGCAGCCATGTGTGAACGTGAGCAAGCTGAAAATGGATATCCCGTAGATTAGAGACTCCCGTGTCTCCGCAGATGTTGCACCTGAAACAGATACGAGATATTAGCTATAAAATATGATAGCGCCGGCGGTTTGAGACGCACCCCCTGGCCTTGAACCCTGCCTGCGCTGACATCTGCGGATCTCGTGTTCCTCCCTGCGTGCACGCGACATATTAATTACTCATATTGATGATGAGAGCCGCTGCCGAAAAAGCGCTCGAACCGACACGTTCGAGATGTATTAGACGACTTTATTGAAACTTAGCTCTAATTCATAATGAAGCAAAATGATTTTGTGGAAATTAAATTTGTCCAAAATGGACCAGTTTACTAGGCTGATTTAATTCAGCCTGTCCTCAGGAGCTACAGATCATATGCAGTAAATGATCTGACTGCAGCATGAGGCAAAACCCGAAACACATCAATTTCTTTTTAGTCGTTGTTTTTCATACCATGTGGTCTTCTTCACAGCACATCCACTTGTAATACCCATAATGAACCAGGAGCGATCTGCAGCGTGTCACTAGGGAAAGCAACAGATTGGTTTACAAAAATAACTAAATGTAATTAAGATCAACACCATGTCCGGAGCTCCATTAGGAATGAATTGTCAACTCTACACACAGTGAACTCCTGATAATCAAATGTCAGTCTGGTTTCAGCACCATGGACAGCCTCAAACAAAATAGCACCAAGGTCCAATTCAAATAAATTCTAATTTATTGATATAGGGCTTTTAACAATGGACATCGTCACCAAACAAAAGGTCTGGTTGGTTATATAGTACTGTGCAAAAGTCTTGAACCAGCGCTCAACTCACTTCTTCATACGTTACTTCCAATGAGCCAGACTTGTTCTCCAGGCTTCTTGAAGGACATTTCCTGCTCTTTATTTTCAGTCCAGTCCCTGTACCTGAGAAGTTTCAGAGGCACAGTGACCTAGGAAACATAGAAGCTATAACATCTAACATAAGGCATGAACCAGTGAGAAAAAGGTTGATTACAGATGATCAGACGTGGATCAGGTGATTATTATACTGGTGATGCTGAATTCTAAGTACAGACCAGAGTGGAAATGAGGTTGCTGCTAAGGCTGTTACATAAACAACCAATTTTGAAATTGTACCTTAAGGAACCTGTCACAATAAAACGTTTTTTTGTTTGTTTGTTTGTTTGTTTTGCTTGTTCTCGTTTCTTTAGTTGAATCTACTTAATTAAATTCAATATAATATAAAGATATGAGGTTTGTCCTCGCCACTGGCAAAATATGTTATAAAGCTGTGAATTTTTTAACCCTTTTCTCTCCCGCAAACCTTCCCAGCTTTGGAAATAAATTAACTGGATCCACCCTAGACAGGCGGACCCACTTGGCACATTCCCATGTCTTCAAATGTCTTTTACACATCGAAATTGGACGAGACCACAAACTCGCAAAAATTACTGGTGTCTAATTTAACCCCCTAATAATGCCATTGCAGGCAAGTCTGCTTGAATGAGTCAGTGCTCGTCTCTGCCAGATGATAAGTTGCCTTTCACCCTTGTAGTCCAGAGGGTGGCCATGGACATAAAGAACATCCACAAGAGCCAAGATTCCCATAGCTCTGCCAGCATGATGGCGGAGACAGAACATATGGAAGACACTCTCTCTGTGGTGAGGGAAAAGGGAAAGAAAGCCACTGCTCTCTTGCCAAGAGCATGGATTCCTTGGAGAAAATCCCAAGCAGTACAAATGGTCACCATGGAGGGATATCTGGCCCTGGCTTTGATTGACTCGAGAAGTGCTGTGATGATACCAGAGCCCATCATGCTGCTGTGCCAAGGCCAAATGTTGGGTAAGCTCCTGGTGATTTGGTGCATGGTTATATTCAAGCAGTTCTCATGGCAGTGTGGCTTGGCCAAGATCTGAACAGAATGTTCAAAGATTATTGCTCATGGTTGTGGAGAACAGAGAAAAAGAGGCTAAATCTGAACACGAGAGTTATGATTCAACTGATTCATCGATGGACTCTATAGCACCCAGTCGCAGGGACTAGGGTAAAATTGAGGGAAGATGCAGTCATTGGAAAATAGCTGTTTATTATTATTATATATTTACCCAACATATTCTAATTAATTACTTCCCGGACTGGACCTGGGGCATCAAGGCTCTGGTTGGAACCAAATAAAGCGATCAAAGTCCACTTGTTCAGTAGTGCCAGCATGCTGAAGCTTCTGTGACCCATTTAAAGTTCCCAGTTTGTTCTTGCGATATTCTCCTGCATATCCAGGCAAAGAGATATCAAAGAAATATATGTCCTTTTCAGGGGCAGTGGTGGCTCAAAAGGCTAAGGCTCTGTGTTATTGGCCAGAAGTTTGGGGGTTCAAGGCCCACCTGCACCCCCAGCATGCTGGCACTACTGAACAATTGGACTTTGATTGCTTTATTTGCAAATGCTGGGTTCAGAGGTCAGTGTATTTATTCATACTGTACTGTATGTAGGAGGGTCCGGGTCAGGGGTATTCAGTTCTAATAATTACTCTCAGCAAGACTGACTACTTCAGACCTACCAAGAGCAGCCTTGACATTATAGCGTTCCAACCAGAGCCTTGATGCCCCAGGTCCAGGTTGTCACTGTTGAGATATGTGAAAATAATAATAATCATTTCACTGTGCTATAAAGTACATGTGACAAATTATTAAATCAAAACCCATTTGAGAGAATGAACATGGTGTAGAACACTTATCTGTTCTAATATTTCAGATTCTCAACGTCTAGTTTCTACATGTCATTTCAATCCTGGTTCAGAAAACCTTAAAATGTTTATTGATTCAGTTTGAACAGATAATGTTATACCTACAATCAAAATGACAAACCCCATTATAAACCTAAAAAGGACTGTTTGGAAAACTCCTTCCAGACTCAAGCTAGTTAGAAACTCCATTTTCAGTGTTGATGTGTGGACAGACACGACTAACCAGAAGGTCCCAGGTTCAAACCTTGAGGTTGCCACTGTTGGGCGCGCTTGAAGAAGCCCCTTAACCCTCAACTGCTCAGATGTATAGGGAGAAAAATAATAATATTAAGTCTTCTGAATAAAGACGTCTGCCAAATGGCATAAATGTAAATGATGGTTTGGACTATATCGCCACCTGTTGGTTTGGCAGGCTCTTGATATACCGTTGTTTGCTTGTTTTTTGACCATTCCTGAGTTTCAGTGGTTTGAAAAGACATATTAATGACATGTAATCATCACTGGTCCCTACTCACAGGCATTCTCTCAGGATTATAAGGATTATATAGGATCATCATGCGCATAGCAAGCGAGTGGGCGAGCAAGAGCAAGAGAGTTTGATTCAGGGTTGTTTTTTTTGTTGTTGTTGTTGTTGTTGTTGTTGGTGGTGGTTTTTTGCACCTCACTGGTACGACACCAACATAAAACTACTGCATGCATTTCAAAGAACAGACTTTGTGCTGCTCTTGCTCTGTGCAGAATCTTCACTGCATACAGTATAATAGTGCGTTTCAGTTTTCAAAAGTGTGAAAAATGTTTCCGTTGCCTATTTTTAGGCTACTTACTTGCCTGATTTTTTTTTTTTTTTAAAGGTAGAAATGTGCATTGGCTTCTACACACCAGTGATGTAAAAACCTACAAAATAATTTTTAAAAAAATGCATGCATAGTGCATTCAGGATTACAGTTGCTGGCGCCCCTGACTACAGGATGGCTGTATTTAAAGGCCCTGCTGGTTTTTTTTTTTTTTTTTTTTTTTTTTTGTCAAGCACTTGCTTGGAAAGAGGAATATATCTATTGTTTTACTGTATTCGTAAGAAAAACACTGTGCAAAAAGTGATCTGCTAATTATACATAATTGGCATTCTTTAATCCACTTTAGAACTCTTCAGAGAGAGCACACTTAACCTAAGAGCATGCTTAGATTAGAAATGATGCAGACGGAGGCTATATCAAGATGTACAGTATTTAGTCTCTGCTTATATTTAACCCGTGTGTATTAGTTTATACACCCAGAGCAACGATGCCGATGTCTGAAGCAATGTGCGCATGTAAGAGTGAAGACTGGCATGGCTGCATTTTTTTTTTTTTTTTTTTGAGATGAGTGTAAAGCTACAGAGTGCAACAGCTGCTGGATAATTAAATAACTGCTTTCCTGCTGTTAGAAGGAGTCTCTCAATGTGATAAACACAACCATTAAGTGATTCCATCAAGCCTTGCAGGAATACAGAGATAAGCAAAAATGCACTAGCATCTCTGCCTCTCTCTCTCTCTCTCTCTCTCTCACACACACACACCCTCACACACACTGGAAAGAAGAGAGACATTTTGTTCAGAGCCCTTTGAGTTCATGTTTATTGTGGATGACGGCTGCGCAGTCTCTCTGACTCTCGTCTACACATCACAGTGTCAACGTTGAAGATTGCACACGATCAGCTCACTCTCATTCATTCACACACACACACACACACACACACACACACACACACACACACACACACACACACACACACACACACACAAAAGCTTCAGTAAAATGTACACTTTAGCATTCACCTTTGCCATCTTACAAACAGGGGTGTGAGCAGAATTGATAGTTCAGGGAACAAAGCACAAACACACAGACACACACACACACACAACATCGACAGTCACGTTTGTAGAATTTTCCAGAATGAACTCGAACGTACACACGAGACGTTATGCCAAATGCAAAATGTCATCATAGGTCTTTGCAGGACCATGTGTCCAGTTCCAGACGTGCACGTGAGCATGACATTGTTCCCACATACTGTATACTTTACGCAATGAACACCTTTATACATGTGTGTGCTCATGTAATGTAGCAAGCTGAAAAACAATGCCTCTTACAGCTACATACACTCACAAGCAAGGGTTCGATGAACGTTTGCATAAAATTTTATATTATACATGAACAGTACATGTAGTGTGTAAGTCTATGCAAGTATTATATGTGTTTGTGTCATTGGCTAAACCCAGATCAGCTTTCCAATACTGTAAGCACACTGCCCCCTGGTGGACAAGCTCGGATTTGGTGGAGTTGACACCAAATTTCACCCCTTACCTTATAATCATTGGAAATTAAAAAGTACATTTAAATCCCAAATTTAATTCTTCATCCAACTAATTAAATAATTGTTTTAAGGGATAATTAAAAAAAATTTTTTTTTTGGAATTTATGTTTCAAATGTCATACGTAGGGGCTAAACTGAGTGTCGACGTACATGTAATGTAAGTGGAGTCCTGGACTACATTTTAGTGATCATTTCTAGTTCTTAATTAAATAATAAGGTACCTGTGTTAAAAATTGTCTGTGATGCCATAAATTAAATAATAATAGTACCTACATTATTATTATTATTATTATTATTATTATTACAATTAAAATTTTTATTATCATAATAATAATAATAATAATAATAATAATAAAAGCTAAACACAATAACTACATGTTTGAGTGTGAATTAGTTTAAATTAACTAGTCTGAATGTATCTAACAGGATTGAAGTAATAATAATAAAAACATAGTAAAAAAAAATTAGTGTAAATTTGTTACAATTATCTAGTCAGAATGCATCTTACGGGATTTTTTTTATAATAATAATAATAATAATAATAATAATATATAATGTCTATATTATTATATAAAACTCTATAATCTCTATATTTATAGTATACATTTATGAAAGGAGTCTCCAGTATGAGTGCTATATGATTACAGTCATGTGTCTAGCTGTGGGTTTTTAAACAGCACGAGTAATAACAGGAGCTGACGTGCTTAATGGTCGCTCCCTGACGTTGATTATTTTCCTGTAACAGCACATGCTGTAGTGTTTCAGTTCTTATTCATGACGCATAAATCACATCAACCATGAAACACCATGTAATAAGCCTAACACACTTTATATATTTATATAAATTATTTAAATATATATTTTATATGTTTTTTTTAAAACATAGTTACTGTGGTTTGCCTTTACAGGGGACAGTCTAGGGCTCCAGACACACAGGACCACATTTACTAAGTGTGTGTATGTGTGTGTGTGTGTGTGTGTGTGTGTGTGTGTGTGTGTGTGTGTCTGTGTGTGTGTTAGTACCAGGAAGGCATTAAAGACATAGTACAAATCAACAATGACAAAAGAAAGCGAACTTGGTTTTCTAAAAGCATTGGAACGTGCAAAGTAGACGAGCGAGTATATCACATTCTACACTTGCTCACTTCAACCCAACTAACATTGAGTGTTTAAACCCTGCTCACATCACCCCGACAGACCTCGTTCGTTGTTAGTCGCATTGCGGCAAAAAACGTTCATTAGATCGTATTTTTGTTCAATGCATGTCACATCCATTCAGATTACAGACAGCAGGAGAAACACGAAACTGAATCATCTCCCATAAAATGATATAAAAAAGAAAGAAAAAAAAAGATGGCTTTCACCGTCCACATGAAGTGCTTACATTTTGTTCATTAAACTCAGAAGAAGAAAAAAAGAAACATAATATACATACATTTAGTCGTTATGTGTGTACAGTATACAAATAAAAATTTCCAACTAAACTAAACTATACATTTATTTACAGGTGCTAATTTGGGGCACATGAAAATAAGTACAGAAATGAAAAAAGGGACACACAATGAATCCAGGAAACCACAAATGACCACAAAAGGTACCACGAATCAGGCCCCAGAATGTTTTTTTGTTGTTGTTGTTGTTTTTTTTTTGTTTTTTGTTTTTTTTTACAACATTATGATGTTAGTTATTTTTTAAATGCATATTATTTAAGTATTATACAGCCGCGAGGACAGGAGAGGTCAGTGAGTCTAGCGGAGAACACTACCGGCGTGAGGAAAGAAGAAATAAAGGACAGGGCTGCGTAGGAGGTATTTCACATAACAGAGTATCAGAAGTTGAAGTTCACTGCGTCACGTTTTAGATATTGCCGACGATGCACAGTGTTGTGGTTAAAATCGACACTTATTTACAACTACAAGATACACGGTCATTGCTGCTAACAGTTTATCTGTCTAACTGGACAAAGAGTCACTATCCTGCGGTGTGACAGAGTGTCCTAATGTGTGATTGGCTGCTCAATAGTGTGACTGATTCAGTTGGTGCAACCAACTACCCTGTGATGCGAGTCAGTCATGTGGGGTGTGACTGACTAAACTAGTGTGTGACTTTCTGTCCTTCTCTCTAACTTACTCTTCTCTCATTTCATGCAACTCTCCAGCTCTGTGACTGTCCTGTGCTGTGACTGACTGATGTGCTGTGACTGACTGTCCTGTGGTGTGACTGACTGATGTGCTGTGACTGACTGATGTGCTGTGACTGACTGATGTGCTGTGACTGACTGTCCTGTGGTGTGACTGACTGTCCTGTGGTGTGACTGACTGTCCTGCTGTGTGACTGACTGTGCTGTAGTGTGACTGACTGTCCTGTGGTGTGACTGACTGCCCTGTGGTGTGACTGACTGTCCTGCTGTGTGACTGACTGTCCTGTGGTGTGACTGACTGTCCTGTGTTGTGACTGACTGATGTGGTGTGACTGACTGTCCTGTGGTGTGACTGCCTGTCCTGTGGTGTGACTGACTGTCTTGTGGTGTGACTGACTGTCCTGTGGTGTGACTGACTGTCCTGTGGTGTGACTGACTGATGTGCTGTGACTGACTGTCCTGTGGTGTGAGTGACTGTCCTGTGTTGTGACTGACTGATGTGCTGTGACTGACTGTCCTGTGGTGTGACTGACTGCCCTGTGGTGTGACTGACTGTCCTGTGGTGTGACTGACTGTCCTGTGGTGTGACTGACTGTCCTGTGGTGTGACTGACTGTCCTGCTGTGTGACTGACTGTACTGTGGTGTGACTGACTGCCCTGTGGTGTGACTGACTGATGTGGTGTGACTGACTGTCCTGTGTTGTGACTGACTGTCCTGCGGTGTGACTGACTGATGTGGTGTGACTGACTGTCCTGCTGTGTGACTGCCTGTCCTGTGTTGTGACTGACTGTCTTGTGGTGTGACTGACTGTCCTGTGGTGTGACAGACTGTCTTGTGGTGTGACTGACTGTCCTGCTGTGTGACTGACTGTCCTGTGGTGTGACTGACTGTCCTGTGGTGTGACTGACTGCCCTGTGGTGTGACTGACTGCCCTGTGGTGTGACTTACTGTCCTGTGGTGTGACTGACTGTCCTGCTGTGTGACTGACTGTCCTGTGGTGTGACTGACTGTCCTGTGGTGTGACAGACTGTCTTGTGGTGTGACTGACTGTCCTGCTGTGTGACTGACTGTCCTGTGGTGTGACTGACTGTCCTGTGGTGTGACAGACTGTCTTGTGGTGTGACTGACTGTCCTGCTGTGTGACTGACTGTCCTGTGGTGTGACTGACTGTCCTGTGGTGTGACAGACTGTCTTGTGGTGTGACTGACTGTCCTGCTGTGTGACTGACTGTCCTGTGGTGTGACTGACTGTCCTGTGGTGTGACAGACTGTCTTGTGGTGTGACTGACTGTCCTGCTGTGTGACTGACTGTCCTGCGGTGTGACTGACTGCCCTGTGGTGTGACTGACTGTCCTGTGGTGTGACAGACTGTCCTGTGGTGTGACAGACTGTCTTGTGGTGTGACTGACTGTCCTGCTGTGTGACTGACTGTCCTGTGGTGTGACTGACTGTCCTGTGGTGTGAGTGACTGTCCTGTGTTGTGACTGACTGATGTGCTGTGACTGACTGTCCTGCAGTGTGACTGACTGTCCTGTGTTGTGACTGACTGATGTGCTGTGACTGACTGTCCTGCAGTGTGACTGACTGTCCTGTGGTGTGACTGACTGTCCTGTGGTGTGACTGCTGTGACGGACTGTCCTGCTGTGTAACAGACCGTTCTGCTGTTTTTACTGACTGTCCTCTGCTGTGACTGGCTATACTGTGGTGTGAGTGACTGTCTTGTGGTATGGATGACTGTCCTGTGATGCGGTTGACTGTACTGTGGTGTGACTGACAGGTGTATAGTGTGACTAACCGACCTGCCATGTAGTTAACTATCCGGCAGGGTGACTGACTGTCCTGTGGAGTGACTGACTGTCCTGTGGAGTGACTAGCTGTCATGTTGTATGACTAACTGTCCTGTGGAGTGACCAGCTGTCCTGCTGTATGACTGACTGTTCTGTGGTGCAACCCGCTTTTATGCAGTGACTGACAGTCCATGGTGCACCTGACTATCTGACTGAGTGTTCTGTAATGTGAATGACAATTACCCGCTGTAATTAACTGTCCTGTTGCTATGTCCTGTGGTCCAACCCACTGTCATGCCATGTGAATGACTGTCCTGCAGTGTGACTAATCGTGTCACAACACATGACGTGGAATCAACATTTATAGGGTTGATTAGAAAATACTGCCAAAGTTTCTGAGAAAGTTATATTTACAACCAGCAGCGGTATAACCAATCCACTTGTGGCATAAGCTGGGTCATGGATTACAAGCGATGAGACAGGATTTGGCAGGTTTGTTGTGCATGTACATCAATCTTGCATCTGAGGAAATCTAAAGTGTGTGTGTTAGTCTAGGAGTTTAAAGCCTTACATAAGATAATGCATTTGTCCTGCCTTGGGAAATGTAGCAGCTTAGATTATATGGATGTGCAAGACGTTTTCCAAGCCGAATCCTAATTCTAACTAAGTCAAACGAATTACTTATGGAACTTCAAAATAGTGCTGGGAAATAGAGTAGGATCTATAGTATAAATCTAACATCATAGTGTCATAGTGTTCTGGAACTTTCTTAGCAAAACTTAGTGTTTTTCCTAAAAAATGTATTCAATGCTCCTGCATTCTTGAATTTTATTCATCAAAAAGGAAAATGAAATAATGTTCATATGGTTAAGCGTTCTGTATGGAAGGAGTCTCTAGTGTCAGTTCTGTTTAACAGTGGAATAGCAGGTTTTCTACCATGAGAGACTCTTAGGACAGGGACTGCTGTTGTTTTGCTCTTTCTTGGTAATATGACACACTCCTTCTTACTCATTAACATCAAATGAAAAGACTCTGGTCAGGGAATGACTGTTTACAGCTGCTATGATGTGCATGATGAATTAACAATGTACTAATAAAATGTTATAAGGGGAACAAAACGAACAGTTTCTCAGAACTTCATCTGAACCAAACCACTATATCTTTAACCGATTCGTATAATATCATTCGCTTCATTTGCCTTCAAGATTAGGACCAGTCCAGTCACTTTGACATACTGTACTATTAATAGACGCCATGCAATTCTGGAAATAGAAGGAACATATAAATACTATTTATTATTAAGGCAACAAATGTTAATCAGGCAAAATCGTCTGCTTGGTTAGTTCATCTGACGAACTCTATATACATAAACAACTTTATTTTAAATTCATTAAGTCCCTTTAGTTGAGTTCTTTGTGTAATGTGGCGCGATATAAACAGCTGGCAAATTGGTAAGAGAAAAAAAAAAAAAACGCTGTTTTTCGTGGATGATGTTGCTGAGCAGTCAGGAAGCGGGGCAAATAAATAACGTCTATAATGAAAGAGATCAAGCGGAGGCATTAAGAGAGCAGAAATGACCTGAGTCAGCTTCTGCTTCTAATCGAAAAGCAAGCCAAGACGCTGACACGTGCAAAACGGCAGAAGGAAAAAGAGAACGAAAAGGAATAGAGAAGTTGAGCATAAACCGCTAATAGACAAAGGCACTCTAAGTTTTCTTTCAAGAGAAATTAACAGACGAGAAACAAAGTACAACGAATGTGACGGCGGCTGTTTTTTGTCTTTCTTTCTTACTCCGTCCAGGCATACAGACTGATATAGAGAGAGAGTCTACGAGAGGAAATTAACCAGCGGCTGCCATACCACGCACCAACCCTCGCTCTGATCGAGCCTCGGAGAAGGTCGGCGGCGTCGCAGAGAGAGATCGAAAGCTTCTCGGATGAAGGAAGCAGAAGAAGCATGAGCGAGACGTGTATGAGCAGGTTTATCCAGCAGAGGGTGATGTGGAGCTTCAGAACGCACATGCACACACACTGCCGGGAGGACACGAGCAGGAGGCAAAGGTAGGGGCCTAAACAGCACAGTCATGCTTCCTACAGCACCCACACTAGTCCTTCTCAGTCTCTGCAAAGGGAAATACAAATACAGTAACACAATGTGAAAAATATGGAATAAAACATAGGAATAAAAATCGTAATGATAACATATGATCAGTGTACGTGATTTTGAGCCTCTGTCTGTCTGTTGTCTGTGTATGGTCTCATGATTAACTCCTACACGACATGATACTGTATAAACCAGGCCAATGTTAAAACTGTTTGTTGAGAATGAATAGTTCAGTGAATAGCAAGAGAACGAATCTTCTAATACTAAGAGATACTCTGATCTGTATAGTAGTATGATAAGAGTAGCTGGTGCTATGTGCGGTTTACCTCCGAGCGCTTTGTCTTCACTTTCATCATTTCCTGGCGATGCCACATCCTCCAAAACCTCGCCTGTTTTAACAGATAAATTCACAAACGCAGCGATATTAATATCACCAGTAAGCGCACTGACTGAACCTGGCTGTATAGAAGGATAGCAGACTACACGAGAAGGCGAGAAGAGATCTCACACAAATTTTCCTAACTTGGACGCTTCCTTGGAGTTGCATTTGGAGCACCAGTGATTATTCACACAACATCAATACAAAATAGAAGTGTGAATGCACAAAAGATAGATTTCAAACCGCTTCAGATGAGCTTCAGAGATGCAAATAAAACACTGTATCGGTACAATGACATCATAGTGCATGTGGTGTCTTAAATCAAGTCAAGTCAATATGTTCAAGTCAAACCGGGACTTTTAAATGTGCAGCGTTTTGAGAGTAAAAACTACACTAATGCACTGGATACCTTTAAAGTTCATTTCTGTTCGGCTGATAGCCTGGCCTCCCAGGAACTCCTTTGATGGCCAAAACACGTGGAAACGGCTTGGACTGAAGGTAAGGACTGTACAGGGGGTGTGGCATTAACTCTAAGCCACAGACAGATGCTCCTCCTGCACAATTTGGCGACAAATTATTCCTCGATTTTTAAGGATCACAGGAACAGTTGCCGTCGCATCCAAGCCGCCTCGGCCGGGACCGTCATTAATGGCCGTATACCCTGCTTTAAAAAGTCTGGACCAGGGGTCTCAAACTCAGTTTCTGAATGGCCGCAGCCCCACAGTGTTTTGTTCCAACCCTGCTCCAACATACATACCATGTAGTTTTCAAGTAAGCCTTAATAACTTGTTTAGTTGGATCAGGTGTTTTTAATTATGGTTGGAACAAGACTCTGTGGGGCTGCGGCCCTCCAGGAACTGAGTTTGAGACCCCTGGTCTGGACCGTTCAGATGTTTAATGCGGCTCACGCCTTGTAATTATTATTATTATTATTATTATTATTATTATTATTATTTAGTTTTTCTGACAGCCATCATTTGGCCCAAAACATTTCAAAATGACCATTTCATGGTTAGATAAACTCGAGCTGATTTGCATCATAAGCACTATACAACACTCTGGACTTAACAGGATCGCATGCAGTTAATACCCGACAGTCATAGTAGAAAGCGTACAACAGAAAGTGACATGAGCAGAAGTAAAGTATTCCTCCTGTAGTAATGATTTTTTTCTCAAAAGTAAAGAAATTTTTGAACAGCAAAAAGTGAGCTGTGCCCGAAGTGAACACCAGCTCCATGAAGAAAAGTCAAACTGGCTAGCTTTCTGACTTAGCTTAATACTGTTGGGGTTTAGCTTGCTAGCTCTCTTCATACTAGCAAGGATGCCCCTTAAACATTTAGCCTCAACATTACCTATTAGAATATCAGCTATAGTTCACATAATACTGTAGGAAGAGACTATCTAAAGGTCAATACTGTGAGCTTTCGTTATATTAAACGTCAACAAAACTGGTTAGCTAGCTAATCTAGCTAATTCGTCAGCATGCTAATGGCTAATGGCTTACCATCAGGTTGCATGTTGAGCTCATTTCCATTATCATTATCATTCTGAGGCATTTAAAACTAAAGGTAACCTGATAAATCGGGGCAGAGGTTTTCATGTCTCAGACATGGCTGCTGTGGAATAAACATTTGGCGCCGGAAGTTTGTCAAAAACGGGTCTCAACATTTAAAACAGTGATGTAAGCAAAATGTCCAGAAGGAAAGCATTCTTCTCATTCGTTCATTCCTTTTCTATACCACTTATCCTGTACAGGGTCACGGAGGGGCCTGGACAAGTTGCCAACCCAGGGCAGGACACACACACACGCACACGCACACGCACGCGCACGCGCAAAATGGGTAATTTGGGAACAGCAGGTAATATTATCTGCATTTTGGACTATGAGAGAAAAAGCCCGGGGAGAACATGCAAACTCCATGCACACAGACCCAAGAAATCAAACTCTTGACCTTGGAGGTACAAGGTAGCAATGCTAACCAGTACACCTCTGTGTCACCGAAGTTAAGCATTCGAGTTAAGAAAAATACCTGTTAGATACTAGAATATACTAGAATATTGCAATTTAGTTATACTCTAGTACTGTAAAGAGAGAGGTTAATTATTTTCCACAGGAAGCTGGATTTTTAAAATTCAGCCATTAATGACTTTTTAGCAACGGATCAACATTTAATGCCGTTTACATACCGTTGTGTAGTTGCTTGCTGGGCTCCATGCTCGGTGTGTTTTCACTCGTTGTCCCCCCAGGCTCCGGTTCCTTTCCCGATCCCTCACTCTTTGGTACTGACTGATCCGTTCCCGGCTCTGTCTGTCCCGCCTCCATCAGAGCCTTCTCCTCAGCCTCGCGTTTGGCCTTCTCCTCCGTTTCTGTTTCCAGGAACGGAGATGGACGTGGCTGATTAGGTTTAACTATCAAAATTATTAGCACCACAAACAACAGTGATCAATACAGAAATAAGAATATAGTTCAATTCAGAATTAAACTTTAGTTAAGGCATAATCAAACATTTTTACCCAAACATCAAGGTAAAAATCAGAATTACAAAATGACGTACCACAAAGACCATGCATAAGTCACAGCAGAAAACGGGACAGCTGAAAACGTAAACATTATTCACACTTTGTTTAAAGTAAAATTCTTTGCACTTTAAGGTAAATAACCAGACCGTTCATATATTGGAGTCCCAGAGTACTACAGTAATTTGCACGTGCAATTTACAAAGACAAATTTGTGACACATGCAATGTCAAGAGGGGAAACACAACATAAAAGAGATTGCTGCATGTGCTAATTGGTCTTAATAGCTGCCATTAGTTTAAATCTCAAAGAAACCAGAAGAAGAATCAATTTTTCATATGAAATCAACTTTGCAGCTGAAATGAGTAATGAGTAAAAACGTTCTGACCTTATTGAGGCCCATTTTCAGTGAACCTTCTCATTTGAATACTGAATTCCAAAATGTAACTTCTCCCACTTTCACATTTGCGAATAGGTAGACATTTATGTCCTGGAAAGTTTGTAGAACTACAGTATTTTTAGTAGTGAAGGGGTTGGACATCTGAGATGTCTATCAATCTGATCGAGATTGTTTGTGAGTTTTTCTTTTTCCGAGCCACTACATGAGATGATCCTGGTGAGGTGGACCTTGTTATAATCTCTCTCCCTTGAGTCTAGCTCACCTTTGTCAGCGCGAGCCTTCCACCTCTCGCGGTTCTGAAACACTTGCTCGTTCCAAATGGCCTTGAAGTTCTTCAGGTCCACAGCTAGCAGGGAGCCGTTGTGGGAAGCACTGCTCTCCGAGGCCGGACTGTTCATGTTCGCCTGCTTCGTTTCTGCTGTGGAAATGCTGCTGAGACTGGCGAGATACGGCAAGAAGTCAGGTTAGACGCAAAATAAAGGTGTGTGAGCTGGCAATAAGAATGGCATGGTCACGATGAGCGCAGTGAGATAAATGAGCTACTGATATGATATCCACATGAATTAAACTGTTTGTTTGTTTTTTTCACTGCATTTTTATCACAAATTAAACATGATGAACAATTCAAACCCAGAGGAAAGTGATTACGCACTACGTATCATTAATTAGCCCTTTGGTTCCTAAATCTGCATCGTCATGATTGTATCAGCTCAAAAAAAGGGAGATTCTGCATTGATTCGTGCTTAGCCAAGAGAAATGAATGAAATCGCTTCATAAGCTTCCTCACTGATGAGTGAATTCTTTTAATTAGCTGCTGAACTGTTAAAAGAATCAGCAGAATCAGAGACTCTTCTCCTGACCTCGACCTGCGGAAGCCGGCCAGGCTGGAGTGTGTCGCCTCATCGATGAGCGGCGTCACGATCTTCTCTGTCATGTCTGTGAGGACAGTGAATGTAGGCACGACGATGAAGTCGATGAACCCTGCATACACAGAACAGTTTATTCGTTCAGTGCCGTAGAGGTTTGCCGTGTTAATGCCAGAGTAACTGAGCTGTCGTACGAAACAGAACAGAATGCGATTTAAACATGAGCCAGATTTAGCGTTTAAACTGCTCACCGATTTGAGACTGAGCCACCATGGTGGACTTGCGGTCACACAGTGGTGAGAAGGGCAACCCCAGCTCGGCCTCTTTATCACCCTAAGCATGAAAAGAATACGGAAATTTGTTAATACATTAACTTCAGTTTAATTACAACATGTATTTTATTTAAATTATAATTATTAATTTATTTAATCGTTGAAAACAAGTGTAAACAATGACACATCTGAATTGGGGCAAAAGTCTAAAAGATTTTGAATACAAATATGAAGAAGGTGGGCCTATGTGTCTGTCAGTATAATGAAGGTGTGGCCTATGTGGCATTCAATATAATGAAGGGGTGTCAAGTATCCCAGGGAAGATGTGGTCAATGTGCCTGTTAGTATCATAGAAGAGGTGGAGTCTATGTGACTGTCAGGATAATGAAGGTGTGGCCTATGTGTCTGTCAGTCTTAAAGGGGAGGTGTGGCCTATTTACCTATTAGTATAATGGTGGTATGGCCGATCTGCTTGTTAGACATATAGAGGAGGTGTGGCCTATGTGTCTGTCAGCATAAAAAAGGTGTAGCCTATGTGACTGTCAGTATTATAGAGGAGGTGTGGCCTATGTGCCTGTCAGTATCATAGGAGGTGTGTCCTATGTGTGCCTGTCAGAATCATGGACATGTGGCCTATGTACTGTACCTCTCAATAATATAGAGGAGGTGTGGCTTATATGCCAGTCATATAAGTTGTGAGCCTGTATAATGGAGGTGTGGCCTATGTGCCTATCAGTATAAAAGAGGTGTGGCCTATGTACCTGTCATTATAACCGGGATGTGGCCTATATGTTTGTCAATATAAAAGAGGTGTGGCCTATGTGCCTGTCAGTATCATGGGCGGTGTGTCCTATGTGTGCCTGTCAGTATAATAGACATGTGGCCTATGTTGCTGTCAATAATATATATGGCTTATATGCCTGTCAGTATAATTGCAGTGTGGCCTATGTGTCTGTCACTATAAAAGAGGTGTGGCACATGTGCCAGTCAGTATAATGGTGGTGTGGCACATGTGCCAATCAGTATAATGGTGGTGTGGCCTATGACTGTCAGTATAATGGTGGTGTGGCACATGTGCCTGTCAGTATAATGGTGGTGTGGCCCATGTGCCTGTCCATATAACAGAGGAGTGGCCTATGTGCTATATGCTACAGATGTGCTACGATGCATCGTTTGTACCGCCTTCCTGTCGGCGTAAGTGAGAGTGTGTACAAAGCTGCAGTGTCAACCCACTTTCTTTAAACCTGTGTGAGCCATCGCTGCTTGTTAACCTCCTGCCCAACGTTTCTCTTTCAATGCACCACACACATCATCAGGCCTGTGGTGCAGCTGACACACACACTCGGTCTCTCAGTCTCACACTTGTACACACACGTACAGTACACCCACACACCCACACCCACACACACACACACACACACACACATGCAATCTACTTTTGTTTCTACTCCTTATCTGTCTCTTACAACCATCCATGCTTCTCACACACACACATACTGTACACAAACACACACACACACACACACACACACACACACACACACACACACACACACACACACACACACTATTACTCTCTGTCAGCTGTTTATTTTTCTCTTTCTTCCTCCAAAAACACACTGCTCAATGCATGCCAGTATCCAGGTTCTTTCAATCATAAGACAACACACACACACACACACACACACACACACACACACACACACACACACACACACACACACATAAAGGGAGGCAAGCAAGGAAAAAGAATCATGGTTTTTACTTCCTCTTTCATTTTAAACCCGTAAAAAAGGACTGTAAGATGTTTTGATTAGAGAAGATTCTGTCCTACAAATGCCTGGCGGATGCTAATCTAATGTTGTGAGAGTGTTAGCATCTGGCTTCGTGAGGTAAACAGCAGCTGTTTGCTAAATGGAACTTGTAAACTTCGGGATTTTTTTTCAATGAGAAGTGAAACCCAATATGGTCACTGTTCAGGTGCCTGGAGTCATTGAGCCCTGTTGCTAGGCAGCTCAGGTACGAGTTAGCTAAAGTATGAAGCTAACGGTTATAGCGCTTGACTCATAGTCAGGGCGTGTTTTGAAAATAAAAATCTTCTGCGCCCCACACACAAGACTAAGATAAATGAAGAATCATGTTGTTTGACTAGTAGTCCGTGTTACTTTGAAATGTGCATACTGTGGTACACCTTAAGAAATTTCTGCCTAGAACTAAAATTTAGCAAGAAATTTGCATACAAAGTATTTTTGGCATACGAGTCACTGAACTCCAAGTTGCGAGTAAGTCCAGGAGCCGTTCGAAATTTGTTTGTAACTGGAGTCATTGAGTGGAAAGCCAAGTGAAGCGAATTTACATATTTATTTGTGGGTTGTTGTTTTTTTTTTTGCATTTTGTGCAAGAGATAACACCAGGGGTCCCAAGAATGTTATCAAGGAGGGCAGCAAGAAGAAAAAATGGAGCCACTTTCAGTTTCTTTTTAAAGCAGCCGGTGCCAAGTGGGATCATAAATGAAGGTTTAATGTCAATTTATTTAATATTTTTCATGTTTTTATGAGCAAAAAAAGTACAATTATAGTGCTGGAAATTGGTAATATTGGTAATATTTCTGGGTGGCTGGAATAGATTTTCTGCATTTACATCATTTCCTATGGGAAAATACGTTTCACAATACAAAATTTCACCTTAAGAACTTAAGAATTAAATAATTTACAGAGGTATCATTTGCTGTACAGGATCGTAAATATTTGAAGGGAATTTTAACCCTAATTTGTAAACCGCAAATGAAAAAAACTTTTTATTTATTTGTTATACGTTACATTCAGTACCTTTATAGACATTTTGTGAAACACTGCTTTAATGGTCTATAAAAACATATATTACAATTACAGTACAAATAAAATTAGATGTACTGTACTAAACTGTAAACACCACGAAAGTGAGGCAATTAGGAGCGCTTGCGATATCCGTAGGCTTTCGGAAGGAAATTCCTAGTTAAATATTTTTGCTAGCTAGCAAAACATATTCTTCATGATAGACGCAAAAACAATTATACCTATTATATGCTGTTTTCAGCAAATGTGGAAATGTTTCTCCTCTTTTTTAAAAAATCTGATAATTTTTTTTTTTTTAACTAAAGAAAAACAATCGTCTATTTCATCACTACGTTGTGGTAATAATGAACTGGGGTGTTTAAGTCGTCATTAGCAAATCATTAAAAGATCCATCATGGCTATGGTTACGAACACTTTGGGACATTTTTAGGTTCTTAGTACTTGCTTTTATTTGAATTAAGATCTTACACTGTCTCTAATCTCACGTACGCCCATTCCTCAAGGAATTTCATCCAATTTAATCGATTAAATATTTTCCCAAAATATACATACATCAGCTATCCACAACACCACTATCCATATAAAGGCATTGAGTGAGGATGCGTGAATATGGGAAATGGAATACGTAGCACTACCCGAGGACTGCACTGACTCTGATCTCTCTCTCCAGACCTGTGTGAACAAAAGCTAACAGAGTTGAACAACTACAAATCCGTAAACTATCTTGTTTTTTTTGTTTTTTTTCTTCAGTTATCATTACATCCTGTCTGTGCAATTTCAACTAAGCTGGTCTCTGGGTGTCTCTGTATAGTCTCTGGTCTAACTGATATGCTTCCTCCAGCTCCTCCTCCCCCTCTAGCCAAAGTGCGACAATGCTTGTTTCTTCAAGTGGCAAGAGCTAACCACAAGGGCTAGTGTTCTATGTTTTATCGCTGTTATCGCTACAGACCAAACGCGATGGTACACAACAGCAATAAAATAAGCCAGGCCAAGTGCAAGTGGCACTCAGGAATGTCATGTGTAC
This sequence comes from Clarias macrocephalus, assembly GCA_011419295.1. NCBI lineage: Eukaryota > Metazoa > Chordata > Actinopteri > Siluriformes > Clariidae > Clarias > Clarias macrocephalus. The sequence goes on from JAAGKR010000148.1 coordinate 20,031, forward strand.
ATTTCCCACAGACTGACGGATCTCTTCCTCGAGATGGTGAGAAGTTCCAAGGATAAGGCGCTCCAGCCGCTGCATGTCCACAGGAGCGACCGCAGCGGGCTCCGAGCCACCTCCGATGCGATCGTCACTCTCAGACATGCGGCCTTCACAAGAACGTTCCGGTTTGACTTCAAACTCCATAAAAAGAGTTCATAAAACAGGCAAAGAAGATTTAATACTTGATGTCACTTTATGTAAAATTTGTTTGCCATCCACAATCCAATTAAGAAGTTGTTATATCCTTTTTAATTTAACAGGCTGCCTTGTTTATCGGTTTGTAGCACTCCCTGAGACTTAGCCCTGGTATTTACTTCTGGCTTTTTATATTTTCTCTACAACATGTTGTGCCTTTGCTTCCTGACAATTACTGGAATAACTTTAAGCTTGGTTGTTTTTTTTTTCTTTTCTTTTTTTTTAACAGTTACATCCTCCCAGCTTGGCACTTTGGATAAAAGATGAAAACACATCCTCCAAATGAATAAACATAAATGTCTAATTGCATGCAAATGCTAAGCCAAATTGTGAAAACCGAACAAAAAAAACGCTTTTAAACAACCCACTTAGACCACTCTCGTCTCTTTAGTTTCCACCACCTTGAGGGACAGTTTCATGAACATCCATAAAGCAAAAACCTAGGCATACTAAAACAGCAAAGACATAAAAAATATATATATATATATATTTTTTTTTTTTCCAAGTCTCTTTCTCTACAGTATGTCTTTAGAAGGAAATTGTGAATTAACACTCTGAATTGTGGCAAATCCATACCTCTGATAAACATCTAGTATACTGTATATCTATAAGCTGTCCGTATCCTACATTTAAACACACTGCCTGCACAAAAAAAGTCAACGTTTGGGTTTAAATAAGCAAATCATCATGAACATATTGGATTATAATACTGCAGTGATTAATATGTTTCAGCTGCAACAATTCTTTTAACCCTAACTGTTGCAGTGAGTAGCTTCCTGTTTCTTAAACAATCATGTCGGAAACCGTATCCATGGAAATGTTTTTACTGTGGTTTAATTATTGGCCTGCATCAAGCAAAGACAACAACTAAGGAGATGCTTAAATGACTGGAACTGACAAAAGTTGCATTGGAGAGAAAATCAACAGCAGAAACCAGTGCTATGAGAGCATTTCCATACGCGCGCAATACGTGACCATTTCGGGGAGGTAAAGTGAGTGAATGAAGTGGGAAAAGTTGAAGTAAATCTTTCTGCGTGATCTTTATTTCTCGTATCTGACTCAATCACCGTGCTGTTGTGAACTTCCATTTCTGAGCATGAGAACTAGAAAATGTAATTGTGTTTTCAAACCGATGAAACATAATAGACCTTTGGTGGTCCTTGGACTCATGGGGTCGGCCAGACGCTACGGTGAGCGTGATGGATCGATCTCAGGCTTCAATTTACTATCAGATATACCTCCTAGCTGGTGGAAATGAAAAGCTGCAGCCGGTGCTCTTTGTAGATAAGATCGAACACTTCTGGAATATGGGATTAAAGGCAGAACACACACACACACACACACACACACACACACACACACACACACACACACACACACCTGTCTGAAGAACTCCTCCAGGAGTGAGCTGGTCCAGCGGTGATGGAGATCCCAGTTTTTGGCTGGATGGCTGATATCAGCAGTGTGTAACACCAGAGAAAGTGCTTTCGGTTTGTCAATTCTGTAAATGCGACACACACACACACACACACACACACACACACACACACACACACACACACCTTCCTATTTCAGTATTTACATGTATTTGCACTCTAAAACCTTTTTTTATCAAGCGACTGGCAACTAGCACTATAATTACTTTAAAAGGGGGGGGGGGGGGGGGAGAGACATCCACTATTTGATATGTGTCTAAAAGTTATGGCCCCTGGACTTTATAATTTCGTGTCTGTCTCCATTTCTTACTCTTAATTTTTTTTTTCTAACTGTATTACTTATTCAGTATTTGATGTATGTGTGTGTGAGTAGGGAGTGGGGTAATGAAGAGGAATAGATGCAGGTTAATCAATAGAAATCTCATTACAGAAAGTCCAGAGTAAATGGCAGAGCTGAGAGCAGAGGGTGGGGAGGGAGAAGTGCAAAAGTAAATCAAATTAAGTTAAATCTTAAAGGTAAAAGTAAAAAACCTGAAGAAGAAAAAAGAGAATGGAAATAAAGGAAAGATGTGAGAAAGTTAACGAACAGAAGATATGAATAAAGGAGAGAATATAAACGATCAGCACATATGAAAAGGAAAGAGAAGAGGACAAAAATAGAGAAAACAAGTAAAAAGTAAAGTAGCAAAAGACAAAAATTAAAGAATTAGAAAAGAAAATGAAAGGCTGGAAAGAAAGAAATGAAAAGAAAAGAAGCAGTGTGAAAAAAAATAAATAAAAAGGAAACTTTTTAGAAAGAGGTTAGAAAAGAAAAGAACTGAATAGAAGAATAGATAAAAGAAAAGAAGAGAATTGGACACAAAAGCCAAATGTGCATTTAAAAATAATTGAAAAAAGGGAGGAAAATAAAAAGAAGAAGAGAAGAACAGTTTCCAGAGTAAAGAAATGAAGAGGAGAAATTGGTTAGAAAAAAGTGAGAAGAGTAGAGAAGCTAGAGAAGAGAAAAGAACTTGATGAAAAAAAAGAAGAGAAAATACTTTAGAAAAGAAACAAAGTGAACAGAAGAGTAAAGAAATGAAAAGAAAAAGATAAAGAGGCTGAACGGAGGAAAATGTAAATAAAGAGAAAGAAGCAAATGTGAGTAAAGAAAAAAATAAACAAAAATGGGATAAGTGAGAACAGAGGAAAGGGGCTTTATAAAAAAGGAAAGGAATAAAAAAAAAGAAAACGTGTAGAGAAGAGTTTAAAAAAGAAAAGAAGACTAGGTTAGAGAAAAGTACAAAAAGGAAAGCACAGTAAAGCATCAAAATAAGTCATGAGAAGCACAAAGAGGTAAAGAAGTAAAGCGAAATAAGGAAAGAATAAAAGAAATAAGTAAGTGTAAAGAAGGGAAATGAACAATAAGAGAGGTCTGGGTAAGGAAAGGAAAAGAAAAGTTCAAAGAAAAGAAGAATAAAAACAGCTCTTCTCACCCCTCGGGCTGCTGTAGGAAGTTCTTCATGGCTTTGACTTGTTGGAAATGACACGACATGTCTGTAGCCAACACCATCTCCACCACCAGAGCCCTGAACTCCCTGAGAAAGAAAAAAAAAAACACTCGTTATTTAATCTCTCTCTGTCTCTGTCCCTCTGTCTCTCTCTGTGTCTCTCGCTGTCTCTGTTCATCTCTGTGTCTCTGCAGCAGACGCTGACGGAGCTGCCCAGGTGTCGTACCTCCAGTCATCTTTGGACAGGTTGTAGAGGATGTTCATCTCGTCGTCGTCCTGTAGGAGGCGATACGCTGCGCTGACGTGGTGGCTCTCCAGCACCGAGCGGTCGTTGTACAGGATCGCCGTGTCTGACCTGGACAGCAGAGACGCACAGGTTCATACGGTCAAGACAGATTGAACTACATGTCGATTGTTATTACGCTATACAAATAAAATTTAATTGAATCGAAATGAACTACATGTTTATGAGATCGCTGCTTAGCTGAAAGATGCCAGCTCGAGATTAAAACTTCACAGGGTGGACCACTAGGAGGCGCAACTGAAATCAGAGTGACGCGTCTCACTCAAAAAGGCCTGCTGGCTAAGATTCATATCTCTGGGGTTATGAGTTATGGTGAGGTCCACATGATTAGTTTAAGGAGAGAAGTTAAAATTCTGCAAAAACAAACCTTCAGTGATTTGTCGCCAAATAACGTTTTGTAGTTGTTTGTTTATTTTACGACTTCTTGAAGGACCCATATTTGACTGTTAAATGAGTCAACGCAGGTCTCAAAGCTCCCCAAAGTGTGTAGGTTAATGCCTCAGCTGAAATACTCCACAGGTAACGCATTTTGTACCCCACCATTTATTTCATTCCACCGCTTAATGCACCATTTCAGAAGAATAAAAGGCAGAGAAGGTAAGTTAAAGGAAAAAAAGAGACTAAAGAAAAGAAAGTAAAAAAAAAAACACATGAAAGTCAAGGAAAAAGGAAAGTAGTTGGTGAAGAAAAAAGATGAAAAAGAAGAGAACTAAGAGAACAAAAGTGAAAAGTTCAATTAAAAGAAACGAGATGAAAAAAAGAGACAGTCAGTACAAAGAAAAGAAGTAAAGATTGAAAAGAAAAAAGAAATGGAATGAAGTGAAGAGAAGAGAAATGAAAGGAAATTTAAAAAAAATGTGAAGGTGAAGACAATAAAGAGAAGAAAGGAATAAAGTCCGGAGAAAAGACAGAACAAAGAGTAACTGGATAGAAAATAGATACAGGGTTAGAGAAAAGTGAAAAAGATCAAACTAGAGAGGAGAAGAAAAGAGAACAGAAGAAAAAAAAAGTAAAAGTAAAAAAAAAATTTTTTTTAAGTCATCTATGTAAATGAGGTACTCCTGGCCACGCCCCCACCAGAGAACAGAGCTTGTATGAGGTCACAGTGGGGAGGGGAATCTAACTGGCTTGTTTAAAGACCAAAAATCAGAAATGGAAAAACAACAAAAAGAATGGAATCAAATTTTTCTCAGGCTTTTCATGGTCCATGCACACAGGAGACCCAGCTTAATGACTAAGACGTGAATTTTGCACAAGACGTTGTCTTTAAGGCGGCGCGGTGGCTTAGTGGTTAGCACTGTCGCCTTGCACCTTTGGGGTCTGGGTTCGATTCCTTCACTGGTGTCTGTGTGCATGGAGTTTGCATGGTCTCAGTCCAGAGACATCAAGATTAGGCTCGTTGGTGTCCCCAAATTGGTCCCTAATGGTCCTATGATTGGCTAATGTCTCTAAGAAAGGCATTCTATGCTCTGACTACTAAAATGAGAGAGCATGGCCAATTGGATCTCTTGGACTCCTGGTGCTGGAAGACTGCGTTCAGGTATAAAACACTTTGGGGGAACGCTGTTATAGGAAAACAATCAGCAACGTCTCACCAGTGCAGGTGTGTAGAACGCGAGCTTGTGTACGGGGGTTTTTGTTGTTTTTGTTGTTGTTGTTGTTGTTTTCTTTAAGAAGTGAATTCCAAAATGAAAAGGCAGACCTTGTAACATTGCTCTAACGGCGTATGCGTGTCTTCGTGTACGTGTATGCGAGACTGGTGGCATTTTCAATTTGCATATTTATTGATTTCTTGAGCAGAGCAAAAGTTTAAGCGCCTCCTTTTCCGTCTCGTATCCTTTCGGCATTGAGCTGCGACTTTTATTGTCCTGTTAAGAAAATAAATGACGTCTCATGTCAAACTAATATCGGGTGACGTTTATAAACGTTCATATTCAGTGTATCGTTCTGCATCATTAATAAATCTGCTCTGTGACATCGGGTTGTCGGCGCGTTTTTGAAATGTGAAGATCGTGTTAAATCTACCGTAGTTGATCATTAGTAGCGGTGCTACTTTTACTCAATCGCTCGGTCTCTCTCTTACTCGATCCACCCACCCTTTTTCGTGTTAGCCATTTGCCTCTGGTCAGTTTGTTACTGGAAATACATGACGACTCATTTCTCCCTCATGACAACCCTGTTTTGGCCCGCAGCTCCGTGGCCTTTCATTAATCCTGCTCTCAGTGTGCGAGTGTAACTGCGGGCTCTCGGTGCACGTCACACGGCTTTTCTGCGCTGATGACCGAGAGAGTCGCTGCATGGCCGAAAGCACTGCGGCTGCTTTTCTTTTCTTTTCTTTTCTTTTTTTTTTACCTGGTCTGGATGTGGAAGTTGTTTGTGGTGCCAGTGTGCTCGTAGTCGTGCACTGCTGCCGCAAAGATCATGGCGAAGATCTCCAACTCCGTCATCCAGTGCTGTGACATGATTTCAGGAGAGCAAAAGCGTATAATGGTGAATGCCGCGTCTATCAATTATGAGGGGCGTTCGAGTCAAACCGGGACTTTTAATTGTACAGAACACAGGTATGAGAGTAAAAACTCCCTTTATTTCTCTGTAAATCCTCTGCTTCATGGTAGAAATGATCGGACTGCCTGCTTCACGTCTGAAACGCCGGCCTCCCAGGAACTCCTTTAATGACCCAAACATGTGGAAGTGGCTTGAAGCGAGGTCAGGACTGTACGGGGACGTGGCAGTAACTTCCAGCCGAGTTCCTGTCATTTGAAAGTGGTGTAGTGGGCAGTATGAGTATGAGAGATTGCCCCCTGCAAAAACAGAATGCTTTTGGTGACCAAACCAGGACATTTTTGTTTTTTTCCTGACAGTGTTTGGGCTATTAAAGGAGTTCCAGCGTTTCAGACATGAAGCAGGGCTGTCAGCTCATGGCTCCAATTCTCATAACTGTCTTCTGTTATTCCGCACAATCAAAAGTCTCGGTTTGACTCGAACGCCCCCCCCCCCCAGTAACTAGTGAAATAGAAATGATTAATATTGTTATTCAATCATGCATTAAACAAGTTAGTTTTAATACAAAAGTAATACAATTTCCTCTCGTTTCAGCTGTCATTATCAATCTCATTAAAGATATTATACATCATAGAGATTCATGTGAAAATAAACAATAAGCAGAATCTCAGTGCAGTTATTAATCACGAATGACCAAAAATGAAGGGAAGAAAGGAAACAGTGAAGATAACAAGGACCAAGAAGAGTCTGTTGAATGTTATTATACTCTAGCACTTAACCAGCTGAAGCACTGATGATGATGATGATGATGATGATGATGACCTGGTAAATTGATGTCATATATACTGTACAGTATATCCATGTACTAACACTGCTTTTTTGAGGACAAGACGTCAGGTCAATGAGTGAAGTGGTCTGGAAGTGTGAGTTGTGTCAACTGCACTTCTTTCTGTTCGTTTGAATCTAAGGACACTTCAGGAACATCTGCCAGGAAATCCAAGCCTAACGACCCCCTTACAGAGTCACAAGGGAGTGTACAGTATGGTGTGTGACCGTCACATCTTCAGGTGAGAAACCACCTCCAAGCCCATGGAGGATATATTTGGGGTCCCTAACCAACCTTTCGCAAAGTGAAGAAGTCCTGGTCATATACGCAGTGCCAGGCAAGGGTTTAGACATATAGTATAGAACCGCGCAAAAGTTTAGGATCACTTACGGACTCCATGGTCGTTCCTGATTTTTATTTCTTTCTACACTGTAAAGCAATGCTAGAAGCGTTTATCCAGAATACACAATAATCTCCTCTGTACAGTCGATATTGCTGGTTGTTAATTGGTGATTTCTGAGGCTGGTAACTCCTCCTAAATGAACTTCTTTAAGTTTTGGTCTTGCTTTCCTGAGAAGGTCTTCATGAGAGACAGTTTCATCATGGAGTTCGATGGGTTTTGCGAACACAATATTTGACACAATACTGTTCTTGCAAGAACTGTTCCAGAACAGCCGACCTTCATGTCTTACAATAAATACTGACTAGTGTTGTTACATAATGATCTAATTCCATGTGTGTTATTTCATAGTTTTGAAATCCCCAGCATTGTTATAGAATGTAGAAAATGAATCACTAAACAAAAACATCATGGTAATTGATGGGTTTTGCAATACCGATCACAAGACTTCCAGTTCTTGCGAAAACTGTTCCAGGACAGCCGACCTTCACATCTTAAAATAACAACTGACTGTTGTTGTGTTGTTGCTTAATTGCATGATGTGGTATTTCATAATTTTGAAATCTCCGAAAAACATTGAATTAAGAGGTGCGTCCGGACGTCCCTGTACAGGATATGTGGTATAGAAAATGATTCAATGAATGTGATAATTATTAGTGCAACAAGTACTGTTGTTGCAAGTCTTTAGGATTCACTTGTCAGGGCGTCGCCACATCAAACCATCCCGACAGGTGACGCAACCCTGCCATTTTATCCAGACTTATCCAGCGACCGGCAATCAAACCCAGGCCTTCCGCATGGCGGGGGGGGGGAGAAACCTACCACTGAGCCGCCGCTGCCCTTCTGCATTTGCAACTATATTATGTTCTGAGATGTTCCAAAGCCAGTCTAGTGCTTTCTTTAACGAAAAGAAAACAAAACACATGACCATATTTATTATTCACCACCTTATTTTATTAAAGGTCAGTTGTTCGGGGTGCTTCGATTGACTGGGGTGACCGATAAACAAGGTGTGCTTTTAAGAATCAATGAGGACTCAAAAGACAAATCACCCCCCCCCTCCCTTCCCCCCAACAACAGTCTAATGAATGACCTTTTGAATTCAAACAAGCTTGAGGCCTCGATGTGTGTATTTACGCGTGTGTGTGAGTGTGTGTGTGTCAAAGATAGAGAGAGTAAGTGAGATAAATGATCATCCTGTCTGAGACTCTGTATAATGCAGTTATACGCTATGAGCACACATGGAGTTGACAAGCTGTCACAGTCGAATGATTAAACCGAACGAGAAGAGGAGGAGGAAAGGACGAAGGGCGTCCACACGCTGTCCAACGGGAAGTCTAACAATCCCCAAGGACGGGACAGACCATTGAGGAACTCTCTGTACTCAGATGGACACATCTTTCACTATGTACTGTACACTACACCACATCGTTGGTGGTCTTAAACAAGGTGATGCGTCGTGACAGTGATGGATGAACTAGAGGGTGGCTGACAAACTGGTTGTTGTACTCAAGACCCAAAACATGACTTTGAATAGCAGGTGTACCTCAAAAACCTGGGCCCGTATTCACGAAGCTTCTTAGGATTCTCTCAGAGAGCTCCTATCTTAGCTTAAAAAGTCCTAGCTGGGAGTCCTAGACTAAAAGTGATTTAGGAAACTTCTCAGAGCAAGTCTGAGTAAGGAAAGTACAAAAAACGTTATCTTAGTGAGGAGGTGTGGTCGACCCCGTTGCTAGGGATGATCCAGCAAATCAAGGACTGTGGTTGGTTGATTAAAATTAACCTTTGATCTCTGCAAAGGTCTTGAAATGTGCTCTTTGTGAAAATAAAGTGAAATCATAACGTTTGTATATAAAGAATTTATATAATCATGACTACAGGTTAATTACTCACTCATCATCTATACTGCTTTATCTGGTATTCAGGGTCATGGGGGGCCTGGAGCTTATCCCAGGAGCCTTAGGGCCATGCCAATTAACCTAACCTACATGTGTTTGGACTGTGGGAAGAAACCAGAGTACCTGGAGGAAACCCACCACGCATGGGGAGAACATGCAAACTCCATGCACACAGAGAATTAAAACCTGACCAGGAATCGAACCCGGACCCTGGAGGTGCAAGGCGACAGTGCTAACCACTACACCACCGTGCCATCTACTGTGTAGGCTAAATATCTAAATAAAAAAGATAATTAAACAGCCAAATGTTGAAAATTTTAATATTTTGAAGCAACCAATTTCTGCGCAGTAGTTACTGTATTTAAGTTCTTACATTTATTTACCGTACTGATTTTATTACTTGTAATCCATTTTAGATTGATGGGAGCAAAATGGCTCACCATTTACCAGTTTACATGATCGCACTTCTGGATGGTATGTAGCCAACAATCCAAGAGAGACAGAAGGAGGTAAAACAACAAGAAAACCAAATTGGACAGAAGAGTAGTATTGACTTTTAGCTTCACGTTCAGTGTTTGGAGAACATTTTATCCTCTACTATAGGAACTCTTAAGCCTCTTAAAAGTCCTCCTCTCTACTCTTAGGAGCTGTTTTTAAAGATAAGATGTTTTGTGAATCATTTTTATCTTTACTCCTAAGATTTAGTCCTACATTTAAGGGGAAATTCTGTCATGATTCTAAGAATTTCCGTCACTAGGAGAAACTTTTAGGCTTAAGAAGCTTTGTGAATACGGGTCCTGGTACACTGGAGAATTGAGTGAGATGTACCTCCAGGGTCGGAGGTTCGGATTTCAGCTCCATCTGTGGAGTTTGCATGTTCTACCTGTTTGCATGATCCTCTCACAGTCCAAAGTGAATTGGTGTCTCCAAATTGCACATCATGTGTGCTTGGGCTGTGCAAGGGGTTGGCACCTCATCCAGGGTGTACCCTGCTTGTACCCTCAGTCTCAGTAGACCATATGCAGGATGTGCGGTATAGATCATGAATAAACAAATGAATTAATGTATTTAGTATAATGTGTGTGAACCTACCACCATGCCAGTCTTCAGCATTAAGCAGTGTACGGTCTGCGTGACGTCTGCAGCGTGGATGAGATTGTGATACGGGTTTTTATGCTTGCTGTATCCCACTTCCAAAGCCTCCACGAAAGAAACCAGAGCTGAGATGGGAATCTGACATAAACAAAAAAACAAAACAAAAAAAAAACAGAGCAGATCACAGCTTTCAGAGCCTGAAGACGACACGTACTGTATATGAGGAGTGCACAGGGAATTTAATTTCCTGCCTCCTGATCATGCCGGTCGGAGCAAGTCAGGGTATTAAATATGCTTCGGATTTGACGCGGTCTGGTGGTGTTGTCAGGTGAACAGCATTAATATGAATGGATCCTTTTAACATGCAATGGAATAAATCGTGATGTGTAGTGATCTGAATGTGTTGAGGGGTGTTCAAGTCAAACCGGGACTTTTGATTGCGCAGAATGACAACACAGTCATGAGAGTAAAAACTGCATTTATTTCTCTATATATTCCCCTGCAAGAAATTCCATCCATCAAGTCCCGGTTTGATTTGAACCCGCCCCAACCACCCATGTACAAGTACATTTTTGATTGTAACGCTATGCTGTCGTCATATTCAACAGTGGGCGCGTGCGTATTATGCAAGACACCTTGAATCGGCTGATGAGGTCATATCTGGTGAGAAGTTCGTAGAAGATAAATTTCAGACCGTGTTCACCGCTCGATTCATTCAAGGCGAACACGTCAAAAGTCCATTTGTCTATATGCTGTGAGGAAAAAAAAACAGGTATACAAAATTAGGTCTCGGTAAGAATTCATCAGGAGAGAGCTGTGTGTATTGATTCAGCGTGTGTGTGTGTGTGTGTGTGTGTGTGTGTGTGTGTGTGTGTGTGTGTGTGTGTGTGTGTGTTGATTACCTTCAGCACAGTTATGACAGATGGAGGGTAGCTTAAGCCCACCATGTTGGAGGTCCGCCGGTACATTCTGTTGGGAAGAGATAAAAACCCAAGCAAATGAACAGCAAGCGTGAATGTGCACCTGCTGATCTCCTGGGATTTTAAAACACAACACATATCTAGAGTTTACACGATGGTGTGGGGGGTGAAAAAATCCAAAGAGTAGTGATTCTGTGGATGGAAAGACGTAACTGATGAGAAATGCCTGACCTGTTTGAGCGGACAGGAAGGCTATGGTAACTCTTAACAACCGTGATGAGCACAAAAGCATTTCAAACATGCGTAAGGACACTGACTACAACAGGAGCGGAGCACGGCAAGTTCCTCTCTTTTTGTCTGGAAGGTGGTGCGGTGGCTTAGTGGTTGGCACCGTCGCCTTGCACCTCCAGGGTCCGGGTTCAGTTCCTGCCTCACCCTCGCGGTCTGTGTGCATGGGGTTTGCATGTTCTCCCCGTATTTGGTGGGTTTTCTCCGGGTATTCCGGTTTCCTCCCACAGTCATGCAGATTAAGCTAACTGGCGTTTCCATAGTGTGTGTGTGTGTGTGTGTGCCCTGTGATGGATTGGCACCCCGCCTCGTGCCCTAAGTCTCCTGGGATAGGATCCAGCCCCCCCTACCCCCCACCCCCCCAACACCCCGTGACCCTGTATGCAGAATAAAGTGGGAAAGACGAAGAGTGAGTGAGTGAGTGAGTGAGTGACGCAACACTGAAACAAGACTTTGGAACAAAAGTTTTTATTTTTAAAGGTTAGAACGACTTTGATGAAACGACGCTAGGATTAAAAAGTTATAATGTTTAAATGCTAAAAAAAAAAACACAAGGAGGAAATCACGGACACCGGAACGCTTGATGAATTAATCAAAGATTATTTCAGCACCAAGTGAACAGTGGTGGAACGAGACGAGTGGTGAAGTGACTGATTTGTGGGTGATGCTAATAATTAGCATGATTACTGACACTTTATCAAAGATGATGAATTTACAGTGAAAACACGCGCAATCAGAATTGAAACGAAGTGAATCTTTAAATCTTTAAATGTGATTTTCGCTTTTTTTTTATTCATGATTATTTGAACATTGCAGGAACTTCACTTCGGATTGAGATACATGAGAAAGAGAAACATACGGTATTTCAGCACAGGAAACCGCCCATGGAGTGGAGGGGAAATGTCAAGATGTACATTTGAACATTAGATGAGTCCACCAACCAAAACCCTCCAGCTAACATTAGCCTTGCAGCCAAACACTCACGCTAGGTTAGGTTGCTATAGGTCTGTGGTTGCTAGCCCTGGTCCTGAAGTACACCTAATTACTGTTTTCTCAGCTTCCAGCACACCTGATTTAACTAATCAGTTAATTAACAACAACAACAACAACAACAATGATTTCAGTGAATATGACTTGACTTGAAATTTGAAAAACTTGCAGCAAATTGATGAATACAGTACTTTGATGTTGACAGAACATTCAGGTGGTATTTTTGAAGGTGTCCTGCATTTTCCTGTCTCAGGTCCACTGAGATCTTTCTCTTGCTAGTTTAATGCATGGGAACTTATTACTTAGTAGGCATGGAAATGATTCCGAAAAAAAAAGTTAATCTAAGCAGAATAAAAGCTTTTCTATTAATTACTTAAACAAATTGCTAATGTGATGTTTTTTCTAAATTGAGGGCAACTTAATTGGATGACCATTATCATATAGTAACATATTTATATAATATTTTTGGGAATTTTATTTTTTTTATATTATTTTGTGGTGCTCACTGTTTGACGAAGCTACTTTACTAGCCTCAGCAGCATGTTTACTTATTACTGGTGCAGTGATAAGCACATGGCGCTCTCAAATACAACTATTGTTTTGTAAACATGTTTGGAATATTGTGTTGGACTCCTCGTTCGTTCAACCGTATTCCAACGTCATGTAGTCAACGTTGGTCTTAAATCATTTCATGAAAATAATTCTTAAATAAAACTTATCATCATCTATACCAGCACAAGGCGGGGTACACGCTGGACAGGGTGCCAATCCTTCGCACAGCGCACACATTACGGCCAATTTGGGAATGCCAATTAACCTAACCTACATCTCTTTGGACTGTGGGAGGAAACCCACCAAGCACAGGGAGAACATGCAATCTCCATGCAAACAGAGACTGGAATCGAACCCGGACCCTGGAGGTGCAAGTCGACAGTGCTTTCCACTGCACCAACCTGCCGCCTCTAATTTATCTAACATCTATAATATTGCCAAAGTATTATAAGTATTATAAGTATCGCGCGTCGGTCCTCACATAGTCAAACCGCATAGGTGAGATAGGGGTATAACAGCAGGAATAACAGAGGGGGGGGCGGGTTATCGGGGGCGGGGCGTGTAGGACGACTTTCACACACACACACACACACACACACACACACACACACACACACACACACACACACACACACTAATTGATTGGGAATGACTGATGTCCGGCTCACGGACTACATAAATTGTCTGAATAACGGATTACATTTTTGAAAAAGTGAAAGAGTACTTGAATGGCGGATCTAACGCGTTCGATTCTTCAAAAAAGTTGAGTAAAAAAGTCATCCGAGTACTCTAATTATACCCAACACTGCACATGAGTGAAAGAGATGGGATTAGCTCAGTGAAAGTAAAACTGTTGGACTACTGATTAGAGGGTCCCAGGTTCAAATTCCCACCACCACCACCACGTTGTGACTGTTGGGCGCTTGAGTAAGGTCCTCAACTGCTCAGATGTACGACGCAATAAAAATGTAAGTCACTCTGGATAAGGGAGTCTTCCAAATGTTGTAAATGAAAGAATCATACAAAAGTCTTATTTCCAGCTGTCTTTATGTTACATTCTCTGTACTGTAAACTAGCTGGGCAAAATGACTGCTTTTGGTGAATTTGCCATTACCTTTTTAAAATGAGGTCTGACTCGGTTTTATTTCTTCTTGTTCTCTCTTCCACTTGAAATGAATTTGAAGCAGCCTATCTGCACGTCCCCTACATGGGTGAAGAACCCCCGAGGGTGCACATTTGAATGCATTAAATGCTTTGCCCTTGTTGCACGTCCTATTACTTGTACACCCCTCCGTTTCTTTCCGTAATAAATTAGACTGGTCAGAAAGATAAATTACATGGCTGTCATGATCAATGATGAAGGGTAAATGTGGTTTCCGAAACAAAACCTGCTAATCCAGAGGACAGTTTTTTTTTTCTTTTCTTTTCCAGCGTCTCCGTGGCGCATATATGCATCATGATGCGTGTCCTGTTAATACACCGGCTTCACATCATTTCTTCAAGTCTGTCCGCACAGAAACACTCACCTCACGTTCCCCCTGTTAATAAACCCCGAACCCACAGACAGCCGCCTTTTCATGGTCGCAACTCGTTTATGCAGGAAAATGCATTACGCAGGTAATGAAATGATGCTTAAACATTCCGACAGATATGTGATGTGGGAAGCGCAGGAATCTGTCTTTCACACTGTAATTGTGTTGGGTTTTTTCTCCCCCCGCAGGCTCATTAGACAGAGGAGAAAGCGTGCGAGGCAGAAATCCTGCGACTCGCATTGTACCGCACTTAAAGATTTATCGAGACATTTCACCAGCGGATGAAACTTTACGGCCGCCAGGAGACGAATATGCTTCTTCCACCCAGCACATCTGATCGTTCTAATGCGTTGTGGGAAACGCACTAGTCGCCCCCTGAGGGTTCCTCTTAATCAGGAAGTCTGAGCTGACCATCAAGAGCTGCATTAGTTACAGCTGTATGACTCATGCATCATTATTTATTAATACTGCAGACTGAGTAATGATATAATTAAAACAAAATTGATTGTCTTCTTATCGCCATATCAAAATGGGTTTGTATAGGACAATCGATCAAATAATCGATGGAGTTACGTTTCTATAAACGTAAACATAAAAGGCAGGAAAATGAGGTAGAAAACAGCCTTAGAAACAGAAAGATTCTGAACTTTTGGTCTTAGTGCTCTTGGATGTGGGGCGGTACAGTAGGTGCATGAGGTCATTATAATGCACATGATGAATTCTATGATGCAAAATTCATCTAATCTTCATGTAATATATTCATCACCTGCTGGTTATAATGATAGCACCATATAAATCCTACAAATATTCAAACAATAATTCTTGTGATATTGCATTAATGAGAAACTAAGATGAAAGTTAAAAAAATAATAATAAGACAGACTTTTTTACGTTTTCTTAAATAAAAAAATAATGAAATGATACATTAAAAGCTGCATTTAATTGTCAGGACAGTGAGGTTTATAGTTACGATAAGGAAGAATATGAGGGGCGTTCGAGTCAAACCAGGACTTGTGAAAGAAGGTGTAAAAGTGATTGATATTAACAAAAGACTTTACTGAGACTCTTAGCCGCAGGAAAACATTTTAATGGTGCAAACGCTTTAAAGAAAGTTTGGAAGCTTCTAGTCGAGGTGACTCAGGAACACCTCATCCTTTAAAACTGATGCAGAAGAGACGCATCTGTCTGTGGGAACTGTACACACAATCATTAACCTACACCACTTTTACACCACGTTACAGGAAACAGCTGTACTGAGAAACTGTGCTGAGAAAACTTTCTATCCTGAAGGTATCCAAACTCTAGTGAATTTAGTGTGGAGAAATAAAGGGAGTTTTTACTCTCATAACTATCAAGTCCTGGTTTGACGTGAACGCCCGTTGTAAATGATAACAAGAATTCATTTTTCGCACTGATGATTCAGGACATTAAAAGGAACATGGGTGTAAAAAAAATTGTGTTGTTTATATTATTATTATTATTATTATTATTATTATTATTATTATTATTATCTTTGTACCTTATCAGCATTGAGAAATCATACTGTAAGCTTGAAAGGTCCAGCACAATGGATGCACCATTTAATTTTGGTTCGAACTGGAAAATCTTGTTGTTATGAAGTTCCATTGCGGTGACCTCACCTCTCTACGAATATCCCAGCCTGCACAGCGTGCACAATGCTACGGAATCGCGGCTTCTCCTCCGTCCGTCTCAGCATCAGCCCCATCTGACGTGTGAAGGTGGAGGCCAGCCAATCACGCACCTCTGACGGGACCGAGTCCGACTGGATGTCACTGAGCTCATCTTCTGTGTCCACCAACCGCCTAACCGAGAGAGAGAGAGAGAGAGAGAGAGAGAGAGAGAGATGACAATCCATGTCCATGAAAATTACCCAGGCACCAATAACAGTGTGTCTAATGCCACCTAAAGTGGGGTTACCCAAAACTCCACCCCATGTCACTACAGCTATCACTATGATTATGTTAATCCTTGGATTTCTTCATTTGGAACAGATCGTTATTAAAATCCACATTGTCAACTTCTAAACAATTTCATGTCTCGTGTCGAACAGCCAATCAGCCAATATTGGAAGTATAAAAAAAAAACTGTAATTTTTACATGCTTATTCATTTCTGTTTTAGCTTTTTTTATGTAGCACATAGAAGATATTTCCTTTAAAATGCAGAAATCCAGATTTTTTTAATGCACTTCCATTTCTACATGTTCCCGCCCCTTTTTCCTGGTATATCAGTGTTGCACAGGCTGTATTTGCATACACAACCCTGATTGGCTCTTATATTATATGATCCAACAACGCACCCTTAACTACATGTCTACTATTTAGGACATTTAACATATCTATTTATAACATTTATGGTACAATTAGGGGTATTATGTGGCACTTAGGGGAATTATGCATATTTTTACATATACAGTACAGCATTAAGCACAACATAGGTGTGATTCCATTTCTGTGCAGCTCGTTAAGAGGGTGAGATAACAGAAATCATATTCAAATTTGATCCAAAACAGCCAGAATTATTTAAACGAGGTGATCAGGGCTTGTGGTGAAAAAAAAAACAAAAAAAAAAACATGAACATCCGGTTCTGAAACATGAGTTCAATGTGAAAGTGTCAAAATGTTGCAGTTCCTCGAATGACCACTGGGAGCCGGTTTCAAAAGTGAGTCAGTCCCCATAGAGCCTAGTTAAAACGTTTGCAACCTGTTTAAAAAAAGACAGTTTTGGTCTCTAAAGTTAGATTTCCCATTCATGACAACAGTATTTTTTTTTTTTTTTTTTACAATTTATTAATAAAAATTTCATTAAGTCATCAATGATTTGGCTGATTTGAGTGACAGCTGCAGTGCAGATGTCAAACCCTTAGCTGTCTGCTATGCATCACTTTAGGTAACCAGCTAACTGGAATCATTGGAGTTTGGCTGTAGTTCAATCAAATTCAAAGTAATGTTAGTATATAAATTAACGCTGGCCACCTTAGCATTTTAGCTAATCTGAAGCTAAGCTAGCTAGCTCATGGTAACTGAGGCAAGTAGACAGATTCCATTCATCAGCCAGGCTCTGTTCATTCGGCCCATTTGGACATTTATTTATGAAGCTCCTGCCAAGATGGCGACAACCATAGTTGTGCTACAAAACCGTATTTTCAGAAAACGACCTTGACAGAGGATTTGTCCAGATGTTTGTATACTGTGTGAAAATTTCGACACGACAAATATTTCAGGTTAAAACTCGACAAACGTACCATTAATGCATTAATTCGGCTAATGTTTGTTCATCTGTGTTCACACCACCTCAAAAACATGATGTTGAAATCTCATTTTCAACCTCGGTGCATTCGAGCCGTGAGTGAGAACTCAAAGTTTGAGCTGAATGTAGCGTTAATCTCCAGCAATTTCGGAAACAAACCCCGAACGGAACTCTACTAGGATATTTTTCGACTTTACACACCCCTCAACAAACTTTATTTTTGGTGGGTTTATTTAACTGCCAAACAGCAAACAAGCCAAATGTATCAGTTTCGCGCTGTCAGACTTGCCAAGCGGAGTAATAAGTGTGAAATTGCTCTAACACACCTATAAAAAGCAGAAGTGCATGAAATTCTCCATCCTTGTATCAGCCAGGCTCAGTCGTTTGTAATATTTCCACGAATGCAGCGGGACCAGGGAGACAGAGAGTAAATACGACGAGGGAACCGGCACTCACAGAATGTCTATGTGATGAATGACCGGCTGATTTAAGGACATGGTCCTTCCTCAGTGAATGGAGTCTCAAAAAAAAAAAATCTATTTGCTTGGCCTTCCACCTTGATTTAGAACAGTTTTTGAAAAAATGATGAAAGATTTGTAAGGAGTCTTGAGCACTGTAGAGCATTTCAATGAATCTTTGACCAAAAAAATGGGGGCAAAGGGTGAAGGATTATTTTAGGGCATTTGTACTGTACTTAATTAACACTCATTTACTCTTTTTTTATTAGTATTTATTTAAACGTTCTAAGTGCTTGCTACAAATCTCTACAGATCAGTTAATCCGGTTTCTGTGCTTTGTAAACCTATTTATAACCTTCATTAGAGGCACTATTAGTCTCATCTGTCCTTCATGCATTAAAGTTCAATTAAAAGAACAAGTTCTCATAAAGAATCTGTCGGAATTTAAATCAACGCAGGTAATGCAGATTTTTTTGCATCGCAAGCTTCAAACTTAAACTTAATCAGCTGTAAAAAAAAATAAAAAAATAAAAATAAAAAAGGCTTTACTTAGTGACCGTATAAGACTTATTAACACCGAGTTAAACCCAAATGACATAAAGCTACATAGACGGTTGTGACCTGTTTTTCGAAAGTCTTTATTAAAAAAGTGCTTTTTTTTTATCATTCTGTTGAACGATAAAGAAGATAAAGAATTTAGTATATTATGATGGGTTTTTTTTTTTTTAATTGAAGATTTGATACTGAACATATACTGCATTCTATCGGCCGTAGCGAAATCTAACCTGTGCAACTTTCTACCTGACTTGATATAACGGATCACATTTATAAATGCTCATTCCAGTATCAGATGGCAAAATTCTTTTCTCAACATAAGATTGTACTGAATTATTGCCTCATAAGATGACTTTATGACATTTATCTTACTCGGCCACGCCCTGTCATGTCAGTGTCACATAATGGTAATAATGCATCATAGCTGACTCTCACCTGTAATAAATAAAGACATTACTGAGTTAAGTAGATGATCTCAGGCACAACAATTCGACGGCATTCTCTGATAATGTATAAACCTTTAATAATGAATTATGAATAAAGCTTTCTTGTCAGCATCAGGCCATTATATTCTTACAACATTAAAGCCAGTTCACTCTGGTCATGTTATGTCAACTTGACTTGCCATTTTTAGCCAGTTCTTGGATTGAGCCGAGCGATCGGCGGCGGTAATAACGAGTTGTGGAACGGAAATCTCGCTCGCCTTTAGTTCCACAAACTCATTCTAACAAACAGAACACGGTCGTGTATTAAACGCTTCCAGATGGCTTTCCACATTCATTTTATTATTAGACTCTACAAATACGTCACCTCGTCTCTTCGATGTAGACGGATTCGAGCACTGAGGCTGCATATTCGAGGTTCTTCTTCAGGTCGATCAGCGACGCTTCACCTCTCTCCAGCTGTTTCACCAAACATCGCAATCTGCACACAAAACACAATGGAGATGTAAAACTTTGACTCGAATGGATAAGTCAGACGAAAAGTCAGAACCTAGAAAACTTTGCTGTTGGATTCTCGATGGTCAGAAGGGAATGTTTGAACATTCTGTACGAAAATGGATGCTCCAAATCACAGGTTCATATTAATTCACTCATCCAAACTTCGTTAGTAACAGTCAATTCACTTGAACTTGTATGGCTGCATATAAACTACAAGTAATAGATAGATATAATCGATCTTAGGTTCTCCTTGTGCCTACAGGGGGGTTGCTGTGATGTCTGGCACTAGGACATTGGCAGCTGCTGTGGGCACGTTGTCTGCCTGAGGTGCACCGGTGGCCATCGATGAGGCTTGTGTGCCCATCATCCTGTCACTACTTTACTGGTGTATTAGTGATAATCAGTGTTAATGTGTTTATGTCATCTGGAATGTTACTGCATGTATAGCAAGATGAACACAATAAAAAGTATGTAACGAATGTATACTGTATCATCCGCATAAGTAGATACAATGTACAAGTATGTACAGGTAATATAGAGAAATATAGTATAACAACAAGCAGATTAAGCAAATTAATTAAAAAAAAAAATATATATATATATATATATATATATATATATATATATATATATATATATATATATATATATATATATCGACTTATTTCAGTAAAAAGGCAGACGTAACATTAAAGTCTTTAAAATGGAAGAAAAAGTGAAGAAACAACTGTTTCTAATAGTGTAACTGCTGTGATGTAAGTGATAACAGGAACCTGATAACTTTCAAAGCTGAGTCCAAACATTACAAGTAAGTATCCATCCAACCATCCATCCATCTAGGAACCTCTGTAGTCCCACTAAGGACCATGTAGGCCAATGGTGATTATTTCCATTTCACACACTATGGGCATTTTGGGAATGTCAATTAGCCTAGTCTTCATGTCTTTGGACTGTGGGAGGAAACCGGAGTACCCAGAGGAAACCCACCAAAATCCATGCACTCAGAACCCGGGCAGGAATCGAAGAGACTATATAACCATTAAGCCACTGTGACACCCGCATCAAGTATAAATGGATACAAAATTAAATGTGTTGTGCATTAATAAATAAAAAACGTAATCACTGAAATTTCCTGTGATAAGAAGAATTGCAAAGATAACCATCATCACATCATCGTGCCAATGATCATTTTCCAGTATTTATGTTTCTGACATTTCTGTATTCCCATAACACGATGCTTGGATATACAGTATGTATCAGGGGTGTATGTGATATAGGAGGAGAAAACGAAATAAGTCTTTTGTTGGATTTTCTACGGACGGAACCGTTTCGGGCTTAATTATGTTCATTATTGAATCACCTTGTTTCCTCCGTTCCCTGTCCTGTGCCTGTTTTGAGTTCATTCATCCTGAATGTCGCACAAAATGATTCTGTTTTGTTGCGTTCTCTTTTTCCAGGTTTTTAGATATGAGCTTTAATAATGATTTCTAATCGTATATACGCGTCATTCTTACTCCACAGCAAGCATTAAGAAGGATGCTGCACTTCAACTTAACCTTTGATTCCGTATCTTTAATCCGATTTCGGGTTTATGCCTCAGTAGTCTGAGTGGGTAAGGCATGATCCTGATTTGGAGGACGTTATGTTGCACTTGACACACGATCAAACATCTGTTCCTGGATAGGCCGTCTCTCTCTCTCTCTCTCTCTCTCTCTCTCTCTCTGCTTCTTTCCTGAAGCTCTCGTTCTATCAGATCATTGTTTCATGCATCCCAGGCAACAATCCAACAACAATAACAGGGTTGAAAGCTGAATGGTTTTGTTTGTAGCCAATTAACGAGACATTTACTTGAACTGATGTATTGCGTAAATCACTAGATTAGCCATTATAATTGAATGAAATTGGAAAGAACAGGACGTTAAAAAACCAAACCAAAGGGAAAGACTTGGATTGGATAACACAAGTCACTATGGGTTTTGCCAAATGAGAAAATGAATATTACTAGAGTATACCTCTCAACATTTTGAGTGTGCTTCAGAGCCATTTTCACATCGAGTTTAGATACGACCAGAGCTGCCAACTTTTCAGAAACGCTGAAAATAAGGACATTGCTTCTGTACATACACACACACACACACACACACACACACACCTCCCACTGTGCATGCCCAAGCATTTTGTCTAACACTAACTATACACATGGCTCAGGTTCGGCATATTTTAGTGTTTCAGTATTAAAGTCTCGATTCCCGCCTCCGTGTGCATGGAGTCTGCAGGTTCTCCCCGTGCTTGGTGCGTTTCCTCCGGGTACTCCGGTTTCCTCCCACAGATCAAAGACACGTAGGTTAGGTTAATTGGTGTTCCCAAATTCGCCGTAGTGTATGAATGTGTGAGTGTGTGTATGTGTGTGTGCCCTGCGATGGATTGGCACCCTGTCCAGGCTGTACCCCACCTCGAGCCCTAAGTCTCCTTGGAACAAAGAGAGTGAACAAAGACTCCTGCATGCGCTTGTCCCACCAAAGCTCAGAATCCAGTCACATAATAACAACACGTATGGGAGCAGGTGTGGCTCGGGGGTTATGGTGCTGGACTGCAGACCCTGGTTCGAGCCCTGATGCCGCTGGGTCGCCATTGTTAGACCCTTGGGCAAAGTCCTTCACCCCCAAGTGCTCAGATACCACCGGGCATCGAAATGGCAACCCAACCCTGTAAATATCTGTCATGGAAATGGCGGATGTATATCTGTTGCCTGATGTGCCAGGCAGCACATAGGTGGAACCATCCATTCAAATATATGTATATATAGACATATAAATACATAACTCAGTAAAAAGCATTTGCAAGCTGTGATATCTGCCAGAGGCGTTACAGTACTGATTATGTAGGGTGCTTAAACTTTTGCACAGTGCCACAATACATGTTTTTATTTTCTATCTTTGTTCAGATCACAGAAAAAGTAACTACGCACCAATGTGTGCATTTTTTCCATTTCCAAGAGAGCCTGTGTTAACATCTTCTCAATTAAAAAATCACCGAAATCTGTTATTTATCAAAGGGTGCCTAAACTTTTGCAGAAGACTGTATGTATGAAAGCCTAACCGTGAAGTGAAAATAGTATAAAAAAAGTGATGAAAACTACTAAAAAAGAAGGAAAGCAAAAGTAGTAATAATAATATGAGGTATTAATTATGTATGTACTGTATATATACTTGGGGTATTATACTGTATAAGTATCTTTTGCGTATTCCTATGAATCTAAAAATGATATACTGTACTTTGTGCGCTCCGGCTGAATTATACCTGTGCACTGAGGAAACACGATTTGACCTCAGAACAGCAGCCGCTTTTTCGCTGACTCGGAGCTCGGTTGACTTTGCTGGCGTCGTACACTGACGATTGTTTTTTTTTCCGATATGAGAGAGTGAGAGATCGGACGTGTTGCGTGAGACTCAATGTGTGAGACTCGGCAGCTTCGTATGATATGACTAACAGGAAGCGCTTGTGGGTTTTCAGAGGACATCGCGGCCACGGAATGCATATTTCTCAGAATCGGGTTTGTGTGTGATCTGTGCATATGTTAGTGTGTGTGTGTGTCTGTGTGTGTGGTTGTTACAGGGACGCTGGCCTGATTACAAGCACAGCTGCTGTAGACGGGGACAGTGGGGGGTTACAGGGATGGCGCGGGTGTGTTTGGGGGGGAGGGGAGGGTTTGGTTCTTTATCTCTGATGCATCCTTGCTGTTGATTAAAGACACTCGCTTGCTTTTCCCATGACGTAAGTGATGCAGAGGAGAGGGTCCGTGGTGAGATTCAGCCGTGTTTTGAGTAATCTTTTTTTGATGTAGCTCACGTACACACACACACACACACACACACATATATACAGTATTTACTTTGGAAACCTTTCTCTTAATCTGATCATTTCTTTCCTGTAAAAGCTGTCAGGGTCACCAAGGCTGTCAAGTGAGCGTTGGGCGTTTCTGTTGGCTTTTACTGGTTGTAAGTGGAGAATTACAAGTTGCAGGTTCACTTTTTGTTACTCCAGATTTGCCAAAAAAAAAACATTCCTGCTTAAAATTAGTAAAAGAATATCCAGAGCCTGGCTCTATATTAGAGCTCATTTTAGAGTTACAGTCTCATGATGAAAAACGCAGGGGCGGTTCTAGAGGGGGGGCATGGGGTGGCACCCCCCCCCCCTCAGCCCTCCCCCACCGCCCAGAAATATGATTGGCCCCCCCTGGGGCATCAGTGCTCACCACCACATACCTGGTAAACAGATAAATGTTACTTTATCTGTTGTTTTTATGAATAAATGTGCGAAAATCTTTTCTCAAAAACACTCAACGATTTTCAGGCTCTTGTGGCAGAGCTACATTTAACTTGATACTACGCATATTAGTGCACAGGGCATTGCTCAAGATTTTGTAAATCATGCTTAATGTCCCCCTGTGACCACCCCCCGGCGCCGCCGCCCCCCTACAAAATCCTCGAATCGCCCCTGTACATACAGTATGCCAAAATAGTCCACCAAAGATAAATCAAATTCTCAATGTCTTTCTGGATATCATTGGAACAGGTCCACCGTACTACATCCGATCTCTTCTGTGATCTTTTGCGCGCTTTGTAGTTCCGCCGAGACGCGCTGTCGCCGATTTTTCATTCAAAACGCTGCGAGACGAAGACGGACCCCCGCTGTGTCTCATGTGTCAGAATGAGTGCAATCGATGCCTGAGGCCAATTTGATAGAGCTAGAGAAGGGCTTCACGCATTTATCCCAGACAATGCTTCGAGCTGCTTACAGAGAGAGAGAAATCCCAAACAAACACATCCTCTATGTCCCGAAAGCCACCTGATCTCGAACTCACTCAAGCCAGAGGTTTTAACGCGTCAGTCCCTTCAGTTCACCCAGGATCGGTTGTTGTTGTTGTTGTTGTCGGCGGGTTTTTCGAGCCGAATCATCAATATGATTAACGGTCGAGGCTGACATGGTGGATACTGAGCAGTTCAAGTTCTTTACCGTGCTTGACGTGACTTGGGCTCCACAAGCAATAATATAATATCATCTAAATCAATAAACCTATAGTGAGGGGATTAAAACTTCGTCTGATAGATGTCAAGTATCTGGACAAAACAATCTCAGGACCAGAATTCAATCTTTCATATCACGGCATCGAAAATTGCTTTGACCTTTCCATGCACTGTGTACAGTACCAGTCAAAAACTTTGGACACAAGTTTTGATTTACATTATGGAGACACCCTTATCCAGAGTGACTTACATTTTTAGCTCATTCTACATCTGCGGGTTAAGGGCCCAACAGGGACACCTTGGCGGTTGTGGGATTTGAACCTGGAACCTTCCGAACTGTAGTCCAATGCTAACCACCATGCCACCTACAACCGCAACAGTCAGGTGTCATTTTAAGACACAAGCGTTGGCTGTTCTGCATCAGTTCTTGCAAGAACAGTAGTGAGCCAAGAGTCAAGTGCAAACCCCATCAAGCTCCATGATGAAACTGTCTCTCATGAAGACCTTCCCAGGAAAGCAAGACCAAAATTTACCTCTGCTGCAGAGGAGACGTTCATTTAGAGTCACCAGCCTTAGAAATCACCAATTAACAAAGAGCACCTCAGATTAGAGCCGTTATGAAGCTTTACAGAGCAGAAGTAGCAGATATACATCTTAATAATAATAGGGAAGAAATATCAGGAACGACCATGGAATAAGAAGCTGTGTCCAAACTTTTGACTGGTAGTGTATATCAGAACTGTTTTATATTCATCAACTGTCTAACTGTACTCCCATTTATTTACCACTGTCACGTCCTCCCAAAGTTTTCTTCATTATAACCTAGAAAGACTCGCTTGCTCCACATGATAAACCGCACCCCAAACAACCCCTCCACACACACCGTCCTTACCGCATTGAAGTCGAAAACAATGAAATGTACAGTGTATATACCTGCTGCATTCCGTGCCAGCAGCTCCATTTAATTCATACTTTGCATTTCATAACATTATGGACGCTGCATTATAAAAGCATCCATCAGAACTCCGGCAAACAATTGACAGCTGAATTGAATCCTTTTTGTGGTCCTCACAAAGCTTGTCTGTGGTGGGAGGGAGAGCTGACAGATGTGTCAAGACATGCGTAGGAGGAACGTGATGTTCCGGGCCCACTGACTGGTTCAGCTCGGCCCACCCATATTCATCAATGACAATCACGGTCGTCCCAACATCGCACCAATCATACGGCTTTCCTCGAGCTCGCGCGAGGGAAGAGGTGGATTAGTTGTTCATTTGATTTTGCGGTCCCTGCTAATTAGAAAAGTATAGACGGGTTTATCAAAAGCTAATCCTGACCTCGGTTTCCTTTATAAAAATAGCTCCTAAAAGTTGAGCTCTCACATTAAACTAGCTTGCCTGGTTGCCATTCGTCTGTGTATTTACTGTGATGGCTTCATCATGTGAGAAAGGGATTCCTCATGGTCCCAGAACCGCTCTACTCCTGGACTATGGCCGTGCCATCAGAGAAGAAGAAAAACTCCACAGATCGACCACAGATCATAACACCGTCTCCAGAGGCGTGTACAGTGGACACTATGCATGATGGGTGCATCGCTTCATGCGCTTCCCTTCTTACCCTGACACGCCCATCGCTCTGCAATAGGGTCAGTCTGGACTCATCAGAGCACATGACCTTGTTGCATTGCTCCAAAGTCAGATGTTTGTACAAGTGGTTTTCTAATACTGTAGGCATAAATTTCTTGTGTGTGTGTGTGTGTGTGTGTGTGGAAATATTCAAACTTTCACTATTATTAAACAAAGCTCTGATTTCTATCATCAGGTTTGGTTTTGTGATTTCTTTCACAAAGTTGACGGGTCAGCACTATCCCTATAGGACAGTTCTCAATCCAATTCCATTAAAGATCAAATAATCTGATGTGGATGTAAAAAAAAATAAATCAATAAAAACGTAATGATACGCCTGTCATTTTTCTATTCAACTACTACTTAAGCCCAGACGAATCTGCAATACATGCAAACACACAGTACCCTGTATACACAACACTGTGAAACTTAATTTTAGGCTGCGACTTTGGAAAAAGCTCTTAAATCGAGGATCAAGGAAATTCTTAAAATAGCGCTACTCAAACAAGTGAGTCCGTTTGCAAATGACACGGGCCTGCTTGCATTTTTCCATTAAGCCATGGCGTAATAGTCTCAAATGTTTCCGTCTGAGTGCTCCGTGTAAGCAGTACATTCTTCAATTCTTTGTTCGTGACTAAGTAGGTCTAGTGAAACATCCATCCTCTGTTTAGTGCATTTAGGATTACCACAAAACACAAAGGCTGTTTTATTTATTTATTTATTTATTTATTATATATATATTTCAATACTCAGTTTGGATGATGAAAATGTGTTGTTTGCTGTGTCTTCCCTGCAGAATGCACTCTATTGAAATGGCATGCAAATTAACCTTCTCATCTCACATGGAGAAACTTAATTGCGCTCGTCGCTTATCAGCATCCTGCTGCTGGATGCAAAAAGGTGAAGTTAAAAAGGTCTCACATTTTACAGAGAGCAGAAAACTAAAGTCAAATTTTCTCCGGTTTTAACGCTGATAAAGAAGTAAAGGAGAATTATTCAAACTAAAAGCAATACTAATATCCAGGTTTGATTCATGACCTTGGTGCCATCAGTGCAAAGTCTTTATCGTCGGGAGGTGAAGCGAGAGAAATTTATAAGCTTTATGGTGCAGAGGTAGTTTAAGAGCCATAAATCCATCAGCACAATGCGAGGCCACTGTTAACATCAGACACCTCGTGGGATATTTATGCTGAGGTGCCTGTTGGGAAAGGAAAACGTTTCTCTCGTAATGAAACTCCAGATAAATTTTTGCGTCAGGAGGCTGAGAGGCTTGTGAGGACAAATAAAGGGGAATCTAAAGCAAACCTGGAGGTTTACATTAGAGAGCTTTACCTGGGTCCAAAGTGTGTACTGGTGTGGTTTAACAATGAGAATAAACTTTTCCAGGAGAAAAAGTTAACACTTTATCTTACTTAACCATCTAAGGTTCTGCTCAACCTTTTGGTTGAGCAGAACCTTATCTAATAGACTTTTTTTTTTAAACTAGCATACCTCAACCAAATGGTAGACATGCCTCAATGAGGTTATGTTCTGCACATTTTTAGCTACTATATCAAATTGAAAAATGTGCAGAACATAACCTGATTGAGGCATGTCTACCATTTGGTTGAGGTATGCTATTTAAAAAAAAAAAAGCCCACTAGATGATGTGGTGTCTTTAAATAGAATACCACGACAAATAAAGTGGGTCTAATTGCCAAACATTTGTGCTACTATGGTTAGCAATTTATGTGCCTTTTTCTGATTTATTATTACTACTACTATTATTATTGATGTTATTATTGTTAGTAAAAAAAAAAGTAAATAAAATGGAAATTTAAATAAATGCAGAAACAAATCGTTAGAAACAAACTAGCTTTTTGTTGTGAGAAATTTTAATGGTTAAAAAAAGATTGTATTTATAGTTAATAATGCCAGTATCAATAAGTTGATGAGGTTTTCTCCATAGTATAAGCATAACCTTTTTAAGTTCCACTTGCCTTTATGAAAAATACTCAGCTTGAGTCACATTAGGAACTAGTGTGAGAACTTACTGTAATGCACAAACGTTTCACAAAGATTTACGGTTCCTCATTTCAAACTTTAATGAAACAAGAAACTCCAAGTGTTCAAAAAACCTTCGATTGACATTATACACCACTGTCCTGATGAATCCTCCATTCTGATTGGTCAGACTTGTTCAGTATGTTATTTCTCATATGACAGCAGCTGAAGCACTGAGCTTGTTCTTGTACAGTATTTTGCCGTTTCTATAGTAACAACACAAACTAGTTTACGTACAGCAATGAAAAATGTAGATATACATGGATAGCAAGTGTAATGTGCCATCCATAAATACATTAAAATTAATCGGCAAACTGATGTTGTACAAGAGAAATAAAACACTTTATGTGCTTGTATAAAGTAATGGCACCCTGTCAATTCCTGACAAATATAGTACAATATATACACTATATATACACTATATATATATATATATATATATATATATATATATATATATATATATATATATATTTTTTTTTTTTTTTTAATTTATTTTTTTTTTTTAAATAACACAGGATACAGTTGAATGGAGCAGTTTGCGAAATCAGCATGAAAAAAGAATGTGATCTATTGTAACAGGTTTGCAAATCACAAGCTGTAATGTTCACAGTGAAATTTAGTTCACAGTAACTTTAATTTAAGTACGGATTATGAAATGATTCAATGAACACAAAAGAAAAATAAATTCAGGCATTCAGTGTTATACTGAGAATATCTCATTAAAGTACATTGTAACATTTTTATTCATGATATTGCCATTACATCATCACCTAGACCGCTTGTGAGGATTTCAAAGACTATTATGCATCTCCAGCATTAAACCCTCCCATAGTTAACGCCCAATGCCCTTTTGCTGAAATTTGCTATACATAAATGTTTAATGCCTGTTCCAGACTTGCACTTCCCACCATGTACTGCAAGTTTATTTCTCAAACACACCATTCACGGGACATATGAAATACGAAAGAGAGATACAAGAAGTACAGCAGGTCTGAGAAACACTGATCTCAATTCCTGGTATTAACCCGGGGTCAGAGCAGCAACAACAACACACAGATTACACAAATCTCAGCATCACCATGGAAGAGGAGGATTGAAACACAACACAGAAGGCTCAGAGTCATCATTATACTCTTGGAGCCACCTGTGTTACCGTGCAATGGAATAATCCCAGGGATCATCAAAAAACAATATAAATTTTTCCAATAAAATTATGCAGATTGTGTAATAAATAAATAAATTAAATTAATAAAGGGATAACTACTAATATACTGGGGATTGAAAGGTGGTTATTGTTAAACGATGTCAACTGTGGAGTGGAGTCTCCAGTGTAGCCTACAGTCTTTACGACATACTGTAAGACTTTGCGGTTTCACTGTAACATGTGAGGAATTAGCTTGGAAATACTCCATAGCAGTTGATACATTACTGTGAATTGTTGATGTTTATTTTCAGGTTAGTAAACGGGTGGATATGGAGCAAATGATGGGCAATACCTGAATCAAATAGGAAGGTTTGGCATCAATCTCGGAATTGAACATTCAGCGTCAATATACATATGAATTTCCGTCACTTGTTGGAGAAATACTGTAATTACAGCAAGATATATTTAGTCAAATGATTCTCTCATTACTTTTTATGACCCTGCTACTCTTTCTTTTTAAATTCCAGTACTGATCTGGCAATTATAGTCCATTTAGGTTTGGCCAGGATCCAATAACCCGAATAATCACTTAGTCACTAAACAGCATCTTTACAAAAGTAAAGTCACCATGATGTCCCATGGTAACCCAGAGGCTTTTGAATCACCATGTCGCGCAGCGTAATGATCTGATAAACACTGGCTATTTGGTCAAAATGTCTGAAGTCAGACAACAGGAGTCAGCATTTGATGACACGACAGCCTTACCATTAATCTGGGAAGACAAAATCTCGGCAGGTTTTAAAACATTGTGATTTCATCAGAACATTTCTTCAAAACACAATTTATTTATATATTAAACTGTGCAAAAGTCAAAAAGCACATGCAAATAACTGTTGTAAAGCAAGCCTGTCTTCAAAAAAGAGCACCAATGTTTCTTTGTTTAAAAAATACTATAAAAAGCAGCAAAAAGTAATTAATGAAACAAAGTTAAGATTCAGTGTAATGATTTTTTGCTTAAAATACAGTCTCAGGTATGGTTTGTGGAGTTTTATAAGGAAATAAGCTGTTGATTTGTTTGATTTCTTAATTTCATATTGTGAAACACATTTTCCCATAGGAAAGAATGTAAATGCAGGTAATTCGTTCCAGCCACCCAAAAATATTAACAATATTAGCAATTTTTAACACTGTAATCATATTTTTTCATAAATCTAAAAAAAAAAAGAAAAGAAATTTAAATTCAGTAAAATATGAAATAAATAGACATTAAACCTCGTTTCCCGTTCTTGACTGACCCGATGTGGTGTTTTACTCTTGTCCCGTCACCCTTATACTGTAATTCAGTGTGTTATGCTTTCTGCTTTTTCTGCTCACCACGTTTGCAAAGAGTGGTGATTGAGTTACTGTGAGCTTAAACTAGTACTGTATGCCCACATCTTTGTTTTATTTTTTCTTCTCATGGGGCTGATTATCGACCTCAGCCCAGCAGCATTTGGGTGCTAGAAATGAAAAAAAAAGAAAGAAAAAAAAAGAAATTACTTTTCCAGTCGAGAACAGCTGGTCATGCCACATCAAACGTAATCAATAATAATTGCATATAATTATCCTGAGCAGCAGCGGCGGCAACACACTTGATTGACTCATTTTACATGAATACAAAAAGTTGCCTACATATAAAGGCATTGATCTGAATAAGTTTGTGTTGCATTTTTCATAAGCTGTAATCATTCATTAATAGGCCATGCTGTGCCTCTCCTGTTCGATCAACCGCCACTCCACCCCCTCGCAGAGTCCCCGTTCCGATGTCGAGAAGGACGCCGTCACGTTCATTAAGGTTTCCATTAACTCTCTAATTATGTAGCAAAACAACATGGTGACATTTGCCATGTCTCTGCCTCCTGCTCTCCCTCTGCTGGGCTCCATTTTATTTCAACTTTATTTCA
The DNA here is from genome assembly GCA_011419295.1 of Clarias macrocephalus. Classification (NCBI taxonomy): domain Eukaryota; kingdom Metazoa; phylum Chordata; class Actinopteri; order Siluriformes; family Clariidae; genus Clarias; species Clarias macrocephalus. The sequence continues at coordinate 51,497 of JAAGKR010000148.1, forward strand.
TCGGTCATTAATTGATTTACCTTCCACTTGCACAAGCACTAATTAGCAACGTGGAGCATGGAGAGGGGAGATAAAATGAGAAAGAGAAATGAGAAAGAGGGGCGAAAAAAAAAGGAAGGGAGGAAAAATAGCACTAATAACTAAATTTACAGATTATTGCTGCTGTTTGCTAGGTGGTTGGTCTTCAGTGCACTTCCATGTTCATCCTGTTTTCCTCACAGTTCAAAGTCCAAATAGTTCTTTTTAAACCCCATTTTTCTATACCTTCCTACAGTATACTTAACACTTGCCATCAAATAAGACTAAAACTATTGTTTATCTTGCTTTCTGACTGAATTAGCTTAGAAATTTAAAACCGTCTCATAATAACTCAGACCTAGCTCAAACCCATCTGGTAGCTAGTTAATAGTCAATATAGTTTGTTTTGCTATTTTTGCTCAGAAATTGCCACAAATAGTTCACTAATAAATATCAAATCCCTTGTAGCTAGCTAATAGTTATAGCTGTTTTCTTATTTTTCTATTTACAATTTGCCAGAAATTATTCACTAGCTAATATCAAGGTGCTAATATTTTTTTGTAGCTAGCTAATGATATTGCAGCTAGCTAATAGATGTTTTTTTATTTTCCTATTCACAAATTGTCAGAAGTTGTTCTCTAGCTAATATCAAGGAGCTATTTTTTGTAGCTAGCTAACAATTTTGCAGCTAGCTAATAGCTGTTTTCTTATTTTTCTGTTCACAAATTGTCAGAAGTTGTTCTCTAGCTAATATCAAGGAGCTATTTTTTGTAGCTAGCTAACAATTTTGCAGCTAGCTAATAGCTGTTTTCTTATTTTTCTGTTCACAAATTGTCAGAAGTTGTTCTCTAGCTAATATCAAGGAGCTATTTTTTGTAGCTAGCTAACAATTTTGCAGCTAGCTAATAGCTGTTTTCTTATTTTTCTGTTCACAAATTGTCAGAAGTTGTTCTCTAGCTAATATCAAGGAGCTATTTTTTGTAGCTAGCTAACAATTTTGCAGCTAGCTAATAGCTGTTTTCTTATTTTTCTGTTCACAAATTGTCAGAAGTTGTTCTCTAGCTAATATCAAGGAGCTATTTTTTGTAGCTAGCTAACAATTTTGCAGCTAGCTAATAGCTGTTTTCTTATTTTTCTGTTCACAAATTGTCAGAAGTTGTTCTCTAGCTAATATCAAGGAGCTATTTTTTGTAGCTAGCTAACAATTTTGCAGCTAGCTAATAGCTGTTTTCTTATTTTTCTGTTCACAAATTGTCAGAAGTTGTTCTCTAGCTAATATCAAGGAGCTATTTTTTGTAGCTAGCTAACAATTTTGCAGCTAGCTAATAGCTGTTTTCTTATTTTTCTGTTCACAAATTGTCAGAAGTTGTTCTCTAGCTAATATCAAGGAGCTATTTTTTGTAGCTAGCTAACAATTTTGCAGCTAGCTAATAGCTGTTTTCTTATTTTTCTGTTCACAAATTGTCAGAAGTTGTTCTCTAGCTAATATCAAGGAGCTATTTTTTGTAGCTAGCTAATGATATTGCAGCTAGCTAATAGCTGTTTTTTTTATTTTCCTATTCACAAATTGTCAGAAGTTGTTCTCTAGCTAATATCAAGGAGCTATTTTTTGTAGCTAGCTAACAATTTTGCAGCTAGCTAATAGCTGTTTTCTTATTTTTCTGTTCACAAATTGTTAGAAATTGTTCACTAGCAATTATCAAGGGGGAAATAGTCTTGTAGCTAGCTAACAGCATTGTAGTAGCTAAAAGCTAAAAGTACCTAAAAGTTGTAGTTGTCTTATTTTTGTTTGCAGATTGTCAGAAATTGTTCACAAATAAATAGCATGCAGCAAATACTTTTTTCCAGCTGGCTAATATTTATGGTTTCTTTTTTCCATTAGTTGACAGAATTTGTTAACTAGCAAAAAGACAAAAAAAAAAAACAAATCTTTTTTTTAGGTTGCTAAAAAGTGTTCAGTGGCAAATATCAAGGAGCTAATAGTCGTATAGCTAGCTAACAGTCATGACAGTATTTGTTCACTAGCGAATATTAAGGGGCTAACAGTCTTGTAGCTAGTTTATAGTTGGAGCGGTTTTCTTATTTTTGTTCAGAGATGAACTTTTTTCATTCTCTAGCTAATATAATCATATAATCAGGTGTTATCAGCCATTATATTAACACCACTGCCAGGTGAATTGGTGAACCAATTACAGTATATCCCACTAATCTGGTGATTAGTGTGTATATACATGAACAATAAGCCTCCTTATCCTATGAAGGAAAAACAAGAGAACATTCCGATGCTAACGTATCTAAGCACTGTGGACAGCTCTAGAGATCCGTTCATCAGTTTTTAAACCTGTTTTAATGTTAATGCTTTTAAGGTTGTGGCTGATTGATATACAGTAGTTGGAGAGATAACTGAAACCTCAGCTAAGGTGTTAAACCATTAGTATAATCGCATTGAATTTTTATCATAATATTAACACTATATAGCGCTCCTTGCATGAACGCTTCAAATGGCGTCTGTAATCGGAATGAATTCACTTGGATTGACAATAATATTTGCATATACTCTATACCCAGTCACAGTGTTTTGAGGATGCCTGAGAGAGGAATGTTATCTCTCCCACTGTGTTACGTAATGAGAACAGATGAAAGAAGTCGATTCCAGGGAAGAATAAGAGACAGATGGAAAGTTGTATAGATGCATGAAAGCATCGGGAGGAGGATTGTTATCGTGAGGAATACTGATGGATGTGTGGGGGAGAGAATATTGAGAAAGAGAGAGAAAAGATGCCATTAAAGGAAACGTTGTTTTATGTATGGCATGTCTGTCATTATTCTGTCCGTCTCCATCCCCCCTCTTTTCTAAACCGTGCTATTTTTCTTGTGTATGATTTGTTGACGACTAGAATCTGTTTATACCCTAGCATTTAGATCACGGCCCTAAAACATAAAGGGGAAATTCCTCCGAGGTCAATACGTTAAGCACCTGGTGCCAATTTCCTGTGGTTAACTTCCGCAGAAAAGGTCAGTGTGTCTCTGCTGCTCTCTCCAAGACAACAAAGACTATTTAAAAATGTTTAAAGGTCACTGAATCTGCATATCACACCACAAAATGAAACCATCTCAAGCCACCTCAATCAGAGCAGTGGACACACACACAGACACACACCAATACACCCACACATACACACGCGAACACACACACTCGGAGACACAGCATCAGGTCTTTTTAATTGCTCCTGGCGATGCAGCTGCACTCACACAATGCTCCTAGATTACTTCCTGCAAGTCCGTGACACATATCAGAGAACACGCTGATTACTACAAGTCACTGAACTACTGTGTCCAGCAACTCTCTCTCTCTCACACACACACACACACACAACATCAGACTCCCACTTTCGCAAACCAAAAGCCAGGCAGGGACAGAGATAAATATATGTATGTGTGTATGTACAGTATGTATGTATGTATGTATGTATAGATAGATAGTTAGATACTGTAGATAGATAAATAAGTAGATAGCACAAAGGTGAAATATTGTGTCTAGATAGGCAGGACGATTAAAAAAATGCACAAGCAAACAAACGGATGGATAGAAGATAGATCGTTTTTAATTGCACACACTGAGAAAGCCCTATGACTGACAGATAGAGACACACAGACAGATAGATAGATGGATACAAAAATACATACAGTAGGTACTGTATATAGACAGACAGATAATTAGTGCTTTATTATCAAGCTGAGATCTATTGCACACACGGAACAATTAACCTAATGACAGACAGCTAGATAGAGAGTTTGCAAGACAACTATTTAAAAAAAAAAAATAATAATAATAATAATAATTTAAATCTGGCTGAAGAGACCAAATGATGAGGCGATCACCTGCCCAGCACTTTCTGGGACAGTCCTGAAAGTTCCCCTAAAAAAAGAAGTCCTCCGACTTAAAACAACATTTGGGAGGTAATCTCTTTAGCTTGTTCATTTCATTTCGAGTTATAACCTCCCTATGGTACCCCTGCTCCCCAAGGCACGGCATATGAAGCTGGAAGCAGTTAACATTAAAGACAGATGTACAGTGCATCTCAGATTCCTCTGAATCTTCACTTTCCGTGCAAGCTTGTTCTTATAAATTACCTTGGCGAGGCAGTTCTCCCCTGGAACATCCATTCATCAAATGCTTGGCGTTGAAAAGCATCCCAGGAGGAATGAGGAAAACATGCAGGTAACAGGAGGGTTCTGCGATAAAGCCAGATATGCTGCTGGATATCTACAGTATCTTGTGGAGTTTAGTTCCAACACACCTGCCTCTAAAACTGATTAGCCAGATCAGGTTTTTGTAGATTAGAGCTAATGCTGTTTGGAGGACAAATTAGAACTTCCCGTTAGACCTTAGACTACAATGGAACGCTCATGACAATACTGAGGAGAATGACTGTGCAACAATTTCATGCACAAGTTTAATTTACTTCGGCTTTTCTGAAATAAGAATGAGCGACACGGTGTCTTTGTGGTTAGCACTGTCGCCTTGCACCTCCAGGGTCATAGGTTTGATTCCCGCCTCAGGGTCTGTTTGCATGTTCTCCCCATGCTTGGTGGGTTTCCTCCAGGTACTCCGGTTTCCTCCCACAATCCAAAGACATGCAGGTTAGGATAATTGATGTCATCAAAATTGCCTGTTGTGTGTATGTGTGTGCCTGCGATGGTTTAACACCCCATCCAAAATGAACCCCACCTCGTGCCCTAAGTCTCCTAGGATAGGCTCCCAGTCCCCCGCAACCCTGTATAGTGGTATAGACGCTATACAGGTAGACGTGAGTGAGTGAGTGAAATCAGAACAAGCTCAAAACTATACACACAGCACACCTAATATTTGATAAACTGTCACTTAGCAAGATTTTGGTTGCCATCATCCAGCTTCTGCCAGAATTCTGGTTGGATATTTGACCTCCATTCTTAGCAGAATTAGCTGTGTTGAATTAAATTTGCTGGTTTCCTGGCATAGTAGATCTGTGTTTTCTAGCGCATGCCACAAATCTTCCTGTTTCCCTTGCTTTATCCATTTCATAACCAGCTTTCTAAAGTAGTCTGCCTTCTTCATTACTCCTTCCACAATGCACCAGTTCCACTGGCAGCAAAACAAAAAAAAAAAGCACCAAAATGCAATGCTACCATCACCACCATGCTTAATATCTGGTACAATGTTCTTGAGGTTACTCCTTCAAATATAACTCTGGTCAAACTTCCATAAGGCATTTTGAAAAGTCTTGAGTGACTTTGAAGTGAAGAGTCTGAAGGTCAATAGTGATGTAAAATTAGCTTGACTAGAAACGGTGACTCTGGAGTTCATGGCGCACCTGTGCCCTGATGGTTCCTTGGTGATTCCTGATCATCCAAACCAATTTCCTCTAAGCTCAGGGTAACGGTTTAGGTCCTGTTCCAGAGATCATCAAGGTGGATACACATCCTAATAACCTGCCTTCAATAGATTAAAGACATTGAGAAAGACATTCCTGACTTGTGTAAATCTCCCATCCTCTTTCTAAGATCTGAACTGAGCTCCTTGGACTTTCCCATTCTACTTTGTGGTGGTCACACCATTAAGTAGTGTCAGACAAACCCTTTTTAATATATTGGCACAAAGGAGCTCTAAGCTGTACACAATCATCACTAACAGAAAGTTGGGTTTGTTAATAAAAATGCATTTTGGGACTTTCAGCGCAACTAATATCTTAATCTAATCAGGTGTATGTATATTTTTGACTCTTGGGTACAAATTCCTGGGTCTCACTGTTGCTAAAAGTATACGTTGTGCATTCATTTCATACCAGGAAAGAAAGAAAGAAAAGAAAAAAAAAGTTCAAAGAAACCACAGAAAGCCCAATATTATTACCATGACATTTACACTCATGATGAAAGTACGTAAACTGCAACCAGATGATGTAAGCTGTGGTAATTCACTGAAATGAAACTCATCCTGTATGAGGTGATAAGAACACACGGATGTAAATTGGAATGTCTATGCAATGTGTGGTATCATTTAATGTGAGTTCACACTGCGAAAACCATCAATCCTATGGCCGAGGGTCAAAAGGGTTATCATGGGCTTAATATGTTGTCATTGCACCCCGGCGGGTTGGTATAAATATACCAGAATATGAACTTAATGCAGTCTTCGACAACATGGCATGGATCTACCATGACCTTTCCCATCTGCAGCATGCTTGTAGTGCATGAATGAAGTCCTTTACAATGGTGTTAGTTATGCCATTAACAGGTCAATGCTGTCGTTAATACATACTTATTAAGTTCTTCCTGGGTCTTGCTTCGACCACATCCTCACCACGTCCAAAAAAACATGCCAGCTCCACGTCAAGGGAAACAATACTACCTCCTGGCTCCTGCCAAGTTGTACAAGTTCTTCTTGCATTCATCCAAGTTTTCCCTGGCTGCCAAGTATTATTTGAAGCTAGAATGAGCATCTAATGAAAGGGAATATAAAATGAAAATGGGACAAGATGTGTCTAATCATGGGCACTTCTTCCAGGAAGATAATTTGTGATTGAACCATTGGAATGGATCGTTTTTTCTGCATTATTTATGCAAACTCTTCCAAACTCCTCTCACCAAAATCAAAGAGAATATAAAATGGTATTTGGAGTGTAATAATCAGACCCTTTTCCGAATCTACCCTGTAGCTCTAAATGATGACACATCTAGTTCTTGATGGACTGGTCACGGTAAGATGTGCCCACATAAATGTACACTTTTTTCATCTCATTAACCTCAGGAGACACGGCGGACCGATGCGGAGAGGATGGATAGCCCGGCTGTGCTGGAAAGAGAGACCGATAGCTGGTGTAAATCCAAGTAAATGTTGAGCTCCTGCCAGCTGGAAAAGAAGCACTTTGGAGTAAGGGGTTATCGTTCTATTACAGGTTGATTTGTGTCACTAATCAGCAGAGCAGAACCACAACGAGTGTTTTCATTCCAAGTTTCGGCTTAGAGAAAGAAAAAAAAACAATATTTACACTATTCATAACTGGACAGGTTCACCATTAGGTACAAATAGATAAGAAAATCATCCTTTTAGGGAAGATAGCTTTTATACTCAGTCTTGTGATAAGATCTTTGCCATAACAAGTACAGTATAAATAATCCTCATTAAACTGTCTAAATCTAAGAAACAACCTTAACCAGATAGGACCAGTCAGACATGCTAGGACGATTCTGAAAGGGTCCAAAATCCTACTACAGCCATACTGTAGGAATTGACCATCTAGAACCAGCCAGAAAGAATCTAACTTGCTGCTAGAACCAACCTGAACCATCCTGATCAGATGGACGCAGACTAAATCTGGTACGATCTCTCCAACCTCAATTGCCCCCTCTGGCCAGTTTTCACATAAGCAACATTGTTTTGAGTACACTGATGGCAGTGTGGTGGCAGGTGGCAGGTATGCACATGAATCCAACCTTCATGCTATGCCTAATATTACTGATATATTATTTTTTAATGTCCGGTGTGACCCTCTTAAGTGCCTTCCTACTTTATCAGCTGCATAGTTGAAAGCATCCTAAAAGCACTTCTAAAACATCCAGATCTGACCAACAAGTACCAGCTTCATGAACTAGAACCTCACTAATCAGCTAGCACCCGCCTCAAACCATCGGAACTGAGTATCTGAGGCTGATGGCAAGCTGTTGAAAAAAAGAATCCTGGACAATTCTGGGTTTTTCCTTCAAAACTATTCAAAACATGGTTGGTCCAAACTGGCTGAGTCTGTTTTCAAGTTCTTTTCATATAAACTCTATATGTAATGCTAAAGGAATAAAGGGGGATAAAAAATTCAAAACTCAGAAACAAAAAGGGACAAGGGGAGCTGATTAGCATTGTATAAATGAGATCCAGCTTTTAGCAGTTTTGCTAACAGGTTTAAGCTGTTCACCATGTTAGCATGTCTTTGGGCTAAATGTTCCTTTACATGTACTTTTGAAGATTCAGAATTCAGAAAATTGTACACCAGGAATGAGGCTTATCATAAATTTACATAAAGACCTACACAAGTTTGATTTGAGCTCGCTGGGGGTTTCAGCTCCTGAGCTTTACACTTGAAGAAAAAATGTGTGAACTTTGGACATATTCTCCAAAAATACTGCAAAATACATTCTCTCTAACAATACCTATCTTTGAAGAAAAGCTTTAAGTAAATGTTACAACAGTTACAAATTTATCAATGTTTTGCCTTTTTTTTTTGTCTCACAATACTTAAAGAAACATTAGCAATAGTAGCTAGCTCACTAAGTTACATTAGCAAATTTCGCACCTAAGTGCATTGTGTTATGATGTGACATTTTAATATCATTAATTTGATGACATAACTATACAGTTTACACGAAATTTTGCTGTTTTTGTCTCATCTTAAAAGACAATTTTTCCCCCCTAATTTACAGTAGTCGTGTCCAATTCCTCCCCGTCACTAGGGGGCTCCCGCAATAAGGCTACTACTACCACTCAGTCGGGAGGGCCGAAGACGATCACGTGTTTCCTCCGAACCACGTGACGCCAGCCGACCGCATCTTTTCGAACTGCTCGCTCACGCACCGTTGGGGGCGGCGTAACACACTCGGAGGACAGCGCTATCCGCTCCTTCCGCTTGCATAAGCTCACAGACGCCCCTGATTGGCTGTGGGAGCACTAAGTACCTCTCATCTCTCCCCTCTGAAACAGCTCGGCCAATCAGCTCTCTCTAGACCTCCGGCTGCGAGAGGTTCCGCGTTAAAAGATTTTTAGCGAAGCTTGCTAGGTAGACGAGTTATCTAGGCTGAGTTATATATATGTTTCGTTCAAGATGTTAGCTAGTTTGCTTGCTAAGCATTTAAGGTTAGGTTTGGGTGAATTCATGGGATTTTGAGCAAGGTTCACCCCCAAATGCTCAGATACAATCGGGCGTCGAGCTGCCAACCCGACCCCATAAGTAACTGCCACAGAAATAACGGATATATCCCCAGGGTGGGGAGATTCCATCGTGTGTTTTTAGATTCTTGATGGCTAGCGCATAAGGAATAAATCACAGCAAGACATGCTGTAACTGGAAAATAATAAACAATATGGTAGTGCCGTACACAGGGCATTGGTGGGTCACTGGTAGGTTTCTCACCTGCCATGTAGAAGGATATGAAGGCCCAAACACCAAGCCACTGGATGCAGTGCCGGAACCAAGCCCGGATAAAATAGGAGGGTTGCAGCATATAACCTGCGCCATGTTATATTGGTTGGTCCTCTGTGTGATATGGACTGATAACTAGTTGTCCTATTAACAATAATCCAATTATACTTAATCTCTGCCAATTAGTGTGGACAATAAAACAAATATATAATTAGGACATACAGTAACTTAAAACACTAATAGCCTACTAATAAATACCTGTGAGTTGCTTTGTGGCTGGAAACCCTGTCCAAGCTGCTGTTATAGAAAACTAACATCAAGCCAGACTGAAAAACCAAACTGGAAATCGCTGTACACGTAGAATCACGCTGTGCTGTCACATCAAGCACAATTCTTTGAATCCTCCCAACCTTTCTGAGTGAAATATCTCCCGCAGTCATGACAGCAGGAATTAGCAGCTAATCAGAGGCGTGCGGCATCAACAAGTGGGTGTTCACACACCTGCACCCTCAAAACAGCTGGGAACACCTGGATTACTGGGAAGGCGAAGAGCAAGAGAGGACAGGAGAGTCGGATAGAAGAGGAATGTAATTAAGGCCGGGCGAGGGGTTCATTTGAGCCGGGCAATTACCCCGGCTAATGATGAGGTTTAGAGGGAGAAAGGGGGGAAAGAGGGGAGAAGGAGATCTGTAATGCTGTAGAGAGACAAAAGATCGCAGAGAGAACGGGTGTTTTGGTAAAGAGGTGTAAAACACCCAGATTGATGCTTTTTCGCAACCTGTACAGGCTTTCAAAATGACATTTAATTATTTTCGGCAACCATATGCATCGTTTTTTAATGAAAACTTGATTTGCTCATGAACAAAAAGGAGGAAAAACTAATAGTTGAATGTTGAATTAATTGTCCTTTTAAAACCAGCCTGAAAATCAGCCTTGTGTATAAGCATTATTAGGTAGTAAAAAAAATAAATAATTTATCTGCCCTGAAGACTTTCCCATGGTGGAAATCCTGACACTCCAGTTTTGCCTCTACTGTAACTGACACTGGAGACTCCTTACAACAATACTAAATAAACGTTTGCTCACTGAAAACTTAAAATTGATATCAATGATGAGAAACATTATTAACCATGTTTTTTTGTATCATAGAAGGGGTACTAAATTAGATAGATAGATAGATAGATAGATAGATAGATAGATAGATAGATAGATAGATAGATAGATGAATAAATCTATTACCACTACTGAATGTATTACTTTTAGCACCTTCGGCCCCCATGAGAACCGAGAACATACTGTAACAGCACTAAGCCAGGGACTACCGTTCGCCCTTACGTAACTGCTTTCATTTTTATGCTAGCCTGGATGTGCACCCGGCGGCACAGTGGTGTAGTGGTTAGCACTGTCGCCTTGCACCGCCAGGGTCCGTGTTCGATCCCCGGCCAGGCCCGTTTCCCGTCTCTGTGTGCATGGAGTTTGCATGTTCTCCCCGTGCTGGGTGGGTTTCCTCCGGGTACTCCGGTTTCCTCCCACAGTCCAAAGACATGTAGGTTAGGCTAATTGGCGTTCCCAAATTGCCCGTAGTGTGTGAATGTGTGTGAGTGTGTCTGTGCCCTGCGATGGATTGGCACCCTGTCCAGGGTGTACCCTGCCATGTGCCCAAAGTCTCCTGGGATAGGCTCCAGGCCCCCCGTGACCCTGAATACAGGATTAAGCGGTATAGATGATGAGTGAGTGGATGTGCACCCCTGCTGAGTGCACTGTGTGGAAACTTTTTTCCGGCGAAGCTGAATGAGGAGTATTGTGGTCCACACCGAGCAATCAAGCAGTCCTCAATCTGACAATTACCTTTGGCGAGGTTCAGATTGAGCGCTGGCCCCAGAGTCAGCTTTCACCACATCTCAACAGGCGATAAATGCTTCCCCTTCCGTGGCTCGTGGAAAGTAAAGGAAAGAAATGAAAAAGGAAAGAAATGAAAAGAAAAGCAGCCGCATGTTCGCGTTTACCACCCAAAGCCTTTGCCGTGGGCCGAGGCCCAGGATTCCACAGCAATCTGCGTCAGTGAGAGAGCGCACTTGGGATTAGTTTGCGACAGCGGAACACCTCGGACGCCAATACCTAACTCGGGCTATGTTTTTACTCTGCCTAATCAGCATGTTTTCCTTGGCTCGGCTTAGATCTGGCTCTGCTTTCTGCTATTAATGTACTTCATAGTGATTAAGTCCTACAAGTACAGATTTTGTGTTTCCTTCGCTTGTCTTTCCGTCTCTTTTTACAGTAGCTTTTCTCGTCTCATTGACTTATTGTTATGCCTTTAATTAGCCCTTTTAGCATCAATGAACAAGGAGAGCATCACTTGATTATGTTGAGTGTACACACATGCGTGTGTGTGAGTGAGCGAGTGAGTGTGTGTATAATTTGCCCAACCCTTGATTGCTTCTATGATTAACATGCAGCTGTGAGAAGCACCCGTCTCCATTAGGACAACGTTCAGCACTTGATGCCGTGAAAGCTGGTATAATGTTTCAGTCTGGTGTTTGTTCAAGAGGGGAAAAGATGTCCAGGTGTGTTTGCGGGTGGACAGATTGTTCCACACCTGAACGTTGTCCAGCCTCTTATTCGGACATGTTAATGGACCACTTATCGGTTCTGCCACAGGCTGTGTGGGGGGGGAAATAAAGCAGCTCCACGGCCATTTTTCACTCAATTTAGCAGTAGAGAGTTTCTACTTTCACAGGTCTCGCCTCATCAAACTTCGGATTGGGGAAGGATGATTACTGCACGCCCCCAAGCCTGACACAGCCTTTATTTCAAATTACCGACTAACGTATTCGCCAAGCTATAAACCCCAGGAAAGCTGGATTAGTTTTTACGTTAGGATAAACCAACACAAGTTATGATTTCAATTCATTACAAATGTTTGGAGTAATTAAACATATTTAGTACTGTTAACTTAAATAATTACAATTAGTTCAAATTAATAGACCTTGATGAGTATTTCGAACTTTTTGGTATTTATGACACTTTTCAAGTTAGCTGAACAAATTAGATATTTTAAGTATCAGTAACTGTCATCTTAAAGTTCCACCAACTTCAAATCTTTCAGATTAGCGATTTTGTGTCTGACATCATCAGGGCAATAGGAGCACCGGTGGCTCAGTGCTGGGTGTTTCGTCCGCTATGTGAAATGCCCGGGTTCGATTCCCAGCAACTGGATAAAGTGCCTGACCCAAGCCCAGATAAAATGGGAGGGTTGCATCAGGAAGGGCGTCTGGTGTAAAACCTGTGCCGAGCTCGTGTGCGGACCGGATCGTCTGCTGTAGCAACCCAATGCCGGGAGCAACCGAAAGACCAACAATTTATTTGCAACAACTAAAAAAAAGATAATTGCTATTATATGGTATGAGTTAGGCTACTCCATAATGCAAGTAAAGAACGATTAATATGATATAACGAGTACAACAAATTGGTTACTTTTGGAAATTAATTGGAAACTTCGATACTTATGTAACTTATTACCTCAAATCTTTTGAGTTTTGCCGGCGTATTACCAAGTATTGCCAACGTTTTTACACATAATAGTCAATAGGTGGCGAAAAGTGCAGATACGTGAAAGATGTAGATGTACTCAGTTGCCGCCCACCACTGCTTTCCGGCGACAGCATGTCCTGAAGTGTTTCATTCATTTTAATCTCAGAAATGTTACGAATGTTTACAATTTCACACTTTTTGACGCTTTTGTCGAGTTACAGTCAATTTTCTTGACGCGCTCTCTCCCATCAGTTAATACAGTCTATATTCAAGCTTTATGCAACAGGTAGTTCAGACCGAGCAGCACAAAAGGCATTCCAGGAGTGGACGATAATGCCGCTGGGACGTTTAACTACAGTATATGTATTATTCTGCAATAATTCGTTAATTACACTAACTGTCGGTCTGGAAGTAGGTCTGTATGAAGAAAGGTCAACCACCTGCTAAAATGCTGGACAAGGCTGAACCCCAAATCCCTCTGTAACCCCCCGATCTGGGCACTACTTGGTGTGTTGAACAAGTGATTGTACATAGCGCACTAGCTTTTCATTTAGCACTTGACCCAGGAGCCAGAATATTCTAAAGCAGAATAAGTGGAAATCTAAAGTAAATCTCAGAAGTTTCTCAGGACTGTCCACCAACTCTATGGTTTATTCTCTTAACCTTTCGGCTACATACAGTTATACCAGTAAGAATTTAAATCTGTCAGTCGCCAGCTCCGCTAGTCGCGGTTAGCTAGTTCTGCCATTCGCGGAAGGATATGCGTTGGCGGAGCAAAATAACCGGTTAAATAAACAAGCAAATCATAATCTGTTGATAGTAAATGTGATGTTCCTGCGTGTCACATGACTAGACATGCAGACAGTCTCACTCAGTCCTCAGCTTGTGCGCTAAGTGCCGACACTACGCAGGCTAATATGGATTGCTACGTCACATCCCTAACCCGAATTCAAATTTGTAGATGTTTATGAAAGTGGCGGAATTTGGAAGAAATGTCTACATGCATTTTTTTTTTTTTTTTTTGCTCTAGGATCAGCTCCATCAAATAAGCACAACTAACATGTAGTAATACTGAGCTGCGAGTTATAACGCCGTCCTGCAGGAGGCAGCGGTGGCAGGAAATGCCCTGAGAGACTACGCCGGAATGTTCTTTAGTCGTTTAGCAGGCGAGAGTGAGAGAGAGAGAGAGAGAGAAACAACAGCTGCGGTTCAGACATCGCTTGTTCGGCGCCCATAGGAAGTGAATTCCCTTTATTTCAGTGTACATTGTTGTTCATTGATTTCCAGTCAATCCCAAGCTCACAGTCATCCTCCATATTTTCTCTCTCTATATATATACTTGTGTGCTTGTGTTTACACACACACACACACACACACACACACACACACAGTATTTGCCTTGTTGCATCGTGTCAGTAATAACAGTCCCAGAATTCTCTGCAGCCAATTAGTCTACCATAATTACCCAGAGCCCCATTGAGCTGTCAATCAGAGCCGAGCGACACAGGAAGTAAGGAGAGGGAACTCTCCACTGAGCCCGCCCCCCCACAGCCCAGCCAATTAAACCCACCCCTGTCCTCTAATATTAGCCCAGGCCCACCCTTCTTCCTTTCTCCCTTTCTCTCATTGTTGTCTCTGCACTGCTTTTCACTTCCTCTCTCAGTCATTCTCTCTCTCTCTCTCTCTCTGCTTCTGCCTGTCAACAATAGTGGAGCTCTTGGCAACAGCCACCACATATTTGTTCCCAACAGATGTCCCTTTAAAACAACATGACACCAACACAACATATGGGCTGCCATTAGTATCCCTACGTCTACCACTGAACCTGATAGTGCTAATCTGTTCGTGCGATACTGCAACAAAAGAGTCGGTGAGACGGAACCAAATAAGAACACGTGGTTCGGATTGAATAAATACTAGGTGCAACGAACATGAATACAGATGCAGATGCAAAGATTTTTTTTCTAAAAAAGGAAGATGAGACAGGTGACTGGGGACAAAACAACCAAAACCTGAGATCTCATTGTACACTGACATAAACATTTGGTGGTCCTTTAGAGCTGTATGATCAGGGTTGCGGTGGTTTATAATAGCAGTAGATTGTTTTAATTCGTTCAAATGTGTCCCATGACGCCTCCGAGTGGCGCAGTGGTAAAAGCGCTCGCCCTATCACCCGGAGATCGCTAGTTCGAATCCCGGGTGGTGCTGTAACCTCTCGCAGCCGGAGGTCTAGAGAGAGCTGATTGGCCGAGCCCTCTCAGAGGGGAGGGATGAGAGACATTAATCACGGCTCTACAGCCAGTCAGGGGCGTCTGTGAGCTTTCGCAACAGAGGGATCGGATAGCGCTGTCCTCCGAGTGTGTCCTCCCGGCTGAGTGGTAGCAGTAGCCTTAATGTGGGAGCCTCCTAGTGATGGGGAGGAATTGGACACGACTCATATGATGTCCCATGACATCATATTAGTCATGAAGTCACATTTTAGGAGATTTGTTTTATGCATCGGTGGTGTAGTGGTCAGCACTGTCGCCTTGCACCTCCAGGGTCCGGGTTCGATTCCCGGCCAGGCTCGATTCCCGTCTCTGTGTGCATGGAGTTTGCGTGTTCTCCCCGTGCTTGGTGGGTTTCCTCCCACAGTCCAAAGACACGTAGGTTGGGTTAATTGTCGTTTCCAGATTGCCCGTAATGTGTGAGTGTGTGTATGAGTGTACATGTCTGTGCCCTGCGATGGATTGGCACCCTGTCCAGGCTGTATCCTGCCTCGTGCCCTAAGTCTCCTGGGATAGGCTCCAGGCCCCCCGTGACCCTGAATACAGGATAGATGATGAGAGAGTGAGTGAGTGTTTTATGCATATACTGTACTTAGATTCCTTGTTCAATAAGCTCCATCTTGAAACAATGTTCATTACTGTGTCTTGTCCGGTTCCTTAGATATGGCCAGTATGAGTTTGTTCACAGGGAGGGATTTGAGAAAAAACATCAAAATCCTATTTTTACAATATTTAAATGAGGATTCTGTGATGTAATAAGAAAGCGGAAACCCTCAGCCTCATTTTGACACCAGGATTTCCCCGCTACCCTTACCTTAAACATTCTGAAAAAAAAACTGAAAAATTCGTAGTGTTTCGATTAAGTACTTTAAAAGAACGTTTAGGATTAAAACTTTCTCAATGCTGTTGACGGATCAGAAGACAAAAGATGCTTAGGAACAGGTTTTTTGCAGAAATTGAAAGTTTTATTCATTTCACCCACAGCTCTAGAGCAAAACCAAATTTTGCGCTTTTGATACGAGCGCGCGTCAAAACGTTTCTGTTGTCCACACCGTCTTATCAGCGTCTTCCATTCAAGGCTGCCGTCTCCCCAGTCACTGCGGTGCAGGCGTGATGTGTTACATCAGTTCATCTGTAACTACGGTGCGAGCAAAGATGGACGCCTCACTTGTGATTCCAATATGGAGAAAGTGTTCTGTCACGAAGAAGTGTGTGTGCAACGCTCTCTTCTGCCCTCAATGTCTCAACAACACACTGCAAAAACTTTGTTTTGAGGCATTCAAGCATCCTCGCTAAAGTCCCTCTGAAAGCAGTGCTACGAGGACGAAGACAGCGGTGCATTCGTGAACAAAACATTCTTAATGAGCGAATACAAAAGCTTGTTGAGAAACGGACAACGTGTATTGAAAGGAAAGGAAATTATGTCGGAAAAGCTAAATAAATTCTACAGTCAAAGTGCGGATCATTTTTGACTCAACCTCATACCCATACGTATGATGCGATGGGGAACAAACAATATTAAAGCAGACAAAATGAAACAAAATGTATGACTCTCCACTTGAAACCAAATGTTAATAAGGCCACGCCCACTTTTGGTTGAAATCTGGATACTAATATACGGTTGTATAGCTATAGCTACAGTATACGTATGTTTATATAGTTATATATAGTGTATAGTGTAAAATTATATATTTAAGAGATCTTAAAAACTAAATGAGATGAAAAGCTGTCGTGGGAAGTTGTTTCGCCCGTCCGTCTCTGATCAGAATCCTAAATGCTTGTAGAAACTTGTAGGATCAGGGATGTTCGAATGGATGTTAATCAGCAAACAGTAAATGATGCAGAAATGTCACTGTCATTGATGTTCTATTTGGGTCGTGCATCTAAATTTATCTCAAGACATTTTATCAAAGTCATTATAATGTGTCCTGATGTTGAATGTCGTCCCAATGTCATTACAACTATATTACAAATGCTGGGGACCAACTCCAATACAATATTCTATTAAAATATGAAAATATAACAAATATACCATTTGTCCCAACCTTTAAGTCAGAGGGAAAAAACATGGTCCAAAAATGTGTCTTTATTTCATGACAAGTCACACTTTGATTGATTGATTGATTGATTGATTGATTGATTGATTGATTGATTGATTGATTGATGCCAGCATGGAAGAGGTAATCCATGTTATTCAAGCCTCGATCGCTCCAGGCCGCCTTACCTCTGTGACGTCTTCTTATACTTCCTCCTGTTGCAACACAGAAACATAAGGACTTAGTTTATTACATATCTATTGAATATAATCATTATAATATGCACCCAAAAGCAAGTGTGTCTACTGTATACTTAAGACTATCAGGAATGTTGATAATTAGACAGAAACACATAACTGTGTCCTGTGACCAAAAGTCCCGGTTTGACTTGAACAGTCGGCAGTCGGACACTCTAAGCACATTTCACACAAGCGCATTAACAATGCAATAACATTGATGCACGAGGGAACGCCGCAGTCTTCATCCGCATGTCATCTCTCTCGGTGATCAGACCGATGCCTCAGCTCTGAGAGTGGGACTGAGATGCTTCAGTAATGAACGACTGCTCTCCCTCTCTCTCTCTCTCTCTCAGGGACCATTACTATTCTGCACACTTACAAATGTATATTCATGCGTATAAAGTACATTTGCACACACAGCTCTTGGAGTGGGGGGGGAGGGGGGGCGGTGGATGGAGGTCATGCTACGTGAAAGTAGCTGACTCTAATCTAGAAGTCTATATATCATGTCGCTTTCTAGTTCTCAATTCTGATTGGTCAGAAGGTGTTGATCGATCCTCTATAATAAGAGCTTTGAATGATGATGCATTTATATGAATGCACACCATGCAAGTAAATAATGTTTGGAGTAATTGCTTTTAGGACAAACTTTGCAATAAGGAGATGTTCATTTGACATTTTTGGAATGAGTCTCCAACATCAGCGATTTTTGTCTTGGTAATTTCCATCCATCCATTTTCCACATTGCTAAGCCTGGGTAGGGTCGCACGGCGGCCCGGAGCCCATCAGTGGGATCCCAGGGCACAGTCATGTCGCTTTCGAGTTCTCAATTCTGTTTGGTCAGAAGGTGGTCATGATACTCTATAATAAGAGCTTTTGGCAGCTACAGTATGGTTCCAATCAGACAGGAGACATTCCCATCAAACACTGGGAGAACATGCGAACTCGATACACAGAGACAAGCGGTGAGATTAGAACCCACAACCCTGAAGGAGCAAGATGAAGGCACGGTGCTAACCACTGTATTTTTTTCCTTGATTTTATTGCAAATAGTTTTTTGTCTCCAGTTCCCACCCATCACTCTTTAGACGTTAAGTGGTGCTATGCACGATTGGGACTAATGCTGTTGTCCCTGTCCCATTACACAAGCACATCAGGGGAATACATTTTACTGCATGTCAGAATCTGCTACGATAGGCGGTGATACGCCCCCATCAGCTTGTTAGTACTGGACAAGTCGTTTCCCGGGTTGACCAGTTACATCACACACCAAACACTTGATAAACAAGTTGGCCAGCGGCGGGCTGCATGTCCAGCTGTTGAAAACATGCACAACTTTACAGCTCTGTACATTCCGTATATCCTTGGACTTTACTTCTTTGTCCAAACAAGAATTACGCTTCGGTACTGTCCGATGCTCCGTGCTTCTTCCCCCTGTTCCTCGTTTCCTCCTTTTGTTAGTCTTCCAGGTCAATGTCCGGGTGAAACGTCCTGGAGGAGACCGTCCGTCCTGACTCCCAACCTCATTGTCCGTCTTTAAAAGTCCGGCTAATTCAATGTCATGTGAACGCACCGATTGTTAGGACATCAAGGAGACAACTCGCAACACCGGACTATCACGCGCGTCCAATGAGAAACGCGCGCCACCAGCTGGCCACCTCTTTTCGAACTCCTTCTCACACAACGTTGAGGAATGCCGTGACATGACACACTCTGAAGAAAGCGCTATCCACCGCATCCACTTGCATGAGCTCTCAGACGCCCGTGTTTGCCATTCTGTCTGTGTGATTTGAGTGATGTGAGTGTCATTATACCCACCCCCCCCCCGAGGGGACAGCCAATCTGCTCTCCGGATGTCCTTGTTAATATTAAAGATGAAACGAATAAAGCAGAGTCTCGCAAGGGAGTGACTGTTTGTAATTGCCACGACACGAAATAACAGGAAGCGCTTTGTGTTTTTACGACACGTTATTTAAAAGCGTAATTGCAACCGAGCCCAAGTCGTGTAATCGGAATTAAGCGCTTTGATACAGTAGCATGTTTGTTTTCGTTTTTTTTTTTTTTTTGATGATTTCCATTTTATATGGACCCCAGAGAATCACGGAACCGCTTTCACTTCCATCGCATGACCGTCAATACGCAGCAGAGATAAAGAAGGGCAGAGAGCCAGAGATAACAGACTGTCGTGCGTCAGACGCTTCTCAGGTGAACCACAGACGCTGATAAAGATCTCTGACCCTCAGCAGAAACGCCTGCCTCTGCCGTTCACCGCGACTCCATCTGTAACGTCTCACTGACATCTTATACACGTCCTGATTTGTCTTACAGCATGTTCTTCATTTCTGTTCTCTCTGCTCCTTTCATCTATACGGACAGAATGGTGGGTTTTTCAAATCCAGACCTGCAGCAATAAGAGACAGTGTGTGTGTGTGTGTGTGTGTGTGTGTGTGTGTGTGTGTGTGTGTGTGTGTGTGTGTGTGTGTGTGTGTGTGTGTATGTGAACTCGTCCCATAGGAAAATCACATTACTACGAGTAAATTGTCTGCTTTCGTGAAATGGAATACTCTAAAGAGAACGCCTTTAGCTTGTTGCATAGTGTGTGTGTGTGTGTGTGTGTGTGTGTGTGTGTGTGTGTGTGTGTGTGTGTGTGTGTGTGTGTGTGACGGTTATTAAGGAGATACTTGGATTCTTTCGCACCATTTGAATTTGCTTCGGAGGTGAGATAATGAAGTGATGCTCCCAGGACGCTTGAGGGATCTCAGTTTCTTTTTTGTTTTTTTGTTTTGTTTTTTCCCGTTGTTAGAGCTGTTACTGTAGTTTTGTTTTACTATGAGACGATCTCGGGATGTTAAGGATCCCAGTGGTGGTGCAGGAGACTAAACAAGTCTGGAGCTCTCTCATGGAGTTCATGCACGTATTGTAGATCCTCCATTTACTGTATGATATCCACATCTGTACACATCTGTTATGGAGAACAATCCTTTTGACCCTAACATCGTGCTTGGGTTGATTTTTTTTTTCGTAAAGGGTTGAGACACACACAAACCCTTAGTTATGCAAAGTAACCTTGAAGATCAATTTTTTTTTTTTTTTTTAAGAACTGCTGCACAAAGAGACGTTTATTATAATAATTTGGAACCCATTCTGATGTTTCTACAAAGAATCAAAGTACTGAGCAAAATTTCAAGGCTCTGATGCCTAGGACACACACACACACACACACACACACACACACACATACTAAGACCTGTTGAGAAGTACTTACAGTCCCCGGAGCCGGAGCCAGATCTTCTCGATCTGGTCTGGTTGAAGGTACTTCAGCGAAGTGCTCTCGAACTCCTCGATCTCTTTGGTCGGAGACTCCATGGTGAAGTTAATCCGGGGCGAGCGAATGCGACGGAGGCGCGAGAACGAGAGCGAGAGCGAGGGGAGAACCCGTGTCCCCTCTTCAATGCAGCTGCGGCCAGGACGCTACCGCTGGCAACATCCTCCGTCCCCCCTCCTCCTCCTCCTCCTCGTCTTCTCCTCTCCTCCTCCTCCTCCTCCTTCTGCTTCTTCTTCTCGGCCAGTTACTCTGCTCGTTTGAGTCGTGTGCAGGAGTTGAGGGGTGGACGAGCGTTCAGCGTTCTGTGTTAGTTTGTGTGTGAGAGGTTATACCGAGTCGGACGCACTGTGCACACTTGTGGAGAAGAAAGTGTAAAAGCTGAGCTGTATGCATGTGTGTGTGTGTTTCTGTGAGTGTGTGAGAAAGAGAGAAGGAGAGAGAAAGAGAGAGAGAGAGAGAGAGAGAGAGAGAGAGAGAGTGTACTCCCTCTCTCAGTTTCTGTGCAGAATAATTGAGTCTACTGATCGAAGCCTGAGCGAGTGGGGCAGAAAGTGTGTGACAGTGTGTGTGTGAGAGAGAGAGCGAGAGAGAGAGAGAGAGAGAGAGAGAGAGAGAGAGAGAGAGAGAGATGGAAACAGGGAGAGGGAGGAGTTTAGGGTGGAGTAGAGGACCGCTGCCACTGACTGCAGGGTGTAGTGAGATTAATATATTTTATTCATCACGGAGAGAGAGAGAGAGAGAGAGAGAGAGAGAGTGGAAAAATGAGGTGAGCGATAAAACACTTCAAAGTGGGACTGAGCACTCAGGTTAGATTTGATCGTGGTTTAGGTTGTGTTACATCAGCATAAAAAAATGTATAGATGCAACTTCTAGGTACAGTAACTGTCTATTTTTAGGAGACTCATCCAGTCTAGTTATTAAAAAGTAAGGTTTCGGTCAACATTCTTACCCAACCCACATTGCATATACAAAAATGAACAGCAGCCAAGTAATATTTCTACAATGGTGAGTCAAAAATGATCTGCACTCAGACTGTAGAATTTATTTGAATAAACATATATAATTCATCAGAAGTGAATCTTCATGCTTGCAGTTCTGCTTACAGGGAACCAAACAGGTGAAAGTCTGATGGACTGATGGAGATCAGGACTACAGGGAGGATGCTTTAAACACCTTAAAACTAAACTTCTGTGCAAGGTCACGACACCCTTGGATATCGGGCCGATGTTTAGGCTTCGGCTCTTCAATAAAAGAGTCTCGCTGTTGATTGTTGAACCTTTTTCCTGATGATGTTCCAATACTTCTGACCCTTGGGAATCCCAGAAAACTGTAAGCATTGATGAGTTTTCCAACTGATGGTTCAATTTAAACCCGTTCTCGGGCGGCGATTGAGCATGTTCCCGTTCCATACTCTGCCGTTTACTCTCGGGCTCATAGTGATGTATCCGTGTCTCGTCACCAGTAATGAGGTCAGGGGTCGCTTAGTGGTTAAGGCACTCCAAACTGTTGGACTACTGTTCCAGGTTCAAATCCCACAACCACCAAATTGAGCCATTGAGCAAGTCCCTTAATCCTCTAATGAGATAAAATGTAAGTTGCTCTGAATGAGGGCGTCTGCTAAATGTAATGATTCTTTATGAAAACCTTTCACCTGCATTAGAGTATCCAGTCCAAATTTTGGTTTGCAGATATTCAAACGCTTCTGTTTATGCTCTTCCGTGAGTTGTTTTGGCACCAGGTGCACCCTCGGACCGCGGACTTCTTCCGTGCAAATCACAAACAGGGTGTCCATCTTTGCTCGCACCGCAGTTACAAATGAACTGATGTGCAATGAACAATCACACCTGCACTGCAGCGACTGGGAGGACAGGAGCCTTGAACAGAAAGCGCAGACAACACAGTTCAACCAACAGAAGTTTTAATTTTTAACTCACCATCATATTTACTCACTCACTCACTCATCATCTATACCGCTTAATCCTGTACTCAGGGTCATGGGACCCTGGAGCCTATCCCAGGAGACTTCAAGGCGGGCACAAGGCGGGGTACACCCTGGACAGGGTGCCAATCCATCACAGGGCACACACACTCATTCACACACTAATTTGGGAACGCCAATTAACCTAACCTACATGCCTTTGAACTGTGGGAGGACACCTGAGTACCCGGAGGAAACCCACCAAGCATGGGGAGAACATGCAACCTCCATGTACACTGAGACGGGAATCGAACCCGGACCCTGGAGGTGCAAGGCAGCAGTGCTAACCACTACACCACCGCGCAGCTTGCAGAATATGCTACATACTTCAATTTTTTTATTTTACAAAACATTAACTAATAAGACATATTTAAGCCAAATGGTCTTTGTTTTTTAATATAATAAAGTTCAGTTCAATTCAGTTTGATTTGTATAGCGCTTTCAATGATGCACACGGTCACACCGGATATGAATTTAAAAAGTATCTTTTATGAGCAAGCCAGAGGTGACTGTACGGGAACCCATCCTCATCTGAGTGATACCGGATAACACGACCATAAATAGATCCCTTCTATGACCGTGTGCTCTGAGGTTGAAAACGCAACTGTGTAACAGGAAATGTGTTTGAGTTGATATGAAGTTCACTTCGGTGAGGCTACCAACTGGTCACTGAGGGAGACTTGGGTACAAAACCGTTCATGGCTGTCGTAAGCCATCACAGTGAAACTCCACAGTGAAGCTTATGTGGCACTGTCCTCAATTACTGCATGAATCTTTAAGCAGAGCACACAATGCTCTCCTCAGCAGCAGTCAGTGGTGTCCATATGATGAGAAGTCAAACAGAAATAAATTCGAAATGAACGGGACAATTCAAGGTAGGTACAAGGGGTGTTCAAGTCAAACCAGGACTTTTGATTGTGCAGAATACACTAATGCACTCATCCCAGCGTCTCACGAGTGCTTGAATACCATCAAGTTAGAAAGTTTCCTCAGTACGCCAGAGTCATGATCAGACCGCCTGCTCCACGTTTAAACGCTGGCCTCCCAGGAACTCCTTTAATACTTCAAACATGTGGAAATGGCCTGGATCGAGGTCAGGACTGTACGAGGGATGTGGCAGGAACTCCCAACTGAGTTCCTGCAACGCGTAAGTAATGTTGGTGAATAATTGTGCGTCTCTTCCACAAGGCATCACTCGCTGAATGTTTACAAGAACAAGTGCAGTGCGCTCCGAGCCGCCGCTGCTGGGATTATCATTCAGGGACGGACAATATTTTTTAAAAAGTTTGCACCATTCAAATGTTTTAAGAGGCTCATCAAATGTCAATCAGTTTGCATCTTCATTTATCATAAATTTCATTGCAAATCCCAGTTTGACTTGAACATGGATCATAATAAAAACTTTTATATATAACTAGAGAGGTACATTTTCTGAAGAAAATGTGAGGGGTGCTTGCCGTGCCAAAACATTGGAGTCATGCCAGCAACATGCTGATCACTCTAGCATCATGTTAGCGACATTATAATGACAGTATAGTTAGCATAATGCTAGCAACATGCTAATCAGCGTAACGTCAAGCTAGCAACATGCTTATCACGATAGCATCATGTTAGCTACATGTAGTTCTTATTAGCACCATGCTAGCAACATGCTAATCATCATGTTATTAGCGAAATGCTAACATAGTTAGCGTAATGCTAGTGACATGCTAATATTGTTATACCGCCCACCAATTAGAAAAGGGGGGGGGGTGAAGAATAATAATAAGCCTGTGAGATAATAATAGTAGTGCTTCGCTTCACAAGCACCACTAAATATCATCTATACGTGCAGTGATTTGTTTTATGCTAATGTTCGGTACCATGTTGAAAACAGGTGTCATTAAAAAAATATAACAGAATATTTTCCCAAAATATTTTTGGTTCGAGCGTCCTGTGAACTTTGGTTTTAACTAATCGACATCCCACAAGGTCCTGGTTTGTAGATAAGTACTTATTTTAGAGCAAGGTGTCTGGCACTGTGACCAAGGACCTAAAATTAGTCCGGTGGAATCCTGTCTAAAGTTACTCAGCTCCTGAAAAGGGATGTAAGATGTCTCAAACTTACCTGCATCTGGCGACAGAAACCGTTATATCAGATCTGCCAAAAGTAAAAGACTTTAACACTCTAATCGCACAATATACAAGAACTCAAAATGCTCTTGCATTGGATTTTATCTTGACCTTCTTGACCTTGAACACATTTCTGAAAAAAAGAAGAAAAAAAAACAGTATTCGAAAACCTACCCTTTATCACACCTGAATAAGGGAATCTAATTCTCACCATACCTCCACAAAAGTAATTAACTGACCACAGTTACATCGAGCGCTTACCCCTAGAGCATCCTCGCTCCATTTTAAAGAATCTCTGAATCTCTGAATCTCTAGCCTCATCAATTTGGCCCAATTTATAGCCTCATTATTCACAGCCACCTCTAAATGAATGATCAGAAATCAATGTCTCTGTAATTCATCTACTGTTAAAGCTCCTGGATAGCTTTCAATTAAAACCACGGCAACTTCATTTACACTTGATCTGAAGATCAAGGAGAAGAATTTGATCCTCTTGTAAACCTGCCTCTTTTAATCTTTTCTTCTCCGTACAGATGTGCGGCCTGCAGATGTCAGTGTTATTGTTAATAATGTCGATGAGGTACAGGAGGTTTGAAATCTGTAATGCAGGTTTAACGGGTGCAGTGTGTTATCAGTTGCAGGAAAGAAAAGAAAAAAAAAAGACGATTCATGCCGGGAAGAAAAAGAAATTGATTAGAATTCGGTGAAAGTCAATAAAGCAGGAAATGTGCTGTTATTATTCACGGGCAAAAAGCAACACTGCGTTCCAGTGAAATTCCAGGACACTTTGAGTGGTATTTATATTTGTGTCTGTTGTATTCTCGAAATATTTCGACAGACATTTTTAATATTTTGATATCAGATATTTTGTGGTTAAGGCATTGGACTATGGTTTGGAAGGTCCCATGTTCAAATCCCACGACCACCTGTTGGGCCCTTAAGCAAGACCCTTAATGCTCAACTGCTCAGGTGTATAATGAGATAAAAGTGTAAGTTGCTCTGGATAAGGGAGTCTCACTCATCATCTGTACTGCTTAATCCTGTATTCAGAGTCACGAGGGGCCTGGAGCCTATCCCAAGAGACTTAGGGCACGAGGCGGGGTACGCCATGGACAGGGTGCCAATCACACACACTACGGCCAATTCCACAGGGAAAACATGCAAAGTCATGCACACAGAGACGGGAATCAAACCCGTCTAAGCACTACACCACCGTGCCGCCGATAAAGGAATCTGTCAAACATAAAATATACAATGTTATCGTGATACACATAGTAGGTCCCAACCTGATTCTGTTAGTTTCTAAATATCCTGATTTTATAAAGAAAGGCGCGAGTGTGACAAAGTTACCAAAAGAACTCATGTTCTCCAGCATGCGCAGTAAAACCCACCAGCTGTTTCACTTACATTACTGTGCAAAAGTCTTGGGAGCATCCAGACAAAAACCATATGCAATCATGCTTTTGAAAACATTTCTACATTAAAAGAAACCTCTATAAAAAGCACTAAATAATCACATAAACAATAAACGGTCAATATTTGGTGTGGAAACTCTTTGCTTGACCATAAGCAGTAGTGTTCGATACAGATGTGTGCAGTATTCTAAGTTCTAAACAGCTGTTAGGTTTTACTGAGCGTGCTGGAGGATATGAGTTCTTTTGGTAACTCCGTCACACTCGCTCCTTTCCATTTCCATACCAAACCCAGGAGTCGACATTATTGATTCTTTTTTTTTCCCACCTGAAAACTGGTCTGTCATGTAATATGTCGCTTTCTTTACAGACATGCAAATATTCTTCTGTAATGTTATTTATTCATTCATTTTAGAGTATCTTTGTAGGGAACGGTCTTGTGCATAATAATCCAGACATAATAAACTTATATAACAAAATTTGTACTACAGATAACACGGCGCCTAAGACTTTTGCACAGTACTGTATATACTATGGGTTATACAGTATCACTGGCTCCAGAGGCTTGTGCAGTGGACACTATGCATGATGGGTGCATCGCTGGATTCATGTCCTTTCCTTCTTACCATGACACGCCCATCGCTCTGGAATTGGGTCAGTCCGGACTCATCAGACCACATGACCTTTTCCATTGGCCCGAATCTGTAGTCCAATCTACTGTATACGCTCCCTAGACAAGTTAATACTTATTCTCTGATGAGTCCCAGATTGACCCAAATAACAAGTGGCTTTCTTTGATTTTTTTTCTTTAGATGCAACTTTAAGTGATCTCCAGTCATGTTATTTTTTTCCCCACCACATTTCTACCACAAAGCTGAAACTTCAAGCACTATCTTCCCACGTTTTAATAATGTCTTCTACAGTTCTTTAGCCCATTCCAGTCATTTTAAAATCTCCTTAGTTGTTTTCTTTGCTTGGTGCGTGCTAATAATTTGTCTTTGTATCATAAGCTAGAACACGGATGTGGGTTCAAAACCAGGAACTCAACATGTAGACCACTGAAAAGAGAAATATGTAAGCATTTTATTTGCATAATGTTGAAGAACAACCATAAGAAACTTTTGGTCTCATCAATCGGAATTCCAGGCTTTGAAGCTGCAAGCTGCAAAAAACTGATTGTAAAAAAAAAAATGCACAAGAATCCTACAGTAATTCATCATATCCGTATTCATTTGTTCATCCAGAGTGGTTTACTGGTTTTCGGTCACAATCACAGTTTGTGAAACGGAAATGTTCCTTTGTGGGGCTTCTACTTCTTCTTTTTGCTCTTGTTTGCTTTCTGTCGTTCTTCCTCTATTTCCATCACTTTTTTGTCAGCACGAAGATCTCAGGAGTGACTCAGCTGCAGAAGCCTTTCAATTACACGAGGCAGCGGCGGCAGGTGATAATGCCACGGCCTCAGCGGAGGACCACTACTACTGCACTTTCATCTGTGGAGATGGAGGCTGCATGTGTGTGTGTGTGTGTGTGTGTGTGTGTGTGTGTGTGTGTGTGTGTGTGTGTGTGTGTGTGTGTGTGTGTGACAGAAACAGAAGGTGAGAGTGACCGACTGCCACTCCTCACTCCTCATCCTTCAAAGGCCAAGCGTTAAAAGCCCTGCTCTTTTCAGTCCATCTTTCAGTTATGGCACGTACAGAGTGTCCAGAAAAAAGGCGGCTGTGGTGTGCAGAGGCGAATCGCTGCAAGTGATTTCTGTAGTCACTCCTGACCTCACACCACGTTACGTTACATACTCACTTGCTCTTCATGCTCTCATGAATAAGACCTGAGATCTGACCAGGCCGTGACATTGCCATCGCGTACGGAGGAAATCAAATCACATGAAGAGCAGCACGTGACTGCGGGACTAGTGACAAGTCTAGTGAGTCACACTCGAGAAAATATTTTCACAAAACGTTCTTATACATTTATGGCATTTGGCAGACGCCCTTATCCAGAGCAAATTAGATTTTGTATCTCAACAGTGGTAGAGTGTAGTGCTGGGGTTTGAACCTAAGACCTTCTGACGCACCTTAACCACTCTGCTACGGTATCAATTAAAGCACAGGTTTAGCATGGTGAAAGTAAAAAAAATATATATATATATACGATGCATGAAAAGGAGACGCACGATATTCTTCATAATCTTTTATTAAACTCCATCTAATTTAAACACTCATTTTAATCTCATGCACAGTGGTTGTCACTTTTTAGTCATGTTTAGATGTTCAGATGGGGGCTGGAGACCATCCAGGACACGAGGAAGGGGGTGAGGGGGGGACACACCCTGGACGGGGTCCCAATCCATTGCAGGAC
Source organism: Clarias macrocephalus (assembly GCA_011419295.1). Taxonomy (NCBI): domain Eukaryota; kingdom Metazoa; phylum Chordata; class Actinopteri; order Siluriformes; family Clariidae; genus Clarias; species Clarias macrocephalus. The sequence goes on from JAAGKR010000148.1 coordinate 79,937, forward strand.
GCACACATACTGTATACACACAACTATGGACAGTTTAAGAAAGTCAATTAACCTAACCCGCATGTCTTTTGACTGTGGGAGGAAACCCACCAAAGAACCAAGGGGAGAACATGCAAACTCCATGCACACAGACCGGAGGTGGGAATCGAACCTGGTTAGCACTGTTGCCTTGTACCTCTGGGGTCCAGGTTCGATTCCCACCTCCGGTCTTTGTGCATGGTGTTTGCACAAGATATGAGGACAATCTCACATTACGTTAAATATGTAGCACTTTGATTAGTCACTGAAGATTGAGCTGAGCTTGATAGCTAGCATTCATTTAAACTTAACTTTTTGCTAGCTATCTAGCGCACCTCAATCTTCACTGACTGATCAACGTGCTACTCTTGCAGCTAACATTAACATGATGTGAGATTGTCCTCAAATCCCGTCTGTGTACCAGTGCAAGCATCTTGTCCCAGAATCCGCAGCCAAACAGCAAACTACAAACCTGGCCGCTCTTCACGCACTCGTTCCAGTTCCCCAGACGTCTAATCGTGACCACCTGCTCCTAATTCATAAACAACCTGGACCTTCAGCAAAGCTTTTTGCGATGCCTTCGTGCCGAGCTGACTGTTCCTGATGTTCCCGAGCCATTTGTTAGCGAACATGCTACTGTTTCAAGATTTTTAAAAAAAATTTGTTGTTGTTGTTGTTGTTGTTTTTGCAATATGTGAATTGTGTTCGTTATTGGACCCTTGGTTCATTCTTTACTCAGTAAACTTAGGTTCACTTTTGTTTTCCATATACACAAAGGACGGCGGTATTTTGGGAATGGAATGCTTTTGCAAGCTCTGGGGTTGCTATGTCTGGAATTAGAAAGCTTGGCACAGACAGCTAATGCGAATTTGTGCTTTTCAGAAGCAAGGACTCCATGACTACAGCTGCAGATATTTGTCGTCGTGTTGTTCGAATGGGCCCCGCGTGTGATGACTCAGGACTGGTGCTGAACGAACTGCGCCATCGCTCAGGGTGATGTGCTGCATAAAATCCAGGCAGAGAAAACCATCAAGTATAAACCATTCAGAATAAATTCACTTACTGCTGCATTTGTCGATACCCATGGGCTCTTTTAAGAGGAGGGGGATGTACAGGGGAACACGTTTAAGCATGCATGTACTCCTCCAATGAGTCAGATGCTTTTGGGTCGAGTTTCTTCAGCAGTACCACGTTCATGTTTTATGCATGTAGTCAGATGTACAGTATCTAGTATGTTCTTTTATAAAATAACCATCAACCAACTGTCCTGTAAAATCCTGAAACCTTTTCCCAAACTTTCACTTTGCAAAGCAACGATGATCGGGCCCAAGCACCTGCGCTATCGCCACCAGAAAGACACTCGGCACAGTGGGCCCATGCATTTAAAGGAGAAATACAAATACCATTATGACATTATATATAACCATATAATTATATTCAGCTAAGGAAGTTATTATCCACTTTTCGTCATACTGCAAGTTTAAGGCCTGGCCACGGCTGAACACTCTGACATATTAAAAGCCCTCTTCGCAACTTCGCATCCTCTAAGGCTTGAGACTATATCGGCCCAGTTTTGATAGAAATCCCCTTAGGAGGAGTATATCAATACCAATGGGTGCATGTTGCACACATCCCAAAATAACTGACTTCCTGTTAAGTAGAGCCCATGGCATGCAGAGCAAAAGGTTTTCACATTTCTTTTCAATAAGATCTAAATGTGTACTAGGATTTACATATTTATGTGTAAATGTGCACGGGCTGTGCAGCAAAATCTCCTGTGAAGGCCTTGTGCCATTCCAGATGTGCCAGACCTGTGTGACATTTTAACAATGTTACTGTGAGAACTTCAAAAAGCACTGAAAAAAAACTTTGGAAGAACAAGAGGGGCCATTTGCACACTACAGTATGATGTCATAGCGCTTGGGCCCTAAATCGTCTTGCTCTACTGCATTTAAGCATCTATTTCTAAGTGCATCGCTTTATACTGTAGACTTCCCGTCGTACACTGATGCATCCGTCACTCTATAATAGGGAACCAAGACCTCAGAAAGTTTTTGCATTGTGTCGTCTTCCCTCATCCGGTGTGAAGGCCAGAGTGAGCAACTTCATCGTTCTTTCTTTCTTTCCTACTGTAATCTCTGCTTAACTTTTTCAGTTTTTAAAGTTAAGCCATTTTTATTACTTTCATGCCAGATCGTTTAAAGTTTCTTTTACGGAAACTTATTTTTTGCCAATGTAGGCCCATTAAAAAAAATAAATAAATAAATAAAAAAACCTCCTACAAGCTCCAAAAACCCACGTCTGATTTTCATTGCATCCCTTCTAACATTTAGTTTATTAGACGCCCAGATGTATTAGAAGTGCTGCTTTCATTCCACAGTGTCCCGCTTCACTGCGTAAATTGGTGGCTCCTCCAGCAGGGTTGGACTCAACAAGGAACCTAATTTTCGGTGTTTTTTTTGGTCACAGAAACAACACGTACAATTCCGTGTTATTGGGCAACACACGCCAGAACAAGTGAAACATTTATAAATCCAATTCCTGAACCAGAGAATTCCCAACCTTTCCAAGTTACCTGCACAAATGAGCGCCAAAAGTGGAACAGTGGAACAAACCACCTTTACTACCAAAATCTCTGCCAGGTGATGTCACTGTTCTATTGAAAGATGATTTTTGGCCAGCTGTTGCCCTGTTCAGAGTAAAGGTGAACGCAGCACACATCCGAACCTACAGTACAAAGCCAAGCCGTCTCAAATGTCACTTTCCAGGCGTCCATGTTGACAAAACAAAGGTCTCGCAGGAGGACGTTCCAGGAGCTCGTCGTTTGAAAAACCGTCGCCGAGAAACGATTACGAAGGTTAACAGGTGCAAGTCTGAAAACGTGACGAATGTCAAGTGTGAAGAAGGGCTGAAATCATACTTTGAAACGAGACTGGACTGCGCGATTTGTTGCACTGCGCGGCTGGAAGTTCCCCCACATATCCACCTTATTCATTACCCTTCATACGGGGGACTCATTTGTCAGATTATAAAATGTTTGCATGCATCTAGTTTTGCCTTCACTTTGCACCTTTTCTTTTCCTTCCTCATTATCAACTTGGTATTATTCCAAACATCAATTTTAATGAGATCGCAGCAACACAAACCCCAGTCGCCATCTGATATTAAAGACAGCAAATATAAAATGACTCAATGAGTGGATTCGGCATTAGGCAAGTCTTGAATCATCTTTGTTTGCAATTCGAACAAATTGCCCTGATGTTATGAATTTTTAAAAACCATATTGTCAGCCATATTGGTTCCAGGGGCCATTAGCATATTTTGCTCATTTCAAAACCAACAGTCACAGATGGGTGATTAACGGAAAATGAATGGAAAAAAAACAACACTAAAAAGTCTAAGCTAAGTGTTCGGGCCACCGGAACAGCTTCAGCTCTGGATGCATGAACATATCTGGAACTGTGTGGTTTATCCAAAAGATTTCCTTGGGAATTTGCAGATGGACATGGACCCACACTGGAGTGATGGCATGGTGGTTTGGTGGTTAGCACTGACACCTTCCTCTATGAGGGCCTGTGTCCGATTCCTGCCTTGTAGTCTCTGGTTGGTGGGTTTCCTCTGGGTACTCTGGTTTCCTCCCATAGTCCAAAAACATGAGGATCAGACTCACTGTCATCCCCAAATTCCCCGCAACGTGTGATTGTTCACCAGAAAATGGGAATAAATACTATGGTCACCATATGGTCCCTAGTTGGACTACGGAGGTTCCTCGATGGATGGACATCTAACAAGTCCAACAGGTGCCCTGTGGAGAGGCAGACAAGTCAACAAGCTTCATCATACTGTATGTTAATGGTGTTGAGTCAGAAGAACATTTCAGTGATGTCTCTTTCTTAGGGAACAAGTGGAGCTCGCGAAAAAGAAGGGGGGGTGGGGCAACTCTGAGAACCTGCAAACGAATGTGACTTTGCATCATTTCATTTCGTTCCTTTATCTTACCAGGTAAAATCCCATTGAGACTCCAAACCTCATTTTCAAGGGAGAATTATGATGAGTCAGAAGAATGTCTGACTCACAAGCAGGTCAGAAAACCAACAAACATGACATTTAAGCTGAGTTAACATTTGGCATTGTTTTTCATTCCTCTTCTCAGGATTGCATCAAAAATAGCCAAAAGTTAAAACACCTTTTGCAATTTTCAGCACGGTTATGCATTAAGTACATTAAAGGTCCCATAATTTACTATTTCTTTAATAAATGAAAATCTTAGGTTCATTCCTCTTCCAAATGTGCCATTTCATTGTATATGTAAACAAGCTAGTGCTTAGAGAACAGCAAAGCTGAGCAACAACCCGGGGGAAAGTACACTCTTATACCAGATCATAACAGGGGGAACCTTTAAAAGAAAAACGGCCTTATTAAACCCTGGCCAATACAAAAATGAATGAACGACCAGAAAGCAGACCGTGATTTAAAACAGACACTTTTAGACCATGTCTAAAAGTGTCTGAAACCTGAATTTTGCATAATACAGTCGTGTTCAAAAGTTTGTACCCCCTCTTTTAATTCTATGAGTTTATATGTATAAAAGTTATAATTTTTTTCACTGTGCCATTATTAGTTTAATAAAAATGAACAAAAAAATTAGACAACAGTAAGTACCCCCTTACTGCGTCCACAGAATTTAGGACGGTAAGTTGAAGCCAGGCGCTGTTAATCATCAGCAGGAGCAGAAGTTTGGGCAGTTTGCTAGTCTGGAGCATTCAGGTGTGTTTAACGGTAAGTGATGGTGTTGGATAAGCAATTGTTGCTGCACATCAATCTGGAAATTCTAGCACATTCGTCCCAAGGTCAGACCATGCAATGCTAAGACAAAAAACACACACACACTAGAACAACAATTCAGACACTATAGGGGTCACTATAGGGTGAAGACTGAACAGTTTGCTTGGAAGGGTTGCCAGAAAAAAAAAAAAAAACTCTTCTGTCTAAAACATGGAAGCAAGACTGAGGTTTGGAAAACTGAATCTGAACAAAGCACAAGACTTCTGGGATAATGTTCTATGGACAGATGAGACCAAAGTGGAGTTGTTTGGTCTTAATGTCCAGCATCCAGCATCAGTGGTTTAGAAATTGGACTATAGTCTAGAAGGTCCCGCGTTTAAGCCCCACCACCATTTAGTTGCCTTTGTTGGGTCAGATGTATAATGAGGCAAAAAAAAATAATTTCTGCCAAATGCTGAAATATAAATGCAAATGTCTATTGGTCCAGGTGTTTGTTTACATTGAGCAAGTAGCTTATTTTAAAGTAGATTATTAAAAACATGGCACATAATTGTTTCTAGCATTGCTTTCACTCAATGTTTTGATTTGAATTATAGTGCAGGTAAAACTTCAGGCAGATATGTAAGTACTGCCAAAGTTTAATTCAATTCTGTCCAGCGGTCAATTTAAGACACGCCCACAGTTTGACGCTTACGCAGTACACTGTCAAAACTTCTACCAACTGCTCATAACTTCACTTCTACTCAACATTGTGATTTCATTTATGATGAAGGTTTAAGGTTAGGCGAGTACCCAAGTCTGCCAACGTTTCATTAAATTCTGTCCAGCCAGTTTTGAGTTATACTGTGACAAAATCTGCTGGACAGACATACAGACAGAAATTTCGGTTCCTCCAACATAAATTTTATTTTTTTTTACTGTATTTTATAGTGTACAGTTTAGTGTCCTGTGCATCTGCTATTTCCTAGTCTCATAATGTACTATGTGTAACTACTGTATGCAAGACACTGTCCTCTGAGTACAACCCCCCCCCCCCACATCCACCGCCCGCCGCCCCTCCCCCATTTTTTATTTTTTTTTGTAATTAATAATTCCAGGTAAAACTATTTGGTCTTCAATCAAATCTTGAAAACAATTGAAACTACAATAGCTGTTAAAGCGTTGCCAAAAACACGTAGCCACATTTGTGATGCTAATCATGCCCTGTTAGCTTACAATATCTAATCTGCCATTAGCATTTCCACACACACCACACGTTTTGGACTTGGGCTATGGAAATTGTGGAATTGGTCCTTTCCGATATAACACACACCACCAGCAGCCATAAAAAATTCAAGAGCTCATTTAGATTTTGCACGCTGCCTGGAATTGAATCTGTTCGTCAGACGCAGTGTTTCACTTCGAGACCAGAGCTCCCCTTGATGTCATCCATTACGTCCTGTTTTTTTTTCCCCCCTCCCCACTGTGCACCGTGTTACCCCTTCTTTTTGGATGTATGGAAAATGGCCAGGATTTATTTTGTATTTCTTGAACAGATTGTGCGAGAAGATTAGCATACGCTAGAAAGTGTTTGCATCCTAATAACAGTAATAGAAGGAAAGGATTGGATTTATAGGCAGAATCTCTCTCTCTCTTATACACACACACATACACACTCATAAATGCAGTTTGATAATCAGCTCATGAAATTGAAGGTTTTAAATCTAATACGGCTGCACATATGCTAACATAATAAAAAAAATGATTTAGACTAGAAAGTCGTCCTGATTCCAGACGAACCAAGCCACCGTTCAAGCCTTTATAACACTCATCATCACCTGTATTCATCTCACCGCATCTCACTGTACAATATATGGTAAGGAAATAACCCTTTTTAGATTCAGACGAAACCATCTCTGAATATCTGCACCTCGTTATTGACCCGCAGCGTGCGATAAACGAGCACATCATTCAGGTTTATGCCCTCGGTGTGCGGCGGTTGCACGATCTAAACGTATGAGGGTGCGCTGATTACGTTGCATCAATACACATTTACTGCAGTGCATCCCAGGAGAAAGGTCAAAGGCTGGTCATGCAGTGAGACTGTAAAAAAAAATAATAATAATAATAATAAAAAAAGAGGAGGATTTTTCTAACCACTTTTTTTTCACATTTCTTTAAATCTTCCATCGCTTTAATGTTCGTTTTTTTTTTTTATCTTTCCTTTTACACTTTGCGAGATAAAGCATCTAGCTGGAGTAACGGCTTGGCCTTTCAATTGGATTCAGTGTTTTTGGTATTGATTGATTTTTACCAGGCTTGTATAAAGTGCTTGAAAGTGATCTTTGAGTAAAAGTACTTGTTTTACAACTTTAAGAGTATTGAAAAGTAATTCTCTGATATTAAATGTAAAAGTATTGGAAGTAGAAGTAAAAACAATAACAGCAACTCGAGCAGTTAAAGTTTCGGTTATGAACGTTATTGTGGCTTCCTTATAGTCAAGCATAATATATCAGGGTTGCCACACCTTCTTAAACACCCCATTAATGGGCCTCCGAGTGGCGCAGTGGTAAATCGCTCGCCCTATCATCCGGAGATCGCGAGTTCGATTCTGAGGTGATGCTGTAACCTCTCGCAGCCGGAGGTCTAGAAAGAGCTGATTGGCCGAGCTCTCTCAGAGGGGACGGATGAGAGGTACTTAGTGCTCCCACATTAGGGGCGTCCGTGAGCTCACGCAAGCGGAAGGAGCGGATAGTGCTGTCCTCCGAGTGTGTTACGCCGCCCTCAACGATTCGAAGAGTGGAGCAAAAGTGAAAGTTACCAAAAATATACAACGATTTGATTCACCCGAGCAAAACATAAAGTATGCTAGTGCACGTCTATGCTTTCTAGTAAAGGGTCTTTAAAGGTTTGGTCAAATTCCCATGAATGGTTTTGGAGGATTTGCCCATAGAGGAAAAGTGTGACCGTGACGGGAGACACCTTATCTCATGATCACCTATTCTTAATTTTAAGAAATTGACGATTTTTCACCACAAATAAAATGTATTAGAAAATGGAAAATCTAGTGAATATCTAAGCTTCCTAATAAAGGTTTTATGAAGATTTGGCCAATTCCACTGAACGTTTAGGAGAAGATGCGGATAGAAAAAAAGTATGAAGACGATGAACATGACAACAGATAGTGATCCCCATGTGTGGCCTAAGCATCGCAAACAGGGCAATTATTTGTACTTAATTGCATTATATTGTTGGCTTGGATTTGAGACCCTTGAAAAATAGTCTAGAATGTATCTTGGCTATTCATGATCTAGGACTTGTCTAGGATAACTGAGGTATTGGCAACAGCCCTAAGACATAAACCTCTCAACCGCCCAAGAAACCTTGTTAGAAACATCGAAAATACAGCTAGAAAGCGAGGAGAGACCCAAAAAAGCATGGTGGTGGTAGTTTTCCTCTTTTTCTTCATTCAAGTCAAATACTTGATAAAGTATAATTCAAACACTTCTCTACTTATTTTCCTTATCGACCCCATGCTTTCGTGTGTTATTGTTTGATTGCTAATAATAGCCATTTAGATATGACTCATCAAAAAGCAATTAAACTAAACTCACACATCCAAGTGTAAAACCTTATGTAAGGTGGAAAAGATGAAACCTGAGGTCCACATACGCTAGGAATTTATATTCTCACTATAAAAACCTGAAGTAATGGCAATGACAAAACCTATGCAAATGAACCTGCTCGCCTATCTAACATCAATTTTCATCTTTAATAACGTCTGGAGGATTTTCATAACGCATTACAATTCATAATGCATAATATCAGTGACTGATTCTCCTCCTCGGAACGGGCATTATAATGAAAGCGCAATATTACACCATGGGCACGAGTTAATTAGTCTTATCAGCTCTTGTAGTCCGTGACGGTCGCGAATGGTCGTTTAGTCCCGCATGGCTTTCTCTTAAGCAACACTCGGCGAGCAATCCCGTTTACGAGCGCCGTAAAGTGGCGCAGAATGGCCTTGACCCCCTCGCTACGACCTCATCAGGATAAAACTCCGGGCTTAAATCGTTACTCTGCTGAAACCCACTATCGCTCGATGAGACACTTTATTCATCAGAACTGGAGTGTGTTTAAGAAGGGTGTGTGAGAATGTTTACCGAGCTGAAACAGAACTGAAGAAGTCTGTTGACGCTTTGCGGTGAACTCCGCATTTATTGGCCACCTTTATAGACTATGGGCTAAAATAGCACTTGTAAACATTATGTTTATAAATAAAATATTAGCATACTAAAAAGTTTCCTGGACTCATGAGTTCAGGTTTAAACTCACAGCATACTGAATATTGAGCATGTGACAAAGACAGATGATTTCCAGGACGTATCAGATTTGGCAGACGCCGTTCTCCAGGACAACTTACATTTATCTCAATGTCCATCGGGGCATTGGAGAGTTAAGCACCTTACATCAAGGGCCCAACTTTGGCAGCAGGGGGATTTGAACCCAAGCCCTTCAGCTGAGCAGGCTAACACCCTAACACCTAACCTACAAAGTTCTTTAAGCATTTCCTTCAAGAATATTTTTATTTTTAGTTTAACTTAATAGTTTATTTACTGTAGGTTAACATCATGAACTTTCATGATCTTTCAAAGACATCAGAACTAAACTAAGGCCCTACCAGGAGTGGGGTTCGAACCCACGAGGACATTTGTCCATCGGATCTTAAGTCCAACGCCTTAACCACTCGGCCATCCTGGTTATGCAACTCAAGTTTTGTCATGCGATGTCATCGTTTGTCTAAATGTAGGTGTTTCTAAAAAGGATGTATAATGGCATTCAAATCAAACATTTTGTTACTCACCAGCTTACACAGATTAATAAGTTACCAAAATGAGTAAAAGTATAAAAGTGGCGTTTATCTCGTTTTGCTGTGAAACCGTTTGTATGGTCAAGCACTTTGAAACATTTGCTTATTTATTTCATTTTATTCCATATTATTGATCAATCAGATGCTCTATAATGTAAAGGAGTGCATCTAAAGATGTCCAGAAATTCCACAAACTATATTTGAACCTACACCCGTATTGATTATGTATACTGGCGATTGAGAAATGTTAACTTTTACAATGATATTGGCACACCATTAAACCCTCAAATGTGTTGATGATTTGCGTCAGGTAAGACTGGAGAGTATTTATGTTTGCTCTGGTCTCGGGATGGATGGAAATGTGAAAATGGTTCATAAATCAATATCACCTTAACTAATCCACTTTATCTGGAGGAGCCACTGTCGCCTAGAGACTTGCTTTATTCATTAGTGTCAGAAACACACAAATAAGCTGGTAATGTAATGGGAAAAGGGTCTAAATTGAAAGTGTTAATGGTAGCTTTGTTGTTTAGATCAATTCTTGATTTCACATTTTGTGCTAAATACTGTATATGGGCTCTGCTATGTATATTTATAACAGCAATAAACACATGGAACTGTATCTATTGTAGGACTGGTATAGACTGAATGTTTGTAATTTCCAATCCAGTTTAAGTCCATTAAAACACTCTAGCATTTGCACTGTGGCATTGCGCCTCCATGGTAAAGGGTTCAATTCCCACCTCGGGTCTATGTGCATGTGGTTGGCATGTTCTCTCCCTGCTTGGTGGGTTTCCTCCCACAGTCCAAAGTGTGGGGGTATTTGTTTGCTCCGTAACAGACTGGCACCCTGTGCACCCTTTCTCTTGCCCCTTAGTCCCCCGAGAGGCCGCCCTTGACCCTGAACAGGATAAATGGTGTAGAGAATGAACAAATATATAGTGTATAGACAAGTATACAGTAGCTTGGTTCTTAAGTTCTCACCTCTGGTGAGCAAGCACAGTGTGTATGGACATGTTCTCCCTGTGCTTGGTGGGTACACCAAGTACATTAAACTCATCGTCATGCTGGTGGGACCAGTTTGAAATGCTCTAAGCTTTATGATACAGCACGTTATGTTAAAACTGTAAGATTCTGGCCATTAAGTTTACTCACTCATCGTCTATACTGCTTAATCCTGTATGCAGGATTGCAGGAAGGAGGGCATGAGGTACGGTACACCCTGGACAGGGTGCCAATCCATCGCAGGACACACACACTGCAGGCAATTTAGGAACCCCAATTAGCCTAATCTACATGTCTTTGGAATGAGGGAGGAGATCAGAGTACCCGAAGGAAACCCACCAGGAACAGGGAGACCATGCAAACCTTATGCACACAGAGGTGGGAATTGAACCCAGCCCCTGGAGGTGTAAGGCAACAGTCCTAACCACTAATCCACCAAATTCACGCAATTCGCAAACGAGATTGCCAAGAAAGCTTCTCCTACGATGTTACACTACCACCACCACCACCATCCTGAAGTGGTGACACGAAAAGAAATGGTGAACCATATGAAGGAAAATCCTACTGAGTGATATTGTTGATACCAAATTCTCATACATCCATCTTCCTGTCAAAGCTCTCATAAGACAAAACCAATTTTTTTTCCAGTCTTCAGCTGTCCAATTTCAGGTTCTTGTTCTTGGCTGCCAGATGTGGAAATTCTGTCGTGTTCTGACTGTAGAGCCGATCTGTTTGACACTATTTTGTATTCTGAGATGCTTTTCTGATTGCCACGGATGTTACGAGTAGTTATTTGAGTTACATTTCCCCCGGAACAGATTCCGAGGCTGCTTTCACACTAGGCACGAGTGCTTCATACTGAACCTGTTCATACTCTTCCCCCCTGGCCAGCTGTCACATCAGGAATTGTTCCGTACCCAAGTACACTTGCGTAGTTACACTCTCCAATACAGCAGGCGATATCTTTGTGCTTTATCTAATATGTCTGATATTTCGGGGAGACCCTCTCATGTGACTTTCTACTTTCTATCAGCTATGGCTGTGTAGTTCATATGATGAGATCGGAGTCAAAGAAGAAAAACGCCATCGACGTCCAGGTAGGGTTGGCTTTAATATTTAATTCAAGAAGTGCCCGAGTATGCCGTATCAAGCTCGAGACCACGGTTTCAGTCCACCGATCTGTGCCCGGGTACGGTTCGGGGTCTCCATATTATGCTTTTGGGCTAAATGTACTGGGTTCTATGAAACCCGTGAAAACCCACCAGGCACCTACAAGCGACCTTCACCCTGAACACTCTCTCTTTATGTGTATAATGGAATAGAAGGAAATCTGCCAATGTTTGTCTCTAGATGCAAGCGAGACGGTCGATATTTAATGGAGAACTTATCAAATGGTACCTTCAGTCACGCGGAAATACATACTGTAAGACGTTAGTGTGTTATCTGAAACCATTCTCAAATCTGATTGGTCAGAAGACATTGATTCATTGTCTAATACGGCAAATCTGACAGTAGTTCATGAAAATGAATATGTATGAACATGCACAAGTGTGTGTGTGTGTGTGTGTGTGTGTGTGTGTGTGTGTGTGTGTGTGTGTGTTCCTGTTTATGTAAACGCACTTTCCATTTCTAGGAAGATGTTTGCCTCTGTCGTTATTCTTGTCAGTGAAAATCCAAACCCCTTCAATTACAGTACGAGCCAGCAAGTCAAGCAAAGATATATTTATGTACAGACACACACACACACACACACACACACACACACACACACACACATATATGTACATGTGATGAATACTAGCTGGAGCTGCGGAAGCTTTTCTTTTTTTTCTTCCAAACAGCCCCTGCAGGAGACGTGACAGGAATTACATGCCCGCTCGCCCTTGTCTGATTCCGTTTTTGTTCCTCTCTCCGTATCTGAGTATAAACATGTTCCAGTCTACCAGGATGTATCTTTTTACACTTAAAGCCTGATCGTTAACAATCTAAAATGCACTTAATTAAAAGCACACAGCTGGAATGGCTTGTCCGGAGTGGATGTAACGATCATGATTAAAGAAGAATGCTGCGGTCGTGCCAAGTCTGAAAGTTTCCGTTAGCAAAACTGCAACGGGGTGCTGATGAACGTCAAACTATCAAACTTGGATGCAAATCAACAATCCTATGAATATATGCAGACGCTGCAAAAAAAGAACGTTGTATGAGCCACACACGGTATTTGCCATACTCGCAAAATTCTACAGTAATAGTAATTCTTTGTTCCAGTCGCAACAGCAGCTTCCCGATATTGTCTGGGATTAACTTGCAGAACGGGTTGCCAGATCACACTGAAAAATCCCCCCAAAAAACTAACAGCACTTTTTAAAAGATTATACTTTCACATTAGTTTACTCGGCAGCCGTACAACCAGATGTAGTCACTGAAATGGCCAAACATACTGTATGTAGCTACATAGCTTATTAAACATCTATTTATAAATGATTAAAATATGCTGTATACAGTAGGTAGCTATTAAATAGTTAGCAAGCGTGAAAAACACATATGAGCAGAAAGTTTGCTAAACATGGGTAGATGGGGAACCAAGCTAGCAAAATGATTAAAAAAAAAAGTTCTGTCATTTTTTTCCTACCCTATCAAAATTTCCTACTGGTAATAAAAATGTAGTTATATCTTTCGTCTGAAAATTTTCGACATATTGACTGATGTAAGAAAGAACCAGCTACTGTACGCTACTGCATCTGTTCTGGACATGCCCAAAGTTATATCATTTTTGAAGTTATATTTTAGATACTTTGTAAAAGATATGACAAATACTGTACCATTAGAACCATCTGCTTTCATTACACTTTTTGGTGTTGACTCAACTGGTGCTCGCCTCAATGACGCCCAGGCCAGTATGATCCAATATGATGTCTGAATATCCCTTCGCATTAGGAGAATGAGCCTGTATAAGTGGAAGGAGCTTTTGCCACCAGTGGGTGCTCGCTGGATTAAATAGGTCTTGTATTTTATTCATCGAAAAAATATTCATTATTCAATAAAGGGATCTACTCAGGAATTTTATGATGTCTGGCAATAATATGAGCCACTTTAAAAATACAGATGCAGATAAATTGAATCTGTAATAGAATATTATTTTTGTTTCTTTTTCAAATACTCACATTTTTCCGTTATTTTTAACAATTATTTAATTTGATGTGTCATTTATGTGTTTTTCGTTAGTGGGGTGGGAGGAGGGGAATTGGGTATAAGGGGAAAAAAATTGTGTACCATGTATGTATGTATGTATATATATATATATATGTATGTATGTATATGTAACTTGTTCATATTTCCAATAATAAAAGTCTTTGATAACCAAAGAACAATACTCACAGTTTTATCAAAGGTAGCATTTTGTGATGGGGTAGCAGTTTCTGACACATTGTTTTTACGTTACCGTGTTCACAGGCTGCCTATACAAATAAAATTAAATGTAGAATAAACCATGCAAACCAAAATAAATAAATAAATAAATAAATAAATACTTTTAATACAAACCGTCAAGCCACGAGGCGAAAGCAGTGAAACGTGGCGTATTTTGGTATGAACATGTTTTTAGGAACATACTGTACCTTTTGACTTAGAATAGCTCCTGTATATATACAGTATGAAAAGGAAATAAAGAGAAGTCAATTTTAGCAGGGATGTACAAATCAAAGCGTGTTTGCTAACGAGCTAGCCCCTTAGCTACTTCAGGATATGTTTTCCCCTACTGGGCCAAAGCAATAAACAAAACTCATATTCATGCAACTATACTGAATACCAGCACTGATGTGATTAGCTACAGACATTTAATACCGTATAGACCTTCTGCAGACACTTGTCTTCCAGGACGTGTGACAGTCTAGACGCACTTGCTAATGGGATAGCGTGTTGTTTAAGATGTCATAACTTTATCAGATGCTCAACGGGCTTCCGTGACTGGTTGTAGACACTGGCATCTGTCCCGTGCAGAAGATCAGCACTCACACACTTGTCTGTGCGACGTTGCTCGAGTCTAACACGCTCACACGACAGAAAAACCACTAAAATGTGTTGCCGGAAGTTACCCCTCCCCCACACTGAGGACGCTGAGGGGTTTCACTATGAGGCAAACTACGCTCTCTCGCTCGCTCTCAGATGTGTGTGTGTGTGTGTGTGTGTGTGTGTGTGTGTGTGTGTGTGTGTGTGTGTGTGTGTGATCTCTCTCTCTCTCTCTCACTGTGATTGCTCTCTATCTCTCTCTCTCTGATGACAGCATGTGAGTTTGTTGCTCTCTCTCTCTCTCTCTCTCTCTCTCTCTCTTGCTCTGTGCGATTGCTCTCTGTATATCTCTCTATGATGTCAGTGTGTGTTTGATTGCTCGCTCTCTCTCTCTCTCTCTCTCTCTCTCTCTTTCTGATGTCTTAATAACTACAGTAGCCTATAAATAAGTGTTGTAGTTATACAAAACAGTGAACACTTTCTCTCATCTCAGAGACTATCACAGAATATTCCCCAACACGTCAGTTTAGCATTTTTTATGCTAAAGGTTTTAATGCAGAAACATGCTCAGAGACTACGTCACTCAGTCCTGCCTTCAACTACAAGACTAGTCCAATCCAAACAGGACTGTTGTCTCTGTCTCCGAGTGTGCAGCTCATCCCATCGCCCTAAAGCGCACATCATGACAGCGGTGCCATTTAACCCGATCAATCTCTCTGTTCTAAAATGTGAACCGTTCCATGAGATGAACAGCTCAATACGGAACGAACGACCTCAGTGCTTGCACCGTTCAACTTACGGAATCAATTGTCCCTGGGTGAACTCCTTGATTTAGTGAGTGTGTGTATGTGTTTGTGAGGGTGTGTGTGCAGAGAAGTGTGTTTAAATGCAGCCAGACAAGCGGCAATGGAATACGACCAGAGGCCATTGGCATACGCAGGGTACACGCATGAGTGGAGAGCGATTCACGACCCATCCATCAGGAATCGTTCAGAAGAGATGACCGTGTAAGACAGGCAGAGAGAGAGAGAGAGAGAGAGAGAGAGAGAGAGAGAGAGAGTTTAACCTGATGGCGGCTTTCTCCGTAGCATCGGGACTGTCTACAGAAGGAAACTCCTCAGCCAGAATCTCTTCCGGGCTGCGCGGGTCATCCGAGATGCTCTTCTGACCCTTGACCTTTTCCTTGACTCCCAACCCAGAAGTGATGGCGTTCCACAATGCATTCTGGGACTTGGACCCTTCAGAGAAGAAAATTTTGTAAGTTGAAACGCAGAGAAACAACAAAAATTTTTCCACCAGTATTTCACCATTTTATTCTGTTTGAATCTCAGATCTATGGGGCTGCGACTCTGATATTCTGTAAGCAGAAAGAAAGCTTTACAATTTGGACAAATGACTTCCAAACACCGGTGTTCCACAGGGCATTCTGGGGCTTCTGGGATGTTTGAGAGAGAGTCATTGGTAAGAATTTAAGTGTTAGTTGGAGGAAAGGTTTAAAGCTTTCCAAATTAAATTTTGCTCCTCTAATTTATTAAGGCTACTACTACCACTCAGCCGGGAGGGCAAAGACTATCACATGTTTCCTCCGAACCATGTGACGCCAGCCGGCCGCATCTTTTCAAACTGCTCGCTCACGCACCGTTGGGGGCGGCGTAACACACTCGGAGGACAGCGCTATCCGCTCCTTCTGCTTGCGTGAGCTCACAGATGCCCCTGATTGGCTGTAGAGCCGTGATTAATGTGAGAGGAGCACTAAGTACCCCTCATCCCTCCCCTCTGAGAGAGCTCGGCCAATCAGCTCTCTCTAGACCTCCGGCTGTGAGAGGTTACAGCATCACTCGGGAATTGAACTCGCGATCTCCAGATGATAGGGCGCCACTCGGAGGCCTAATTTTGCTCCTTTACAGCAAATCCATTCAAACGGATCCAACTCATTCAAAGAGATATTTTTGCAAGCAGTAGTGAGGCAGTAGTAAGGCAGGGGTAAGGTAATATTTAGGCAGCGGAAAGGCAGTAGTAAGGCAACGGTAAGGCAGTAATAAGGCAGTGGTAAGGCATTGGTAAGACAGTAGTAAGGCAGCAGTAAGGCAGCAGTAAGGCAGGGGTAAGGAAGTAGTAAGGTAGTAGTAGGACAGTAGTGAGGCAGTGGTAAGGTCGTACTAAGGTAGTAATAAGCCAGGGGTAAGGCAATAGTAAGGCAATAGTAAGGCAATAGTGAGGCAGTGGTAAGGTAGTAAGTAGTAAGGCAGGAGTAGGGCAATAGTAAGACAGTAGTAAGGATGTAGTAAGGCAGTAGTAAGGATGTAGTAAAGCAGTAGTAAGGATGTAGTAAGGCTGTAGTAAGGCTGTAGTAAGGATGGAGTAAGGCAGTAGTAAGGATGTAATAAGGCAGTAGTAAGGCTGTAGTAAGGATTGAGTGAGGCAGTAGTAAGGATGTAGTAAGGCAGTAATAAGGATGTAGTAAGGATGTAGTAAGGCTGGAGTAATGATGTAGTAAGAATGTAGTAAGGATGTAGTAAGGTAAGGATGTAGTAAGGATGGAGTAAGAATGGAGTAAGGATGTAGTAAGGCTGTATTAAAGATGGAGTAAGGATGTAGTAAGGCTGTAGTAAGGATGGAGTAATGATGTAGTAAGAATGTAGTAAGGACGTAGTAAGGCAGTAGTAAGGATGTAATAAGGCAGTAGTAAGGATGTAGTAAGGATGGAGTAAGGATGTAGTAAGGCAGTAGTAAGGTAAGGATGTAATAAGGCAGTAGTAAGGATGTAGTAAGGCTGTAGTAAGGATTGAGTAAGGCAGTAATAAGGATGTAGTAAGGCTGTAGTAAGGATGGAGTAAGGATGTAGTAAGGCAGTAGTAAGGTAAGGATGGAGTAAGGATGTAGTAAGGCAGTAGTAAGGTAAGGATGGAGTAAGGATGTAGTAAGGCTGTAGTAAGGATGGAGTAAGCATGTAATAAGGATGTAGTAAGGCTGTAGTAAGGATGGAGTAAGGATGTAGTAAGGCAGTAGTAAGGATGTAGTAAGGCAGTAGTAAGGATGTAGTAAGGATGTAGTAAGGCAGAAGTAAGGATGTAGTAAGGCAGTAGTAAGGATGTAGTAAGGATGTGGTAAGGCAGTAGTAAGGATGTAGTAAGGCAGTAGTAAGGATGTAGTAAGGATGTATTAAGAATGTAGTAAGGATGTAGTAAGGGTGTGGTAAGGCAGTAGTAAGGATGTAGTAAGGATGTGGTAAGGCAGTAGTAAGGATGTAGTAAGGCAGTAGTAAGGATGTAGTAAGGATGTAGTAAGGCAGTATTAAGGATGTAGTAAGGATGTAGGAAGGTAGTAGTAAGACAGGCAGTTGTAATGTTCTCTGTATTGATATTGGTATCACAATATTAGCCTTAGGATTATTTGCAATTAGATTGAAAGGGAAATGAATGTCACAGCCCATCCCTAATGCCAATATTAAAGGAGCAATCAGCGTTTAATTTTTGTTATTGTTGTTGTTGTTGTGGTTTTGTTTGTTTCACTCGTCTTCCTCGAGTCATTATCTTAAGTAATCCTTCCTTACATTCTGGCAGCCCATAATTTGCAAACAGGAAGAAAAACTAATTATGTGAACAACTGATATCCAACCAATTACATTACAGTCCAGTTTAGCATCATGTAAACTACATGCATAAATCATTACACACATTTTTAAACGTAGCAACTTGTTTGGCTTCTCAAACAAGCTGAAGCTAAAGTGAATGCTTTTAATAATGTATATTTACAGTTTGATTTGTATCAGCTATATTGTTTTTGTTTTTTATATTGTTTGTTTTTTTATATTGTAAGTCAGTGCAATTCCCACATTGCAGTAAAACTGATTGACATCATCATCAAACGTCAGACACAAAACATGTGATTTATTAACATCTCTGCTGAGCTTATTTCATCTTTCTTGACTTTCTTTAACTTTTTTTTTTTTGCAAGAAAACATAAATATCACTTATGATGCAACACTGCCATCTAGTGGAAAAAAGCTGGCACCACAGGATTAGCAATTTTTCAACTTGTTGCAGTTTTATTCCACATGACCTGCAGTTATATTATAAGTGATATTATTTAAGTGACGACACGTATGAGATAACTGAAAGCTTGGAACATTTATATGAATGTGGGGGGGGAAGCCTCATCGGAAAACAGATCATTAACAGGATGGAGATATTATCTCTTTCTTGTCATGTTTCCACGGTGCTTTGGTAATTTGCCTGAGGCAGTGTGTATTTGTTGCTTGATGTTGGTGCTCCTTTTCCAATTTCCTCAGGGAAAACACTTACGTGCAAACGTTGCCAGTGGCCTGCTGTTGCTTTCTCCGTCTTCGTTAGCCACTGGGGAAAAAGAGAGAGAGAGAGAGAGAGAGAGAGAGAGAGAGAGAGAGAGAGAGAGAGAGAGAGATAAATAGCCATTAAAAGCATTGCATGTGCACAGAAATTGTGTTTGTATCTGATCTGGGCGTATACATGTGTGTGAGTGTGTGTGTGTGTGTGTGTGTGTGTGTGTGTGTGTGTGTGTGTGTGTGTGTGTGTGTGTGTGTGTGTGTTTCTAAAAGGTTTCACGCTTCATAAAAAGCAAGTCATTATAAGGCAGGCAGACATTGGGAAAGCGCTGCACGACACTGCTTTAAAACTGACCCCCTTCCAACCACACACACACACCCACACAAGCGTACAAACTCAATCTTTCAAACCCACATGCCTTCATCCCCTACATCATTAGCGTGAACAACCCTTTCAAGAAAAAGTTACGAGAATGTGCGTAGTTTTGCTTAGATTACATAAATGAAGCTTTACTCTTTTTTTTTTTAAGGTGCAATTTGTCATTTAAAAAAATATATATTTTATGGTTTAAAAATCTTGAACCCGAATTAATTGTGTGTAACGATGGCTCTGACGAGGCAAACCCGGCTGCTGGACAAGTCGGAGGTTTATAGTAATTAAAAGTTTTGTTGCTGTAGCAACAGTTCATTCACCGGGACCTGTGTGGCAGAGGAACATAATCTAAGCCTAATTATAAAGAGATTAAAACCGTTTCTTTTACTTAACAAAAAAAACAAGAGGCGTTCAAGTGAAACCGGGACTTTTGATTGTGCAGAATAACAAAACAGAGTGATAAAAACTCCCTTCCTTTATTTCTCTATATGATCCCCTGCTATACTAATGCACTCATTCCTGCTTGGATCCCTTCAAGGTAGAAAGTTTTCTCAGTACGCCGTTATGTCTAAAACGCCGGCCTCCCAGGAACTCCTTAAACGGGACAAACGTGTGTAAATAGCTTGGAGCGAGGTCAGGACTGTACATAGGATGTGGCGATAATTCCCAGCCGAGTCCCTGTAATGTGCAAGTTGGTGACAAGTTTACCATCATTTTTTTTTTTTCAAGAACCAGGTTCCACTCGCTGAATGTTCACCGTAACGACTGCAGTGAGCCCTGAGCCACCTCGATCAGGATAGTACGAACACCACGAACGTACAGCCTTCTTTTAAATGTTCGCACCATTCAAATGTTTTACTGAGACAAAGAGTCTCATCAGGGCGGCACAGTGGCTAAAAAGTTAGCATGTCGCCTTGCACCTCCACAGTCAGGGTTCGATTCCCGCCTCGTGGTCTGTGCGTATGTTCTGGCATGTTCAAGCTGGCAACCCCGTCCCCTTAAGTAACTACCACAGAAACAACGGATATATGCTATATGGACAAAAGTATTTGGCCAAATCTGCCTGTTAATTGTGTTCAGGTGTTTCACTCAGGCCCCTTAATCCCCAGTGAAGAACAATCTTAATGCTTCAGCATACCAAGACATCTTGGACAATGCTGTGCTTCCAACAGTTTGATGAAGACCCTTTTCAATTCCAACATGACTGTAGCCCCAGCGCACAAAGCAAGGACTATAAAGACGTTCGGTGTGGAAGAACTTGACCGGCCCTAACACAGAGCCCTGAGACCTCAAACACATCGAGAACCTTTGAGATGAACTGGAACAGCGATTGTGAGCCAGGCCTTCTCAGTCAACGGTTTTCACGCCTTCATTCACAAAAGAATTCTCAAGAAAAGTCCCAGTTTGACTTGAACGCCTTTTCCTTAGTTTGTTTTCTGTGAATGAGTTTTTATTGAGGTTAGTATTAGAGACTCACAGCTCATGTAGCCCCCTCCCAAAACAAGAACTGCAATAAAAAAACAACGATACTTCATGGGCCATCGACTTTCAACCAGTCAGACCACTGAGTCATCTTGCCTGAGAAGGCGTGTTCTCTCAAATTCAATCGTTTTAATGAAATATACATTTGAATGATCATTTGCAAAGTTACATGCTGGTGCTGGGGCAGCTCAGTGGTTAAGGCACTGGTTCAGAACGGTTCAGAAGGTCCCAGGTTTAAACCACCAAGTTGCCACTGTCGGGCCCTTGAGCAAGGCCCTTAACCCTCAGATGTATAATGAGATAATAAAAAAAAAAATTAAGTTGCTCTGGATAAGGGCTAGATGTTATATTTGCTAATTCCATGCTGAAAAAAAACCCTACAGCCAAATGAAACCTGACAACAGTGGCACCATGAAAAATTGTGACATGGTTCAGACACATTCTTACAGTATCCTCTTATCTTAAGAAATATGGCGGAGTGAATAGGAATGAGACCGAATTAATTGGACTCTGTGCTGCAGCCTTGTCTCTTGCCCTATTCACCCTGATGAGGACGGTTCATAAGTAGGAGACGCCGTTAGGCACGCTCCGCTAAATCCAGCAGCGCGCGGCCCACCCCGTTGCCACGGCGACGGTCAGCTGTTTGAAAATGCCACACTCTGTTACAAGGGAAGTGTAAGTCGTGAGCTCGGGCGCGCGCACACACCAGGCGCCCAACGCATCCTCTCATTAAATTCCGTACGGACAAATCGACTGTGCTAAGAGAGAGAACATTGAGAAATGTTATAGATATTATATACAGTTACACTGTTCAGTTCTCTCTCTCTCTAGCTGTCTATGTTAGTGAATTGCTCAGATTTTTTTCGATTCCTCGATGCTGATGTTGCGCAACTGAAGCGTCTGGTATCTCTCATTGTGTGTGTGTGTGTGTGTGTGTGTGTGTGTGTGTGTGTGTGTGTGTGTGTGTGTGTGCAACTGGAAGAGACATCTACTTTGAACATCATCTTTGGTTGCCATGGTTCTATCACCTGAGCATGTTAAACAACCCCCCCCCTAACACCCACACACACACACACAAAGAGGAAAAAAAAAGCGCCAACACTCCATTTAATTGTTGTAACACTCACCACTTTGCAAGTCATAAATTATACTTAAGGACTTCAAGATGTTTCTCGAAAGACATCCTTGAAAGTTTCCAGACAAGCGATAAAGTCGTCATCGGATTGTCATTAGGGCCGCATTCATTCGTGACCCCCGTGAACAAGCTGCTACTACAGAAATGGTGAAAGTAGCAGAACGTGCACAGTAATGTGCAGACGGGTGTGATTTTTGCCGTGCAGGTGGAGATACCGTCCTAGCCATTTGGAGGATTCGACAGCACCTGGCAGAAGCTTCTGGCAAGCTGTTCCCGCTAGTCTTCCAGGTTTGGGATATTTATAACGGATTTAACTCGGGAGTGCAAAGCGAACAAGAAAGACACAGCAGCTCCTGGGAAATCCAGGACGCCTTGTAAACAATTTCCTCAACATTACGAGATGTTAAAAACACTCAAAGAGAGATTTAAACAAAAAGCCCAAGACAACAATCCATATTTAGGCGGAATTGACCCAACCCGGGCGGCACGGTTGTGTAGTGGTCGCTTTGCATCTCCAGGGTCTGGTTGATTTCTGGCCAGGTTCGATTCCCGTCTCTGTGTGTGCATGGAGTTTGCATGGTGCTTGGTGGGTTTCCTCCGGGTACTCTGGTTTCCTCTCACAGTCCAAAGACATGTAGGTTAGGTTAATAGGCGTCCCCAAATTGGCTGTAGTGTGTAAATGTGTGTGTGCCCTGCGATGAACTGGCACCCTGTCCAGGCTGCACCCCGCCTCGTGCCCCAGGTCTCTGGAATAGGCTCCAGCATCCTTTTGTCATTGGTGCATCTAGCGTCCTCTTATGACAGTTGTATTGCCATAAGTTTGAGGCCTTGCCCAAGGACCCAACAGTGCCAAGCTGACGGTTACGAGGCTTAAACCCCTGACCCTCCTATAAGCAACCCCGAGCCTTAACCACCTGAGCAACTGCCGTCCTGTCTTAATTTCAAAAAGGATTATGTGTAAAGCTTTAAAGTTGCGTAGTAGAATAAGCGAGTCACTCGGTCTGTCCGCTCTGCTTCGATAAGCTTTTCTGGCCCCAGGAGAGACTCAGTCAAACACACACACACACACACGCGTTATCTGTCAGAAAGGTCTCTGTTTCTTAACAGCAAAAGCAAATAGTTTTTATATGTTTGACCAAATGCCTGTGCCATCAACATCTGTTACTACAAAGAACATAAACCATTGTAGAATGTCCTGGTGTGATCCTAAAGGACAAAAGAGTGGAAGTTGGACAGGTGTTCGTCCAGAGACAAACCAGGAGGGAGAAGGGAAAGAGACAGAGCGAGAGACAGAGCGAGAGAGAGAGAGAGATAAAGAGTGAATGAGAAGGTGAGCAACAGATGCAGGAGGAGACAGGATGGGAGCAGCGTGGAAGATTCAACACCTTAATATCAGATCTATGAGGAAGAGAGGAATATGGTAGAAGTAACTTCTAGTAGAAGTAGATACTCCCGTTACATTATGTTAAACAGAACAAAAGTAGAAGTAGGAGGCGATTAGAGAAAATGAACATTTAGCTGATGAAAATGTCAAATCTTCCAAGATATAGAATTCCTCCAAACCTCTGATGGGTGATGTACAAACAACGCTACACCGTCAGCACTAACGTCACCCCACCACCTCCTCAAAGCCCCCAACTAACCACCATGACTTGCATCAGACTTGTTATGCTTTTAAAAAAATGAAGACAACTTGCCTTAGAGCTGCACCATATTAAGTTATGGAAATCATCTAATAACACTGCTATAGGGTTCGCCATCCATCCATCCATCCATCCATCCATCCATCCATCCTCCATCTTCAACCACTTACCCAAAATCAGGTCACAAGGGCAGCAGCTCCAGCAGGGAGAGAACCCCAAACTTCCCTTTCCACAGCCACTCCAGCTGACTCTGACTGGAGGATCCCGAGGCGTTCCCAGGCCAGTGTGGAGATATAATCTCTCCACCTGGTGCTTGGTCTGCCCGATCGCATCCTTACTAAACATCCTTACCAAAACACCCCAACTAATTCTTTTCCAGCGGTTCTACTCTGAGCTTCCCACAGATGACTGAGCTTCTCATCCTACCGTATCTCTAAGCTACCCTTCTGAGAAAACCTATTTCGACCTCTTGTATTCACGATCGTGTCTTTTCAGTCGTGACCAAACACTCATAACCCCAGGTGAGGGTAGGAACAAAGATCGAATGGTAGATTGAGAGCTTTGCCTTTTGGCTGAACTCTCTTTTCATCACAACAATGCAGTAACGCGACTACAATACCGCGCCCCCGCTGCTGCCATACTCCAGGCAACCTCACACTCCAACGTCTCAACACTCGTAAACATGACCCCGAGATACTCCTTCACGTGGGGTAATGACTCAATCCATCTATTATATTCATGGGTTAGCCAGAAATAACTTTCATCTGATAAAGCAAGCACCTAGCAAGGAGTCAGCGCTCAGTATGGAGTGTGTGATGTTAATGATTTACATATATATATATATATATATATATAAAGAACGACACTCCAGCAAGCAGTAACATATGTGCAAATAAGAGATATAAATGCGTTCAGGACACCTTTTAATCAAATTAGAGTTCACACAAGAGAGTAAAAGATGGAGACAAGTGAATGTTGATGGGAGTGAAATCTTACAATGTTTTACTTGATCAGTCAGTTTTACTATGGCGGCGTTCAAGTCAAAGCGGGACATTTCAGGAAAACTCCCTTTGTTTTTCTATATAATCCCCTGCTACACCAATGCACTAAATCTACTTGGAGCCAGGTCGAGACTATACTGAGTTTGTGGCAATAACGCCCAGTCGAGTTTCTGTAATGTGCAAGTGGTGCAATTGGCAGCATGTGGTCTTTTACTGTCTGATGTATTATTTGGTCATCAAACCAGGCTGTTTTATTTCCATTCCACAAAAAAGGGTCAGTAAAGGAGTTCCAGGGAGGCCAGCGTTCCAGACGTGAAGCAGGCAGTCTGATCATGGATTCAGTGTCCCGAGAAAACGTTCTACCTTGATGGTATCCAAGCACTAGTGAAGCTCTGAGATAAGTGTATTAGTGTAGCAGGGGATTATATACTGTAGAGAAATGCTGTGAGTTTGTACTCTCATACT